>JAWWMU010000001.1:70414126-70444882 GCA_035048155.1 Cinnycerthia olivascens | reverse complement strand
CTCTTTTCTCTTTTCTCTTTTCTCTTTTCTCTTTTCTCTTTTCTCTTTTCTCTTTTCTCTTTTCTCTTTTCTCTTTTTTCTCTTCTATTTTTCTCTTTTCTCTTCTTTTTTTCTTTTCTTTTCTCGTGTACTATTCCTTTCCATGTTCCCAAGCAGATTGGTGAGAACATTACTCTTTTTTCCCTAATGCTGAATTTTACTTTCAAAGACCATTAAGTTTTATTAAATCCCTACCAAATGTGGTCCAATTCCTGAATACAGTTGCACAAAGCTAAGCTGAAGCTACAAGGAAGTTGTAGTTCTGTAGTATCAGGAAGTTCCTTCCTGATAGTCATCAGATTGTTGGGCCATGTGATGTTGCAGCTAAACTAAGCTGAAACAAACTCAAGACCGGACAGGTCCATAAAGTCCTGAGAAGCTATGAGCCCTTTTATTCCTAAGTTAATAAAAGAACTGTGATGGGGTAAGTACTGTGAAGAACCTACATCTGCTGTTTTACAGTGCTATAGCTTTAATTGTTCTTATGGGTCCTCTGGTTTCTTACAGAATTTAAGAGCTCATCACTTGCACCTGTTTTTTATAACAATGTCCCCTCTGCTGTTTCATTATTCTCCTTTTACATTTGATGTTTTCTACCAAGAGCGAACCTTTCTCTGAGGTAGCCTCTTGTTTTGCTTCTGCCCACAAATCCTTAGTCTACTTAGTGTGCTGAATTCTCTTTGAATAACTAAGATTCTATAACCATAATCGACTTTTTCTAACCTAAATTTTTAATGAGCAAGTTTTCTGAGATTGAGCTATTTATCCAAAGAATGTCTTAAAACCAGGTATAAACACCTTTCCACTTACGTTTTAAGGGCACATCCATCTAGCAGTGTTGTAGTTACGTAACTTTGTATTAACAAAAAAAAAATAAAATTGTATGTTTTTGTTGTTTTTCTGTGCAATGTGTCCAAAATAATGTGAGGAATATTTTTTAATTTTTTTTTTTTTTTTATATTTCAGCAGAGTAGTATTTTTATAGAATGAAAGCAGGGATATATCTCATGTGTTGGGATTGCCTTAGGGCATGTGGAAATGCTTGAATGGGAAAAAAGCAAACTAGGAGCAAACATATATATCTACACACAAAATTAAACTATAATGCTTAGTGTTGTCAGATTATTGTATTAAATTCTCCATAGTCTAATTTAGTTGAGAGTTACAAAATACATATCACTTGAGAAGAGCTGTTGAAATTTTCACATCCTTTCAGATATTTCATCTAAAGAAAGTCACCAAACTCCTAAACCCATAAACTGAATTTCTCTTAATAAGTCTCAGAATCTGAAAGCTTCTTTTTTTTTTTTTTTTAAAATGTGAAGTTCTAAAAGTGAAATCCATATTTTTTCAAAAGACTCCTAAATGTGTTTTTCTCTTCATATATACTAGGACAAAATGTTAATGTGTTCAACCCTACATCTTAATTTGCAATTGAACTTTCCTGTTATTGCTGAATTTTGGTAATTCTCTAAATACAGACAAAAAGTCAGGTTTATAAATGAGACACTGATTAACCTGCACAAGGTGCAAGGTGGAAATTTCCCACAAATCAAGCACACTATGGAGAAAGCAGAAGAATGTGTACAGTAAAGTTTACATAGACCCACCTATCTAGTACATAGCTATTGCCAATCTAAAGCATAATCATTCAGCTTTTGCAGCCTTATGTAGTACCTGTGCCTGCATGAGCCTCTTTGGAGGTCTCTGGCAGTCACTTGGGGAGGTATCCCTTTGTTTCAATGTTCAGCTTAGGATGCACAGAATACAAGATTATTGGCCAAATAAATGCAATCTACAGCTCCAGCACCACATTTTCTTAAACAATTGCCAAACATAAAATGCAAAAGCTTTCTATAAGCAAGACCTGCTTAACGCACCTGATAATATCTACGTGCATTTAAAAGAGGGGTTAAAAATGAGAACGTTATGAACAACTTCTATCTACAACACAGATGAAAGAAGGGACAGAGAATTCTGCTTAAAAGCATCTCTGTCTGTAGTGGCTTCACTGGTTTATGCTTTTAAAATGTAAAGTTCTTCATTACTTATATGTTTTCTTATATGTTATGAATTTGTGAGAGAAGGCAACTTAACTTTTAGTAGTTTCCTAGTCCTTTGTGTGATTCAGCATGTATTGTCCAACTAAATTTTCAGTTTTGATCTATCATTAAGTTGCCATAATATAGAAGAATCTTTTTAATAGCTGCCAGTGTTTGTCAATATGTATCCAATAAACTTCAGTGTATGTACAATTATAGTAAGGCTGGTTGTGGCTGCAAAAATGTCACCTATAATGTTTTATCACCTTAAAAAAAAATATATTTTTTAAAAATAATTAATTAGTTACCTTATACAGAGTTTTCTAATCAAAGAAGAAATAACCCAAAACAAGGAAAAAATGAATGCACTAAAATGCAATACAATGTTTGAGATTCAAATGAAAAAAAAAGAAGTCTGGAAGTTTTACAGGAAAGCAGAAAAAATACTTGAGTAAAAACTGTTGTTTTGTTGCTTTTTTTTTTTTTTTTTTTGGAGTTGATTTGGATTTTTCTTTTCTTTGCCTTATACGATTTCTTTGGTTTTTTATTTTTCTTTTTTTTTTTTTAATGGCACATACTCTCACGGTAATATAAAGCTCTGTTAGTTTTGACAGTAATAATTCAGTGATGCTTCACATTTTCCTTTTAGGGTCTGATTCATTGAATAGTTACCTGAGTCATTCTGACACCTGCAGTAAAAGTCACATTACTAACAGCAATATATAGCTTAATAAGATCCTTTTTTCACACTTAGAAAATTACCATACTTTGTAACAAAAAATGTAACCACAAGGAATTTTATTAGCACGGGTGAATACAAATAGCAGCAAAAGCATCCTGAGAGCACTTGAGTAATGAAAAAGACCACAAGACACAATCTATGTAAATTAAATTCATATCATATAATGCCATGAGCTCTGTTCATACTGAATATGTGCATTGTGACTTTGGGGTAGCCAGAGAAACACTTAAAATGCAATGGAACTTCCATTATGACTCAAAGATTTTGCTCTCCTATTCTACTGAAGAATTATATTTAAATAGACTTCAAATACTTTTTTCCTTTAACTTCCCCTTGGGTTATCATAAAAAAAAACCTTCCTGTTTTTGTCTGTCATTTTCTTTTTTTTTTTTTTTTAAATTTCTTTCTTTTGTTCTTTCTCTCTTTCTTTTGTAGTAAACTGTATAAAATCTTTTTGGTCTTTCAAAAATGGGTGTGAGTTCTTTTTATGAAGTACAAAGAACAGGATTTCTTATTGGGCTTTATAAATTGGCAATAAAGACTGATAAATCACCTTTTGTGTTCTTCATTGGTTTCTTTTAGTTTTATTTTTGTGAACACTAACATGCATCTGAATATATAGAATTGCTTTGAGTTGTCCATGGAACAGGCAGCTAGAGCATAGAGCCAATAATTCCTAAGGAGGGGTTGGGAAACTGAATTGCAGTGCTTCAGCAAGTCAGCAGATTTCAAATCAGCTTTTGTCCTACAGGAGGGAATTACTCTATTTTAGAGAGATGTCTAAGCTTCTTTTAAAGTAGCACAACCATATATTTTTCTTGTTTTGGAGTCCATGTTAAAGTTAGTTTGTACAGACTACATTTTTGTTGGAAGGGCTGAAGCTGGGACTTATCTGACAAAATGTGGTATTGTGTTTTAAACCAGAACAGGTTTAATAGATGTACACAGAATCCCACTCCCCAGTAGTGGGACAGGGGAGAAAATCAGAAGGGTATCCGTGAGAAAATTAGTAGGTTGAAAGACTTTTTAAGCAATCAGAAGTTGAATAGGCAAGCAAATATTCGCTTCCTCACATCAGTAGACAGATATTTAGCTTTTCCCAGGAAAACAAGGCTTCTTCACGTGTAGTAGTTACTTGGGAACATAAAAGCCAGAGGCAATAAGGAAGAAAACAGGAAAAACACAGGAACAAGAAAGGTCATAGCTTGAGATGAAGTCAGGGAGATCACTTACCAAAAGCCATCATTGACAAAACAGACTCAGACTGGGAAAAATTGGTTTATTGCCCACTAATCAAGATGTTGATAGTGAGAAACAAAAGCACAAGCATTAAACACCTCTCATCCCCCTATTCCCCAGCTCAACTTTTCACCTTCAGCCCCAATTCCTCTATCTTGTCCCCACCAGAGCAGTTCAGGGGAAGATGGGAATTTGGGCTTGTGGTCAATTCATAATATCTGCCCTCTGCTGCTCCTTCCTCCTCACACTTCTACCCAGAGCTGTCTGGACTATGCACAGGCAGTAGGGAAAATCTCTTCCACCATGGAATTCCTCCTTCTCCTCAGGCTTTGGTCTTAGTTCTGTTCTTTCTTACTCTTTTTGTTCCAAGCTCATCTTTCTTTATGGCATTTTCATATATTCTTAAATATACTTTAAATGAGGCAACACTATCTTGGCTGAGGGCTTCAGCAATGCCCTCTGGCAGGTCCATTAGAGCCAGCTGGAACCTGGTATATCCAACAGGGGCAGCCCCAGCCTCTCCTCACTGAGACCACCCCTGCAGCCACCTCCTACCACAACTTTGGCATCTACATCTAATACACTTTAATTCAGTAAGTCTTTCCAGATTTCATAAAGGATAAGACCACCTTCTTCTCCACTATTTATTCTCGCAGTATCATTTGGTTCTCAATACTTTCTTGTTCTGCCATGTATGAAAACTTGAAATTTAGCTGTTAAACACTATCCTTTACACCCTCACACAGCAGGAGAGAAGAGAGGAGGACAGAGAAGAGGACCATTGTATTTAGTGGCAGCATAGTCTTACCTGAAATGAAAATAATACAATATTATATTTTAATATGGCATCAGTGAATAAGGGCAAATAAGAGGTATCCTTTGTTTGTGACTAAGTGGATCTTCTTTAATCATCATTTGCCTTGTTTATTCTTTTCTAAATACTTTGTAGGATGATCACCTTATAAGAACTCTCCATTCACACATCATGTATCTTCTGACTTGTACCTCCTTTCCTCTCCCCTTACGAGATAATAAAAACTTACATACATTTATCAAACACACAAGTTGTAAACTCTATGGAAACATTTCAAATCCAGTAAAAGAACTTCAAACAATTTATATTTTCTATTGGAAAGAATAGTAATGAGATATGCTGTGTGTCTGTGACTACTAAGTAGCAGACATAGATTCTCCATCACAATTCTAATGAAATAATTGAGGACAGACACTCAGAGGCTGATGAATAGAAGTTATTTCTAAGATAAATTACCATTTTTTAGGAAATAAAAAATATAAGATTACATGATTTTTCGTCATAAACTTATCAAAATAAAGATTTTATTTTCATTAAACTGACAGTAATATTAGAACTCAAACTAGAATCTAATTAAGTCATCTGCTTTTTATATGGTAAATCCATAAACACCATATGTCCATAAATGCTACCTATTTGTGATATTTATTTCTTTTTTTTTTTTTTTTTTTTTCCATTGACACGCAAACTCTTCAGAAACCAAGCCAAACAAAAATTTTCCCACTGGTCTCCACAGTATTTGGTGTCATACAGGCAGAGAACAAAAAGACCTGAAGACAATCTGTAACATATAAAACAACAGGCAACTACTAAGTGGATTTAAAAAAAAAAGGAACAATACAAGCAAACCCCAAAACATTTGTTAGTCTATACATAGCAATTAGGACAGCAATTTTCTGACTGTTAGCAACTGTTTTGAAGAGATTACTGTAACAGAGTCTCTGGAGAAACACAAAGGAAAATAGTAGGTTGCACACCAGCTGATAGTCTTGACTGGCAAGAATGCTGCTCCAGAGGCTGCAAAGCTATTCATGTTGACATCCTTGGTCAGCATTTCTTAAAAAGTAAACAAGTTGTACTCTTATGTAATGCTCTTTCAAGATATGTGGCAGTTCAAAAGCCTAAAGATTTTCCTTATTAGTGTTTTCATAACACTAAGCTGTTAGTGAGTCATTTGCAATAACAGCAAAAGCAATATTGTTTCTAGTGGCTTGTAATACAAATTAGGTACATTTTGTTGCAGTGTGATATAAAATTTATTCATACAAGTTGAACTTGGCCACACAGCTCACTCTTGACAAAGCCATAGATTACCCCTTGCAGTTCAATTATATTAAACCTCTGAAATATATCTCTGTGATGGGTTGACTGCCTGGATGCCAAGAGTCTACCAAAACTTCTCTATTACTCCTTCTTTTCAGCTGAACAGGGAAAAATAATATAGCACACAACTCTGGGGTTGAGATAAGGGCAGGAAAATCCCTCAGCAGTTACTGTCACAGGCAGACAGACTTAGAGGAATTTAGTTTAATTTATTACCAAACAAACAAGGGTAGGATAAGGAGAAATAAAACTACATCTTAAAAACACCTTGCTCCACCCCTGCTGTAATCCTGGACTTAACTTTACTCCTTAGTTCTCTGTCTCCTCAGTCACAGTGGTGCAGAGGGACAGGGAATGGAGGTTACAGATAGTTCATCTTATATTTCTGCTGCTCCTTCCACGCCAGTGGGAGGACTCCTCACACTCTTTGCCTGTTCCAGAATACTCAATGTTCCCGTGTTCCCCTGTTCCCCATGTTCCCTTGATTCCTCCCAAGGGAAACAGTCCTCTATGAACTTCTCCAACATGAGTCCTTTCCATGAGCTGCAATTCTTCACAGACTGCTCCATCGTGGCTCCCTTCCATGTGGCACAGTTCTTAAGGAACAGATTGCTTCCGTGTGTGTCTCCCACAAGGTGACAAGTTCTGCCAGCAAACCTCCTCCATCATAGGCTCATCTCTCCACAGGTTTGCAGGTCTTGCCAGGACCATGCTCCAGCACTGGCTTCCCATGGGATCACAGCTTCCTTTGGTCCTCCAGCTGCTCTGGTGTGGGGTGCTCCACAGGCTGCAGTTGGATCTCAAATGAAACCCTGGAGGCATATCTTCCCCCTCCTTCCTCACTGACCTTGGTGTCTTCAGGGAGGCTTTTCTTGTATAATGGCACTTCATTCTCTGTAATTGCTTTTCACAGGAACTTTCCCTCCTTCTCTCCTTAAATGTGCTATCCCAGAGGTGCTACCACATTTCCCTGTTTTTCTCAGCCTTGGCTGAGAAGGTCCATCTTTGAACTGTCTGGTGTTGGCTCTGCTGGACATGGCAGAAGGTTCTATCAGCTGCTCACAGAAGCACCTCTGCAGCTCCCCCACTACAAAAACTTTGCCACACAAACCCAATACACTTTCACATCATACATCAAGCGTGAAATACAAGATATAGCATTTTCAGAATATATTAGGAACAGCCTTTGTGCATATGAGAAGACCTGAATTATCTCATCTGCTGGATGAAATGAGTATTGCTGGATCTCTTCTTCTTCAATAAAAGCAGTTTGGCTTTCAGAAAGACAAATTGATTGAGGATGAAAATTTAATCTTAAAAGATCCAGTGAGTTGAAATAAACTTCCAGGAATGATCATAGAAATTTTATGCAATTAAAAAGTTGGAAATAAGCTTTACAATTCCCTTAAGCATGCCTCAGGAAGGAGCTTTCTGTTGAGGGAATTCTGCAAAAGTTGCAAAACATCTTTTTTTTTCTGTGATGACATGATTCTCTACATTAGTCTCCAGAGTGTATGTAGGGATTAAAATTTAATATTTTTCAACTGCAGGGCACCTATCATTACTTATTTTCCCTAGAAATGCAGTTTTTGTAATGGCAAAACATAAGACTCCATTTCTAGCTATGAGGGGAATATGTGTTTCATTAATAGGAGGAAGAGTGATAGACATGATGGCCACGTAGAGCATAAGGGATATTGCGTGAAGGAAACCTTAAAGAAAATTATTTTTTTTTTCATTTTATCAATTGTCCTGTTATGAGAAATATAAAAAGAAAAATACCACCTACCTCTGACTTCCATACACTATCTTCTGTTCAAATACAGCTTTTTGTATTTTAATACTAACCTTTGATATCAGAAAAGAAAGAAAATTGGCACTTAGCCAAACTAAAGTTAGCGTGCAAACTATTAATACATTCCTTAAAAAAAGAAAACCCATAACCCTTGTCTGAAAAACTCTAAGCACTGTGACAACAAAAGAATATCTGGCAGAGAAGTTTCATCTTAAAAGTTAGACACTCGATTAACAAATAAAGTGTCAAAATAGGGCAGCAACTATGCAGTCAGCAGATCAAAATAAATACTAAGGAAAGAAAGAAAGTGAAAGGGCTGCCTTCCAAAGCAGCAGTGTTTTCAGTGGAAGTGATAGAGCTGCTCAGCATGTGTACAGAACTTAGTGAATCACATACATTCTAAATCATATTTCCAACAGCAGCATCTTGCACTTGGCCTTGTTGAACCTCATAAAGTTTCCAGGTGCTTATGTGTTCCATGGGTTTCTAGCAAGAGGAAGATGATGGATTTGAAAGCAAGACTCAGATAAGTCCTCACAAAGCTGTCCTCAGTTTTTATGCTGGTACAGCTCTTGTGCAGTTATGGACCATTTTGTAGCTCTTGTCACTAGTAACTCTTCTGACTCGAAAATTAAGATATATATATATATGTATACTGAACTCTGATCATGATTGCTGTGCTATGCTTTAAACCAGGCTTTCAAGTTAGAGATCTTAACCAGAGAAAGAAAACTCTTTTTAAAGTGTAACTGTAAAACTTACAACAATTCTTTCCCTCATTATTCTGTCAACCATCACAGAATTTTTCTCATATGTTTCAAGGTACACAATACTTGTGATTAATGTGTGAGAATATATTGTGCCATTGGACACACTTCTTTAAGTCCTCAATATGTATAAATTGAAGAGATTATGTAAATAATTTACAAGTAATAAATATCTGATAGAATATAAGGCAGGTATAATTTAAGGGAAAGTGAAACTCACCATTTAATTTCCAGAGTGCCTTCGTTGACCGAAGAAAGAATGAACCCTGAGCCAGCCTGGAGCAGTTAGTTCTTGCAAATTTTCAGACTCTGTACCTAAGATTGGGTGTTCTTTAAATGCAACATAGTTAAACAGTGAATTTTTCACAGGTAAGATTACATAAAGCATATTATTGCCAGTATTCATAATTTGCTTTGTTTCTTGGTTTTTGTCTTTTGCTCACAATCCAGGCTGGGTTCCAGGCTCCTAAATTAAAATGTCTCACAGTTGATGTGACACAGAAATCAGAGCATACAAAGTCTTGCTATAGCCATTTGAAAGCCAGTCTTAAGATACTCATCTTGTTTGAAGGAGATACATATGCTGAGACTGTTGGAGACTTACACAAGAGATATAAGGATAGGGAGAGGGAACAACAAGGCCCTGAACAACATGATATAACTTTTAATTTAACCCTTGTTGGAGTGAAGTGTTGGAGTAGATGATTTCAAGAAATAGTTTACAATGTTAGCTGGAACTTTAAACTTTCCTGTTGAACACAAGCAGTTAACAATTTACATTAAAAGAAACAGTATCTTGAAAACATCTGTTGATAAAGTTTTGAAGAGATTAAACTGCACTGTGCATACAATCGAGTATGTATATTGTGGAGCAGCTGTTCTCAGAAATAGCTGGTGAGACAATGAAATCTTGTGTTTACAAAAGATGTGCATGTATTGGAAATTTGCATTTACCAAAACCTATTGCAATATTTACTTGAGTTATTGCTATAATCTTACCGCAAGATTCAAGGAGGCACCATGTAACAGTATGAACAAACACACACTATAGATATTTTTCTACAAGTGCCTTTGCTAACAAAAATAAGAATAGAGGGCAGATAAAGTATTTTTTCCTTCAAACTTAACTTGATGATAATTTCTATAAGAAATAGCTCTTTCTCATCAGTTGTGTACCTTTAAATTTTCCACATACTGTCTGCCACTTAGGATGATGAGGAAGTCTTTTTGACTATACTTCAGAATTCTTCCAAAAAAAAGCAGAAACATTTAGGTTTAAATATGCTTTCTGAAGTGTTGCATAGTACAAATTATTCCCTCTTTAACTGCAATGATTTTTAATAATTGAACATTCATAGGGAAAAAAGCTTAATAATTATACAATAAAAATTGGTTAGCATTATATATGCACTATTTTTAATCTTCTCAAAAGGGATTATACATTTCAAATTACTTTAAGGATCATTCTAGATAATGAATGTATTACCAATCATATTTAATCTCAGGAATATTTTTTTTAATAAAACTTCTCATATTGAAAGAAGCTCATTTGCAATAAGAGATGTAACTAAGCATTTTAATGTGGAAACCTATAAGGAAAAAGAGATTTATTTGAAATTGGTTTGTTTATGGGATTTAATAATTAATAGAAAAAGAGGATATATTTAATTGTTCAAAATCCCAAGGGGGATAATATTAATGCAAAGTAGAGTTATAATGCACAAAAGTTCTTGCAACATTGTTGAAATTAAATTCAGGATAAGCCCTTTGTATAAAGACAGATTTCCCAATAAGTCTACATTTTTCACTAAGTAAAACAAAAACAAAAAACTCTGCAATTGTTATAAAACATATATATTTATGTTAAACTTAATGCTTATTGTAATTTCAATTTCTTTTTCTGCAGGTCATTTGCATTTTCTTATCTTCATATGTTAGATACTTTTGCTATTTATTTTCCACTTTTTCAATGTTATTTTCATGACTTTACAATTCCAGTTTGAATGACTATACAGAAATTTGTAGCAACAGATTCAGATAGTAGAAATCAGTTTTGATTCTGTTAAGTTCAACTTTTAATAAAGAAAGTCAGATGGCCAAATCTAAGCAGAAACTTTGACCAACATCCCAGGTATTTTGAGGTCAGTGTGTCCAACTTTGATTTAAAAACAAAAAAAAAAAAGTAAACAAAGCCCATTTACTTGAAGTTAATGGAAGTTTAGGTGTTTCATAAAACAAAACAACAACTACAGTGCTAAACAAAAAACTCCATAAACTGATATTCAGAGATCATCCTCCTTATACTATTAGATTCTTTATATTAGATTACTCCTGCTGTCTTCCCTATGTATTACATTTCATTGTTACCAGTAACATGATTCTCATTTTCTCAAAAAAAAGTATGGGTATTTATATTTATTAAAAAATATATGTTTTTTGTAATGAATGTTAAAAATGTTAATGTCAATCATAATCCAATTAGTTTTTGGTTTTAAATAACTAATTTTTTTAAAAGACCAAAGCAAATATTTGAAGTACCTTATTAACTGTAGAAGTTTTCTTTGGGGCCTTTGTGGGAGTTGAAAAAAATAAGTTTAGATGGATACACAAAGGTATGTGTCTGTAAAGTAAAGAATTTAAGGAATTCTTCTATTTAAAAAGAATCTAAAACATATTTAAGAAAAAAAATCATACAGAATGAAAACTGGGTTAAAAGATCATTAATTTGGCTTATGTCTGTACTCGACTAATAAAAAATATAAAGTATCTTACATGAAAAAAAAAAAAAGAGCCAAATAATTTACAAACAGACAAAACAACTGAACACAATATCTGAGGTGTGTCTTTAACAGTGGTGGTTTACAGCTTATTTTCATCAAGTGAGTAATTGAGTTATTCAGAAGTAAAAGTGTATATTTTGGTTTTCTCTTGCTTCTAATTATTTTTATTTGCCATACTCATATATTTTACGATCTTTCTCAGAAGGACTAGAGAAGACTGTAGTAGAACAGTTTAGATTGCTTAGTTTTAGAAATGAAAATTGGAGTTTTAAATGCATAATCTAATTTCAAGAGATAGCATTCTTTAAGGAGATGACATCCTTTACTCTGCTTCTAGTTTATGTTCATGTAAGTTTCTGTTAAGATTGATTAAACCGACTTAGTTTAATGTTCTTTTTTATTTACCTCAGCTCCTATATATGTTATTGACTCATTCCAGGATATCTTTTTTTTGTAGCTAAGGGCTCCAGAGGTATCAACAACTGTGTTTGCTAATACTCCCCTCAGCTCCTAGAGAGGTTTTTGTTATTACTCTGCTGCTGCATTTCCTTTTGAATAAAACATGTTGGAAGAAAACATTGCGTAACTGGGACTCGTTCTACATTTATCTCTTCCTACTTCCTCTATACTCAATTTTTAAATCCAGTACTTTTTCTTTCCCTTCCTCCTACACACACAAAATATGCAAATTTCAGATAGTTTCGTTTTTTTCCGGATTGAAACCCTTTGCTACCTCAATTCTTTGTAATCATTATTTTTGTTAACTGCACAACCAGTTTCAAAATAAATAGACTCAGCAATACCATTAAAATCTGAGCCTTGATATTGAGAATTTTACTTTGGTTCACATTTTTTTATGGCATGTTAAGAATTATTTCAGAGGCTGCGGATAATTAGCGCTCATCAGAAATTCTTACCTGCTTCCAAATGAAGAGAAGGTTTTTACACACTGTCCTAGCAATGAGCTCTTAATTTATATGGCTTAAACAGATAGATAAACAAGTCTCAAAGCATGATATGTAGATTTTATCTAATTAAATTTAGAGTATTTTTTTATGTGTAATGTAATAGACTATAGAATAAAGTATTTTTTTTAAACTGAAAATTGCATTTTATATCATTACTTGTAGCAGCATGTAGTTTTTCTAGAGAAGACAATACTCTAAGGATGGATAGGACTTTGTAAGAAGCAATTTTCTTACAAGAGACTATGAAAAGATAACCTTCAGCAAAGTCAATGAGGACTATGCTGAAATATACAGAGAATTATTTCTTCAGCATATAAAACAATAAAAGTGCAAATGCTTCATTTGGTTAGGTATTCTTTGGTATCTGGATCCTCAGTGAACTTCAAAATCCTATAGTTGTTTTTCATTGTCTGTACATATTTATATATAAATATGTATATATAAAAATATATATATCTTGCAAGATATAAATATGCTCCAATATACTCTAGTTTCTAGTCTCTCCTCAGTTTTATTTGTTTGAGATGCCACTAAGACTTCCTTAATTATATGAACATTATCTGTGTTACAGTGCTTCCTGAAGATTTAGAAGTGCATGAATCAAATAATTTTGTATTGAAAAGTAAATATAAGGAAGAAAAATGGTCACTGGATTAAAAAAAAAAATCAGAATCCCTTATGACAGTAAAATTACCTTGTTATACTACTCTATGTCTGGGTAACTTCTCTTTAAGGATGCACCTGTGGAGGTATGTGTACAAGCCAAAGCTCAGTCTACTTTTGACATCAATGAAAAGGATAATAATTTTAATAAGTCAAGAGAAGATACTTATGTTTTACAGTGAAATGAATCCAAAATAGTCAAATTTTTTAAGAAGTGAAAGTTAAATTCTTTGAGAGAAGTCTCTGAATCAATGAAAAGTGAAAATTGTCTAAAAAAAGTCACCAAAGAGATTTCACCATAGTAACATGCCATTTCTGTTTCACTCTGTTTCAGGAATCCTTTTCCTGAAACATTTGTTACTCTCCTGTGAAAATCAGGTGATTGACAAAATGATCAGACAGTCTGAACAAGAATGTCTTCTTTAAAGAAGAGTTTGAGTGATGATGTATATCTAGGTGAACAGTACTTTATTAGTGTCGGTGTCTATCATCTATTTTGTCAAAATGCAAACTTAATGCTTCTGATATCTAAGTAGTGGTGACACAAGGCGAACTTCATATAACATAAAACTTAAAATAATGCCCACTTAGAACACTTGAGTCTGTTAATAATTACACATTTTAATCACAGAAGTTTCAGATTGTATCCATTTTTCTTGATAAGCAGAATTTATAACAAACTCCCTAAGATCTATAGGGGGAATATATTATAGCCTACTGGATTAGCAAAGGAAGAATTGCTATTGTAGTAATAAGCTTTGTGCTAACCGCTGAAGTTTCAAGATTAAGACCTGTCAGTCTTGCTTTGTCTGAATTTGGGCTGCCCTGGGCTTGCCTGGAACTTTGCTTTATCCTGTCTAGGAACTGAATATTTCATTATTTCTTTTTATTTCCTTTTTATTCTTGTGTTACAAACATATAATAATTAAATCATAAATTTAAAAATAATACCAATACAATGTGATTATTCTCTGTAGCATGAATTGCCCACAATGATAGAATAAAATTGCAACTTAAAAATGCAGACATATGCTGACAACAAAGGCCTTACATTACACATAGATATGGAGCAATACAGGAGGCCTAAGGGTTCTTGGATTATTAAACATACTAGGGGTAAATTACAGATCACTAAAGGAATTCAGCCTGGGGACATTGGTAACCAAGATTTTAGTGGTAACAAAGAGGACAAAGAACAAGTATCCAATAAATGCAGAACACACCATTCATAATTTATGTGGATGTTAGGTAGAAGTGCAATCCACTGAGGAGCAAGAAACAGGCAGAGTATGTTTAAAATATATATAGAAATAAATATTTCTATATGCTACAAAAAGATGTTACAGTAAGGAAAAGGAAAATTTCACTGTAGTTATTGCATTTGCTCTGAGAAGGACTCAGTATGCTGGTGATTTATTATAACTTCTTACATCTTCTTGAAGACTCCAGTGTTGACATAAGTACGATAGGATTTTGAAAGAGAGAGCACAACAATGAAAAAAAGTAGACACCAGAAGTTTTGCGTACAATTATTGTACCATTACTACTATTGAGACTATCCTTTTCCTATTATATTTTATATTTTCATTCTTTTTCTGTGATAATTTTATCTATGTAAATTATGTACACATATATACATAAATAGCTAATTAAGGTTTCAATTGACTACTTATAAATTCTTGACTTTGTATATGAGGTTTGTTCCTTTGGTTCCCTTGCATGAGTCAATCTAGGCCATTAAAATTTAGCTGCAACTATGCATCTTGAGGTGATCATAAGTAAAATGAGGCCATGCCATAATAAAAAGACTCATAATGTGTCTACTTTATGACAGTTGAGAGTATTTATATCCACAATCAATAGAGTAGTTGAGAGTGCTGGGCTGGTATGTTTTACTAGAATTCGTAGGCAATAAGGCTATAGGGAATTTGAAACAGTGTCATCTCAACCCCAGGCTGTATGACTGATGTGCTTATGGAAAAATATTAAGATAACTCTTTATAGTTCATCATCATTATATTATGGTCTATTTACATATACTTTTAAACAGATATTTATACTTGTATATACCTTGTATTATGCATGCTAGGGCTATCACTGAGACTTTTAGATGATCACAAGATAAAATGACTATACCTGTATGACAAAATGTGGACCTAGGAAATAATGTAATTGTTTTGGTTAGTAATGATGTCAGTAATTGTAATTAAAATTCTTATTTGCTGGAGTTCTTAGGACATTTTAAACAGCTAAACAGTCTTTTGAAAGTATCCCATTATACTCAGATGCATAATTTTTATTTTCACCAACATAACAGTGATATAACTCAAGATGAAAATTTGCAATAGATTTTTTCAATAGCTTGCTATAAATTTATAATTTTAATACATTAATGATATTGTTTACGTCTCCCTATATTACTCTCCTTATGAAGAAATTCCTCTCTCAGTGTGCCAGTTCCATTTTTGATTTGACCAGAGGAACTTTTCTCCACTGAGAAGGACTGAGACATAAAGCAAGAGCAGAATGAAGTGAGTAAATTTTGACTGCCAAGTAACAATAGGGTATTCAGCTGCTCAGAAAAGCACTAGCCATTAATTAAATAACAGATCTTGATTTACATCTTCTCTCTGGAGTGCATAATGCTGCATACCTAAGTATTTGTACAGTTATAGGGAGAATAAATTTATTGCACAAAGTAAAGATAAATAGAATTATAGCAGTCTGAATCAATCACCTACAGTTAAACCATTCATAAAAGTTGTCCCTGTAGACAGGTCGTTGTAGACTCATTTCAACTCAATATTGTTCTTTATTTTCTGAACATAGGAATAAAATAACTAGCAGTTACCTTCAGTATAAGATTATGTATTTTTGTTGCATTCTTGAAAAGATAAATACTCTGGATATTTAAAATAATTTCACATGAAACTGAGTTTATTGTGATTTTTATGTATTTAAATTTTATTAAAGGCATCTCTTTAATAACATTTATGGAATTAATTTACTGAAAACTTGCATTTGAGTACTCATGAAAAACCAATGTAACATCTTATATTAAATGTAATATACATAAACAAACTATATCAAACACTGAGATTGATACATTTTTACACACAGACCAACAATGAACATCTTGAGAAAACTGTGAATATTTAATTAGTCAATATCGGAAAACTGCCTAGAAAAGATGTGGTTGCCCCATGGAGGTGTTCAAGGTCAGGCTGAATGGGGATTTGTGTAACTTGGTCTAGTGGAAGGTGTCCATGCCCATGACAGGGGTGATCATAACTATAAGATGTAAACCATTCTATGATCCTCACTATTCCAATTCTCAATAATTTGTGATTCAGATAGGACCCGAAAAAAATTCTTGTGGAAATTCACATGCAATCAGCCTTTTTTCATTAAGGATATTGTTTAGTACTTTTTCTTACTTCCTAAAAAAAAATTGTTAGTTTTTTTGAAAACTTCCTACATTCCATAGGAGATTTTTTTTTTTTTTCCAAATTTTCTAGATGCCTCGATTTTCACAGGAATAACTGGCTTAACATTAGTTTCAGGAATTTACATCAGGCAATAAAGTCAGTTATTGCCTTAACATTGTTATTTTTGTGTAGAGAGATTCAAGGACAGACTAGACAGTGAAAGACTAGATGTGGATGGTGATGAATCCCTGGGAAAGTAAAGATATGTGGTATAGACAGAATTTACTACATATACTGCTTTTCTATGGAGGAAAGGTCAATCCCTGTGAATATGACTAGAGCTGTAATCATGTTTCTCTTCTTTTGTCTTGTTTTTTTTTTTTTTTTAAATTCTATAACCTTTCTTGCATTAATCCTAGTATTCGTTTGTATATCTATAACTTTACTCTGTGAGCTGAAAAATAATGGTTTTATTCTTTTAAGATGCATTTATCCTGCATAATCTGTGCCTTTGTGCATAGGTAAAGACCAGCTAACTGTAATTGTAATGATAAACTTCTCTTCCAAAATCTCATCTAAAAAGAGAAATATTCTAAATGGTGAAGTTGATAAACTCATTCTAAAGTGCATCCTTAATTGTTAAATGAAAGATTTCTACCTTAAGACTAAAAATCTGAATGTGAAGTCCTCCATAATAATTACATTTCAATGATCCATAATGTTACTGAAAAGGTTTGTCAACCTTCCATAAACCATTGAACTATTTAATGAATTTTCTACAGCAAACTGCTTCTCCTAATAATAATTATCATTTATACCTGGGTCTAACTCCAGAAGATATCTTCAAAAATTATAATCACATGAAAAATTCAAGTTTTAAGTGCTCTGGAGATATTTAATACTGCATAGAACCACATGCCTAAACTCTTTCAAAATGTGATTGAGAACCCACATATTCAAATTCATATCTGTTTTACAGCATGTGGATGTCAAGGCTGTCTAGTGATCTTCTAAAAAGATGAGTTCTGAGATACTTGCAAAATAAAAATTACATGCGTTTAGGAAAAAAATAGTCTTCAGTGTTGTTTCATAGTTTTGGATGAAGTAGCAGAAGTGAACAGTTAAAATCTAAAAAGGATTCAACATGGCAAAAAATACAAGTTTTGGTTGCTAATTAATGGTGCTGGGTGTCATATGAAGCTCAAATTCAGTCATTTCAAGCACGTATCAGTGTTGGCATAGCATAATTTTCATACCATCACTGAATATTTTTGAAGTGAAACATCACAAAATTCAGATTTATTTAATTGAGCTTTGAACTTTAGTCAAAATTAACTTCTGTATGCCAGCCAATAATGGATATGATATCCCTGAAACTACTATAAATAAGCAGATCAATACAATACCACATGATGCATTCATATAATAGTTTTATGCTCACTACAGTAATGGAAATCTAGATCCTGTCTTGTCAAATTTGGAAATGGTCACGTGGTGAGACTGTTCCTCCATTTCTCCAAATTGCAGCCCTAAGGTTCTCACGTGATCAAATACAATTTTGTAATTAAATAACTACATCCCTAAAAGGTTTTAGTTCTTCATAGCACACATACATAGGTTTATGCATATGTTCTTCCTGGTTACATCTTTCAGAAATCTAAATCAACAGTAATGAACCCCTTGCATTTTTTTTAATACAGATTCAAACTTATTGTCCTTCCCAGCAAAATTTTAAATTATAGGGTAGTGTAATACCAGCATAATTAGAGCATATAAAGTGATACACAATGTAAATAATATATTATATATGTAATCAATATAATGGAGAGGAAAACTGCTGTTAATTAAACATTTGTAAAATTCTTTCAAATCTGAAATTTGATAATAAACAAAATATATACAGAACAAAACAACAGAAAAAATAAAGACATTATTTTGCAGTCTCTTTTGTATTGTGAGGGAACAAAATGAATTTGTTTTGCCAGAAAGTATCTGAGTCCTCTGTAAGTTAACTTATAGGTGATTCCAATAAAATTCAAGGAGGGAAAAAAAAATGTTCTCCAATAGAATTTTAATCATGAAAATAATTAGCCCAAAAATGAACCCTTAAAACTTACTTGAAACAATTTTGTTATGCTTGTTTGCTAAATGTAGAAGATCAAAGGAAATAAAAGACTTGCAAACCTCACTAGATATGACATTTTCTCCTCAGTCTTTGCCAAGATGTCTCAGGCTTTTGTGACTAATGAAAGGGTTTCTGATGGAGGGAAAACATCAGCAGTGGATGAGGATCAAGGACTACTTAAGCAACCTTTACTCATGAAAACGCATTATAATTGACAGACCTGTACAGCATTCTGTAATAATAGAGGTGAAAGATGTCTTTGTGAAGCTATTGCCTATTATCATTAAAGGGTAAAAGAAATTAAGGAGGTCCCCAATAATTTTAAAAGGGTAACTGCCCTGACTTTTTGTCCTGCTACATACTTCTGGACAAGATGTTGAGTTTGTTATGAAAGAAACCAGAACTTGGCAGGAAGAAAAGAAAAAACTGAGGAGCAAGAAAGAATATGATGGAGAGGATGACTATATGGTGCATATTCAGAATTCAACCCCAAATCTCATTCGTAGGACATAGAACATGTTCACAAAGATGATTTGAAAAATGATACTTTACTATGTGTCTATAAATACAGAAGAAAACATTTTTAACGTTTATAATTCTAATAATACTTGTAAAACAAAATAATGTTTCATCTAATTGTTTAGATGTGAAGCAAAGTTGAAGTTTTGGGAACATTTGATAGTATGAGACCCACAGAGGTCAGAATAACACTGAAAGTGGGTAAAGTTAGAAGAATATATACAGTGGCAAGATGTACTCATAGGAAAGAGGGAAAGACTAGGATGAGAAAGAGAATCAACCAATATTTTGAAAAAAGACCCACCTGAAAAAAAAACCTTCAGACAGTCAAAGTCTGTCTTTCTGGTACTCTGGAATACACTCCTTTTATGTTTTCAGTCAAATTCCCAGAGTATCTCACATCTCACTGGAATTATGGAGGCCTTTATTTCAGTCAGATAAAAATGAAAGAGGGAGAATGAATAGCTAACCTTTAAAAAGGTTATACATCCATTTAAAAGCTATTTATGCTGCCAGTTTTACTTAGTCTTAACATGCTTCACCACCCTTGCCACACTACACACTTTGTAACCTCCCATCAAATTTTCTAGGCTTTCCTGGTCTCATAGCTACTGCTATGCACTTAAATATCTCCCAATCGCTTCAGTCAAAGAAGAGTTCCTGCATAAAATTACTATGCAAATAAATGATCAAGAAATCAAAAAAGCAAACAAAATAATTTCAATAGAAATTAATTTATATTTAAAACTTCTGTCGCAGACACTTGAAAAAAACATGTTGACAGTACTTTTCAGTCTTAGAGAGCACAAGATCAAGCCTGATGCAGTGAATCAAGATCAGGAACAGCCCTGGGATATTGAGGCAGGACCACAGTGATGAGACAGAGCTGAGGTCAAGCCAGGAAACAGCCTTCAGATCAGAATCCATGGGATCCAGCACTGCTACAGCTGAGCTGGAGATCACTGAGACTAAAACATCATTCAGATAATAACTGAAGACTCAGACTGAAATGGGACTTCTGAGCCCAAGGGCAGGTAAAGGTGAAAGCCCCAGGTTTGCTGCTCAGCTACACTTAGGTTTACTGGTGACCTCAAACACCCTATATTTCTCCTTTGTCTCTCACTCAAACCTTAAAATCACATAAATTATCAACTGGTATTCAATACATATGAAAATATAAAACTGATTAATAATATAGATCTGCTTCTGTCTTTGGGGAAAAATGAGAAAAAGAAAAAATTGTTTCTGTTATACACTTTATTAGCAATAAAACAATGTGTTGAAGATGCAGTACTGCAAACAATTTTAAGATATTTCATTAATATTTATTTCTGGAGAAAATAAGGGTGTAAAACTATTAAGAAGTGTCCCAAGGAGGGCAACAAAGATGATGAAGGGTCTGGAGGGGAAACCTTATGAAGAATGATCTGTTCAGCCTGGAGAAAGGGAGACTGAGGGGTGATATTGCAGTCTGCAACTTGTTTGCGAGGGGAAGAGAAGGAGCAGACACTGATCTCTTCTCTGTGGTGGCCAGTGACAGAACCCAGGGGAACAGCCTGAATCTATTAGAGGAGGTTTAGTCTGAATATTAGGAAAAGGCTTTTCACACAGAGGGCGGCTGGGCACTGGATCAGGACCCACAGGGAAATGGTTAGAGCACAAGCCTGACAGAATTTAAGAAGCATTTGAACAATACTCTCAGGTCCATGGTGTAATTTTTGGGATTGTCCTGTGCAGGGCCTGGAGCTGGACTTTCACTGATAGTCTTTCAGGATAGTCCATGATTCTACAATTCTATTTGTTTTGAATTTGCCTTTTGATCAATAATATCTGTATGTTTTCATACAAATGCTTTATGTCAAACTACAGAAATCAAATTGGTTTGAAATGAAGGTAAGTTTTAATATAATCTTGTCCTGGCTCTTTATAATTGCAAACACAAGATCAGGAATGAATCCTTAACCCTAGGAATATGGCTTGCATTCACTGTTTAAATGGCTGGTATAAACACTTTAAAGACTGGCAGTGGCCTATTGCTACAACAATGTTCTGAGTCCAAAATAACTCTGAGAGTAATTATTCTTTCTGTATTTTTCTCATTTTACTTCACTATTTTGTAGGCATGATGTTTAAAAAGGACTTGGCAGTTGGCAAGGTAAGCAATTCTTATGCCAGTACGATAAGCAGCAGAGCACTTTAGTGCCCTAGTGCAGTGCACAGGGGGATTTCTTGAACCAGGAGAGCCTCATAAGTTTCAGGAGTGGCCAGGAGCCCACAGCTTATGCAACAGTGGCTGAGGAGACTTGTACAGGGCAATATCTCAAAGGCAACAGTGAAGAATAAGGTGTCACATTCCTTTTGGTGGTGCCAAACAATATGGCAGGGACCAATGCCCATAAACTAAACCACAAGAAGTTTCATCTCAGCACGAGGGAGACCATCTTTACACTGGGAGTGAGTGGCAGAGCACAGGAACAGGCTGCCCAGGGAGGTCATGGAGTCTCCCTCTCCAGAGACATTCAAAACCCACCTGGATGCATTCCTGTGTAGCCTGCGGTAGGTGACCCTGCCTTGGAATTGGAGTTGGACTAAATGATCTCCAGAGGCTCATTCCAACCATTACAATTCTGTGATTCTATAAGTGTAAGTTCTTATGATTAAAACAAGCAAAAAATGTGTGGTGACTTTAGTGCTCATTCTAATCCTGACTCATTCTCTGGTTTTAGTGAGTCATTTTGCTTATCTAGGTTTTCCTGCTCTTAGCCAATACAACCTATACATCACTGGGACAGCATTAGAATGAATACTTAGGTTTCAGCTAGCAGAATAGTAGTATTTAAGTACTTGTATAATCTCATTCAAACTGATATAAATTGTGTTAATTTTTAAATTAAAGTTGCAGTGAGACAGTGATGAAATATATGCACTTCACACTGGAACAGTTTGAATGTGGTAAGAGATAGCCTAAATGCATCCCTCAACTGTGATAAAGCAACTGATTAAAAACAAAAATATGGAAATTGAGACAAAATGGGCTTATAAGTTATTCATGAACAAGCTTAAGGGAAGCTGTATAAACCAACTAAATATGGAGAAAGTTATACAAGTAAGAAAAGTAAGAGAGAATGATAAAGACAGAATTTCTTTGGGTTTGAGTCTACTGAAAAAAAAAAAAAAAGGTTCCTTTCCTCACAAAATAAAGAAGATTTTTGTATTTAACAGATAGGTCTATGATTTCTGTAATATTTTAACTTTTTTTTTACAATTGTTCCATTCAAATATAAGATAAATCCCAAACAAAATCACATTCTACATCCCCTGATCATACAAACCTCAGGGATAGTATAAGATTAGTGATAGCATAAGTTTTTTTCTCTTGCTTAGTTAAACCTTTGTTTCTCAGCCTGAACAGCACTGGGATATATCAGCTGGAATTACAATAAGTGCCACTGAAGGCTATATTCCTTAAAGTAGAAAACAGATTTTTGTTACTACCGTTGAAAGAATTTCTGAAGCCTGATGAAGTCAAAAATGCAGTGACACACTGAGCTGCTGGTGTGAATTGAAATTTTGAATATAGAATTTTGAATATAATGTAACACAAAAAACTTTTAGTCTGGTACCTAACACAAACTTGATTGATCGCCTTGTTCCTTTCTCTTCTTCATTCCATGGAACAGGCCGCTGTTCTGGTCCAGTTACCCTTTCCTGTCAGCCTGACTCTAGCGCCTCGTCTCCTAAGTATCTGATTGCCCTCTGACTCTTGCATTCAACCATGTATTAGCACTCACTGCATAGCAAAATGGGGTCAGGAGGGAAGGCAGTGCTCAACAAAGCGAGTTACTGAGGGATTAAAAAATGAGTGTACAGTATGCCAGATACTCTGAGGTCATGCATGTGCCATTGCATTTATATATGCACCTGACAGCAAACCAACAAAGACAAAAAGTCATCAATTACTTCAGGTTGTGGAAAAATTCTACAAATACACATAAACAGCAATATTGTGGTAGTTTATGGCTGAGCTTTAGTGAAATGTATGCAAAATATATTACATATAATGCATTATACAATCTCTGCTAAGTAATATTACAATCTTGATTCAGACAGTGTGTTTATTCTGTTAGTAAGACCAAAAAAATCATGGACTAGGTTTCTAACATGGAAAATTATCTCAGAATGCTTTTTATTCTATAAAGGCATGATTTTTTATTTCAGGTCTACCACTAAATCAAAACAATCTGAGGTAGTTGCATAGTTCTCGAGAATTAATATATTACTGCACAAGGTATTTGAGAAAGTAAGATAACATTGTCTTCACTTGAAAGCGGACTGATGACTGCACATCAAGAAAAAGAAAGATAATAATGCACAGAAGGTATACGATAGCACTGGGGTGACTGGAAAAAGGACCAAAGGGAGAAAAAAGTAAAAATTGTAAGGAAGAGCTGATACTACAACATTAATAAAAAAATACAATAAATGTAGGATCTGTATAGACTGTGGTTGCTATACATGCTGTTATATATATACATATATAGATATATGTACATTTTTTCACATATATGTACATACACATAAACATTATGTGTATGTATATATATATATGTATACATGTTAAGAAGATATTTACATATTTGGTCATTTCTTTATATTTTTTCCATTTCTTAATTTTGTCCATTTTTTCTGAAACATGGCTGTTTCTTGAAGTATTTCCTTGTAGAGGAGTAATGTATTCTGGAATATACAACCAAAGGCACCTCTTATTGCTTATGACCATACTTAGAAACTCTATTTAGGATTCTTCAAACATAAATCTTTCAGAGTTCAGTTATCTAAAAAGATTAAGGCTACCAATATCTCTTTAAAAAATATGATTTTGATTTTCCTACACAGATGATGTTGGATTCAAGCTTCTTTATTACACTGATCGATTTCTGTCACGACACATTTTACTCCCTCACTTCTCCTGCCTCCGCTACCACTCCTGTGCTCTGGTTATAAATTCAAAACTATAATTTGTCATAGAAGTCATTAAAGCAATTTTAAAGTAAATCTGATATTTGACAAGCAGTTGCACTGTGGCTGTCCCTCAAGACTGGAGTGACATGCTGAATGCTTGGAGTGAGTTAAAATTCTGGACATAGCATTTTCAATAATGGGCAGCTTAGGCAGCATTTTCTTAGACATCCATATAAATATGATTGAACCCTTTAAAGTGCTGGTGGTTATGAAAGACCAGCACAAGTCTCTGAAAATGCTGGCCGTTTTTTTATTTGCAATAAATTTCCAGAGTTGTAGAAAGTCATGCTGCATATTTTAATATAAAGACTTTTAAAGGTTGTTCTAAAAGTAATGTACTATCCCAGAAAAGTTTAAGAAGAGCCTTTAAAATCAGAACTTTAATCCTCCACCATTGTGTGATAAAATCTAATGGTTTTGAGTGTCAGAGAGGGAAGAAAACTATGACAAGATCTTACATTTTTACACTGACATAAACATGATTTTATTGCTTAAAATATTTAAGATTTCATTCCTGCTTGTCTTGATTTTACTGTCTAAAGAGAGAGGAATCTAATTCTTATTTCTTTACTCTATTTTACATTTAAGTTCTGAGAAAAAAAAAAAGAAAAACAAATCTTCATTTTTCTGTTTTATAGAGCATTTATCTACTGTTTAATAGAAAATAACTATCCTTAAACATTTTTATGATCACCTCTTACACTGTACATCATCAATTTAACGCAATTCTTCTTGTTACCCTTCCCTATGGATATGTAGGAATCTCAGACTGAAGTGCTGATTGCTGTTAATTAGACTAAATCAATAACTAAATGGAGAAAGAATTTCTGAGGAAGTTCCATCTTGCAAACACTTACAACCCTGGGGGAGTCCTCCAGCTGCCACTTTTCAATTCAGTGATTCCTCAGTCTCCTTCACAACTGTTAGAAAACTTATTTTGAAGATCCAAATGTTAGCAACCAATAGTCTATGAGATGAGATAGACCGGATACAGTTTTGAAACCTCAGTATGACTTCACAATGCTTCTATGTAAACTGGTAACTTTATATTTTGTTATTCTATTGCTGTGAATTCTGGAAACCTAAACTTCCTGTCTGTAACTATATTTTAAGACAAAACAATGTAATTTCTGATATTTGAATAACAAGATTTGTTACAAGTTGAGATTTGAATGTGTCAGTCATTTCTGTAATTAAAATAAGACTCTGATTTTCTCTTCTTGTTCTGTGAGACAATGTAAATTGGACTATGATTAAATTAATAAACTGAAGACTGTGGAGGAGGTGAATGAGTTTCTTCTGTTTTCCTCATGATAATTCTTTGATCTCCTTGCACTATACATATACCATTATTCAATAGTACCAGAATTGAATGTGTAGTAAGTGTATAGCTTGTTTGTTTTAGCACATGAAACTTGAGTGAAATGGAACACTAGATCACAGGAACATGATGCAAAAACACTTCAGAATGTTCAGTAACAATAAAACAGCTTTGAAAACTTGCCAGAAGAACTTGGAAACTGTGGCATAAATACCTCCATTCTTTCTGCAAGGTTAACAAAGAAATGGCAGAAATACAATACAGGTCTCAGTGAATAAATTGTCCTTTTTTGAAAGAATTTTTCTAAAGCTTTGGTAGAGCGCCTCAGAAAAGAACAACTTATGATGAAACTATGAAATGCCTACAGAGTATGTATATATAATACCTGAGGAAATATTCATAATTTTCCACTTATCACTTCTTGTCTTCATTCATTTGTATTAATAGCGTAATTTTGGAGATGCAGAAAACATTGGATTCTTTAATCGGTTGGTTGGTTGGTTGGTTGGTTGAGGGAAGCGGGTTGAGAACTAATTGTGGACTGTTGTTAAAAATGTAATTTTTCCCCTTGTATTGTAGTTTTAAGCCCAGATGGAGATGAAAAAACAGGCAGCTGCTCACTTAATCCCCTCTCTTTCCCCCTCACTGTGATGGAGTGGGGAGGAGAGTTGAAGTACCAGGACATCTTAAGAAACACAGTGATGACGGATTCTTCTTGATGGGTTATTTCAGCACTTGTTTTTAAGTTGCTGCTATTTTTCTCTGAAAAAGAAAATTACAAAACCCAAACAAACATACTTATAAAACGCTTTTTAATTAAAGATATCTTGCTTTCCTTATATTTTTCAACCTGAACAATAACACTCAGAAGACTCCTGACAGTTCATGTTGCTTCAATGCAGGAGAGCTGTCCAACTTTATTCTGAAATTCTGCAGCTATATTTTTCCAAAAAAGTGTCCGTTGTATGTGTGATTATTCCCAAATAGCATTGACATAAACCATTCAGTGTCACATGGCCTTGGAGTAGATCCCTGTTTCTTTCACTAACCATTACAGAAACAACATAATGCATATTCAAAACTTCTATTTAGGGAAGAAGATCTGACTCATTTGCGTTGCATGCAAAACAATCTTTACACACATGAAATAGAAATTGTTAAGAAAACTCCACCTATCACCATTTGAAGTAACATTTCACTAACCGATGTCTTCTACTTGTCCTCAAGCTCCAGAAGACAGAGATTTTCTAAATGTTACATGTCACATAACTGTCTTTACTCTGGAATTTTTTGTACTGTATATTCATTAAATGTTTCAGAAAATCCATAAAACTTAGAATGCCTTATCAGTCTTGTAAATCAGATATTTTTATGTGATAAAATAAAGTCCTTTATAGTATGGAAATTGAGGAAGGGACTTGGCAGCTTGGTACAGGCAAAAGTGATGTGGTAGACTTCCATCAAAAGACACATTTTTTGTGTTTTTTAGTTGTTGGTTTTTTTTTAACAGCAGGTTGTAGATAAAATCATCTTTGCTTTAAAAGTGGTTGGGAAGGAAGGTTTAAAAATACAGTTTTGGAAAAGAGGATTCTAATATTTTCTCTACAGACTGGTAGAAAAGTGTTTCCCTATGAATATCACCTTTCCAAAAAAAAGTTTATTTGTTCTTGGTGTTAAGGAAAGGGCACTAGGGTTCTCCACTTTATGTCACCTTTTTAGATCCTTTGCTGTATAAGCTTTCTTCAGATAATTTATTTGCACTTAATAATAGATTTCAATTTGTTGATGTCTGTGCTTGAAATATCTAGTCTTTTTAGAATATATTTGATGGCCAGTATTTTTCTGCAATGTTTCTTCAGGTGCAGAATAACATGTCTCTAAACTTTGTAATCAATTACTTTGTCATGGAAACTCTGGTTGAAGAATAGAAGAAGAAAGAGTATAATTAAAAAGGCATAAGATAAAGAGAGGCTTTAATACAGGAGTAAGGTAGCCATGTAGGTGAGTCATGTCGAGGGTGAAGAATAGAGGAGTAGAGGTGGAAAGAAGTTGGTAAATGAAACACATCATGGTTTACAACACCAAGGAGAGGACATTGTGAAAACAAGGCAATGTACATCTGTTTGAAACTTTCATGAAGTATCTTCCATAAAAACTGGAGGGGACAAAAATTTTCTTCATGAATGTTTGAAATTTTAAGAGATATACAAAAATGCATTCACTTTGGCTTCAAGCCAGAGCTTATTTTTTCAAATCTTACCATCACCATCACATAACCATTTTAGATGCAAACTGATGAATGCCACATCATAACTCAGCAATAAATTCTTATTTGAGGGGATCTATGCCTGAGAGCATTTGACAATAGTAAGTTGTACATGAAAATACAATGAAAGCAACTCAGAGAAGATTGCTTAGTACCTCAATTTTCCTATGCCTTTGAGAAAAAATTTAAATCAGTATAATAGAAGACAGAAATATTGCAAGATTTGATTTGATTATACCCAGTGGTTTTAATAAGAAAACTTAATTCTCCCTGTATCACAGCCTGTGGGCGTTGGAGGTTTTTTTAATTAAAAATAAATTATTCAAAAGAAAAGAATTATTTCACTAAATAAGATATACCAACCTAGATTCTGCCAAATCTGTAGTATGTTTTAATCATACTCCAAAATTAATAATTACTGATTTTAAAACAAAAAATTTACAAAAAGAAGCAAGCTTCAAACAACATGTAATTGAAAATTTCAAACCCAAGAAATGCTTAATATCAATTCAAATAACATCTGTGTCATTACTGTAGTGGAAAGCATCAATGTAGTGATGATTTTCTTGTCTTTTCAAATAGAAATCAAAATAATTGATTTAGAGCCCAGTTCACTGCAATTACTATTGAAACACATTTATATGTCACAGAAGGTGTGATAGTAACCATAGACATTAAATAAAGTGATCAATCCTCAGATCTGTTCTCCATTTCAGTTGTGAATGTCTTTCAAGCAAAACCATAGCTATCTATATTTAATTGCAATATTTTTATCACTTTCCCCAAACTATACACTTATATAGCTGGTATTTGTTTTTATTTAGAGGGCTACTGTACTTGGCATCTAAAAAAGCTGTATTTCAGGTTTCTTTGAAAAGCAGGATAAAGGAAGTCAGGTTTACAAATGTAAATTGATATTGGTCAGACTTCCTCAAAAAAATAGAAGATTCTATCAAGCATATGTTTTCCAGTCTTTTGATAAGTCTCTGTAGAAAATGCCTTTACCTTCATTTGCACTGTGTTTTTCAAATTCAGGATTGCATGTTCATCCCTGGGTCATATTTTGACAAGTGATTGTCCCCTAACTATAAATCTATCTCAGATTAACAGCTCCAGATAACTATAACAAAGACATGAACACTTAGTAAGATGAATGCTACCCCCATAACTGTACTATGGCAAAATATGCCTGCACTGCATCTGCTTTATTCCTGTATCTTTTCGTTCATGGAAAGTTTCATGGCAAAATTTGGGAATTTTTAAGATTATTTAAGCCAAAGTTGAAATAGGCTAAAGCTGAACTCCTTTATAAACCAGCATAATAATCAATTACTGCAAACAAATCTTAGATGAATGAAGCATTAATTTTACTCATGGATTTTCTTATTTTCCTATAGGAGCAAATGCACATTCCCATTGATTCTTTTGTTTCATTACTCAGTAATATGGTCTGAGTATTCTAGCTTATTAAAAACAAACAATAAAAAGAAAAAGTCACAAAAAACTCAAGACACACAAACTCAAAACAAATGGAGACTCAGATATTTTCCGTATTTAATAATTTTCACTTTTTAACATTATGATCTAATTAATATACAATATAATAAAAATGGAATTCATGGTTTAAATTGATTCTTTTAATGTGTCCATAAACAATTACTTTTCTTTTAAGCCCATGCTTCTTTCTTACTCTGTTTCAACCATACCATTCTGTCTTTCTACTGACTTAATAGATGAAGGCAAGACCATGGCTTTAATCCTCTAAATCACCTAATGGAAATCTTACAGGTTGAATCAGATATCTAAAGCTACTACACCTCAAACTTCTTTTAAAGACATTGTAAAGAAATTGAATTCTCCAAATATAGTTCAGCTGACTTTACAAGAGATGCTTTTAACAGCTGACACATCAATCAACCTTTTAGGTGTTTATTTCTCCCTATTGATTATGTGAGGAAAATAAAATCACAAGCTCAAACTTAAATCTGTGATTGACAAGAGTTGAATTCTATGACCCTTGCATACTGAAAGGAGTTTTGATTCTTTTGTTTTCCCACCCCTATTCCATTATCTTGATGGAAGGGATAAGGGACAGAAGGGATGATGAGCAGTTTTGGGGAAAGAGAGACTGTTGAAATCCCGGAGAAATAGTTTGAAAAAAGCAAGATTTTCAGCTTGGTGCAAAGAAGGTTCAGAACTTAAAGTGAGCAGTACTGACCTAGACATCTCAGAGAAAAGTGATAATTTCAAAATAAATATTTGTGGCTTAACTGAACAAGGAACAAACAAGAAAAAACAGCAAGTGATTCAAGATAGTACTCATTGTTATGATCTGATATTCTTCATTATGACCTGTATTTCATTCTGAGAAGAGAACACAAACCAAAATAGAAACAATTTGTCAAATTGTTTTCTTTCTTTATGTGTGAGCATATAAATATTGCATTATTTTGTAGATTGCTAATGGAATTTTCTTGTAATGTCTGCATTGAATTAGAGGAGTTAGTTTTCATAATTATAGATATGCCAATCTACAACCACAATTTTATGAGTCATTAAAATACTGTAGAGTCTTCCATAATTCCTTCTTCTTTTTGTAATCAGGCTACAGCATACTAGGTTAATAAAACTAGCTGATCTCTTGTTCTAATTCATTACAAGCTGAACTCTTCTGTTTATAAAAGATTGGTCTTGAGAATTAATGTGCTGAAAAACCTCAGCTTTAGATGTAAAATAAAGATATTCTTCTCCTACTGATGGAGGTATTTCTTCTCCCATTTTCAAGGAGTATCCGGACTGGAACTAGTCAGCTTTATTAGCTTTGCGTATCTATCTATCTATCTATCTATCTATCTATCTATCTATCTATCTATCTATCTATCTATCTATCCATATATAAGATG
>JAWWMU010000001.1:70389356-70407193 GCA_035048155.1 Cinnycerthia olivascens | reverse complement strand
TGTGTTCAGCACAAATCCAAAACACAGCCCAATACCAGACACTCCAAAGAAAATTAACCTTACCCCAGACAAAACTAGCATGTGCTGTGAAGAAAAGGTGCTAATTTCTCTTGTCTGGGGTGAGAGGTAGGAGTTTTTTCCCTTTGGAGCAGAATGTGTGAGCTATTACAAACTAGAAAAGTGTGGTCTTCTCGTCATAGGGCACTTCAGCCACAAGCTGACTCAAGTAACAAATGGATCATTTCTCATAGGAACTGTAAAGGAAAGGGAATGGAAAAATGACAGAAGTTTTTGTTACATCTAGGGAAAATCTAAGGGGGTTTTTTGAAGAGGAATAAAAACTTACTTTGTGATCTTCAGGGCTAATGAACTGCGACTAGCTCCTTAGTCATTATGGAGTTGTTTTAGGCCCCCAGAGAGGGACAAGACAGAATTCAGCAGCTTCTAAAGAATCGCAGAGCAAGCAAAGCTTCCCTCATTCTCTCTCCTGCTTTCTCCTTGGCATACAGCAGTCACTTTACTAATACACTTTCCCTCAGCTAACTGCTTGGTCTTGTAGGAAAGCTGTCTTTTTCTGCTTAGACAGCATTCTTAGGCACATGCTCCTATGCTAAAAAGGTCAAAAAAGATAGAGAACCAGGGAACACAGTCAGACTTACTATGTCTCTGCCAAGATTGGTAGATACATTATGAAAAAGAAGAGGAGGGAATGTAATAGAGGTGAATCTTATTCTTTTTTTAATTTTAAACCTTTTTAATGATGTATTTATGATTCCATCTGATAGGATTTTCTCAAGAAGCATACAAAAAAAAAAAAAAAAGAACAATAATTCGTTTATTACCATGACTCTTAGAATTGGTTATGGATTAGGTTGTATTTTTTCCATCCAAGATCCTCCAAACTAGTCTAATTCAGGAATAAATATATGAGACAAAGCTATAGTTTAAAACAAAGAACAGAAAATACTTTGTTTTCATTAGATAACATCTTCGTGTTATTTCTATTGGAAGGAAGACTCAGTTAAAATCTATAAGAAACCTCAGAGAATAGAGTTATTTCCCTCTGTAAAGCTGGCATCCAGACTTTACAATTCAGCACAGTGAAATGAAGTGAGTCTGTGTCAAGAACACTCTCTCTGGCCAGAAAAAGCAGACAACTCATGATTCAAAGTGTCAGTTTTTTCTTGTATAAAGCCAAGGTACTGTAAGTAGCTACAAATCTTGAACTCATAGAATGATAGGATATCAGGTTGGAAGTGACATCAAGGATCATCTAGTTCAACCTTTTATGGCAAAAGCAAAATCTAGATAAGATGGCATAGCACACTGTCCAATTGAGTCTTAAAAGTGTACAACATTGGGGAATTCACCACTTTACAGAGGGTATTACCCTAATGGCATTGTGAAATTTTCCTATTCTCTCCAGTCAGAATCTCCCCAAGAGCAATTTGTGCTCTTGACCCCTCATCTTTTCATGTGACTCCCTGCAAACTTGTCTGTAGCCACCCTTTAAATGGTGGGACAGGGTGACATGGTCCCCAATGCTGCCTTTTTTCAAGATTGAACAAACCCATTTTTCTCAGCCTGTCCTCATATGGCAGCTTCTCAGTCCTTGGAACATCTTTATGACCCTTCTCTGAACCTTCTCCAGCCTACCAACATATTTTTGCTTGGTGAGGACCAAACCTGAAAACAGTAATACATGTGTGGTGTGACAAGAACTGAGCAGAGGCAAAAAATGGCTTTTTATCTCTGTTGGTGATGCCATTGTTGTTGCACCCCAGCACCCTGAGGACTTTCTTTGCCACAGCAGCTGCACACTGTTTGATCATATTGAGCGATGCCCACTGGAACATCCAGGCCTTTCCACAGAGTTGCTCCCTGCACATGTAGATCCCTGACTGTTCTGCACTCCCAGGGTCTGAACTGAAACCATCCTTCTTACACACTTAAGAGTTAGATAGTAATCTAGACTTTATTTTGAAGACTATGAAGAAGGACCATCATCTTTCTACTGGAAAGAGATCTATGCTTCTACATTGCAAATGGGAACTCTAGAAAAATAAACCAGTGGTCAACTTCAGCCATGACTGACAAAAAAATCCATGAAATAGTTTTATGAGCATAAGTAGTGTAGAGTGTGGGCCTGATGACTTGAAATATAAGACAAACTTTCACATTCCAGATCTCTAAATAATTTGTTAAGGAAGTTCAAAAGCACTCAGAGACTAAAAAACGACTTTCCAAAATTTTGACACAGAATACATTGAATATAAAATGTTTATTGTTTAATTAGTCTAGAACCTTAGTTTCTTGCTATTCAATGCATTAACAGCTGCCAGCAACTTGGCAGAATAAATGAAATGTACACATAGGTGGGATACACATATCTGAAATTGGATTCAGGCTGTGTAATTCATGGTTTTTTTGGAAATTAGGAGTGGATTTCCCACCATCTAACTCTAGGCTTTTATTCATATGGATATTTTCATCTGAATGAATATCTTATCAATGAAGAAATCAAAATTTTCTAGATTATGTCTGAGGGATACAGACATCAGTGTGTCTAAATGAAAGTGGAAAAAACACCTAGAGGCCTGGGACTTCAGAGACAACTTTTGAATGGGATGCTATCACCTAGTTAAGACATCTTCTGTTAGTGTGCTCAGAGCTGTGAATCCAAAGACATTTAAATTCATACTTACTAGATTGCAGGGTGAATTAAAGCTGTGGTTTAAAAATCTCACCAGGCATGTTTTAACACCAAAACTCAATTAAAATTTTCAGATTTTAGAGGTGGAATAGTTTGGGGCCATATTAATTATTCCTATCAGTATCTGTATGCTCATACATGGTCTCTGAAGAAGAAATTACATGCATCCAGAAATAGTGTAATTTCGATCCATTGTTGCTTAAAGATAGTTCTGTTTCTTACATTGAAATGAACACATCACATGTTAAAAATTAAACAGTAAAATTACATCTTTTACAATTAAACTTGCAATTTCATTAAAAATTGTTTTGGTTAGAGTTATTTCATACAGCTAAAAATTTATAGGTTTTTTGTTATATTTTATTGTTGAGTTCTGATTAAAGAATTGCTATATTTTGCTAGAAATAAATATTAAGCTGACTGTTCCAAAAATACCTTTCTTTTGCAAGAGTGTCAGAATTTTAAAAAATACTAATTGGTTTCTTCAGGCTCTTAGTGTTCTTCTAGTCTTACTGAAAATATGTACTGATAATTTAAAGAGTTTCTTGGCTGAAGTATGTATGCACAGGAATATGTATGTCTATGAATATGTATGTAAAGGAAGCTGCACCTGCTGATTCTTAAAAAAAAAATTAAAAATTAAAAATTTCACTTATAAATAAAAATTCACTTTAAATAAAAATTTCACTTATAAAAATTCTACTTCCTGAATAGATTTATTTTCATTATACATATTAGCATATTAAAGAAAAATACAACAGGTGAAATTATTAATAAGGACATAAGAAAAGAGACTGTAAAAATAATCTAGCCCATGAACACAGAGAAACTACTTACTAGTAGGAGAAAGTTAATTTTAAAAAGTAGTGACAGCATTTATTAATATCTTCCACAGAAGGATATGGGAAAATAATGACAGAAAGACAAATCCCACACCTCAGGCTTTACGAACGAAGCTGTTGCTGATAGAATCAAGGATTAGGTACACAAAAGCTGGTATATGAAAGAAAAGTTTCTTTTAAAAAATGTTCTGCTTTCATCCATCTAGATGAATACAAGTCATTAAACTTGAGCTGCTTGAGCACTGAAAAATGAGAGATTCATCTCTAGGAAACATTATCTGGAGTACCCAATGACTGACAAGTCAGAGCTGAGAAGGCACCATAGGAAAGGAGAAGAAATTGCTAAATTTACAACACAGGCAACCCCTACTCCTTCCACTACAGAAGTATTTCGACTTAAGAATAATGAGAGGTATCCAAGTGAACTTTCTGCTTAATACACATTTGTTAACTTCTAAGTGCTTTAAACTGTAACACTTTAAAGGGCTTGGAAAGATTTCTGTTTCTTTCCTGCTTTACTGAAGATCAAAAATACTTCCTATCCCTTTCACTGACATACAGATAGTTCTGACGCTGACAGGAAACTGTGAATCACTTAGCCAAGTGCATTTTGAGTTCTCAGGAAGCCTTCAAAAACTCCCTTTAATTTCCCATTGCTCAAAGTCCAGGTCAACTGAGTGACACGCACATCTTGGGTGGATGGTAATAAGAAGTGTATTCTCAAGTTATAAAATATTTATCCCCAAAAGTGACATGTGTTCGTGTATTTCTAGCCTAACTGCACTCAGGTAATCATTTTGTAACCTCAAACTATGCCCAAGCAATGGGTAATTTTTAGGAATTTTCTTTTGTAACTTCTCACTAAAATGAAGTCCAGAGTCAGAAAGCTCTTTACCATCAAACTGTATTTTACTTGTCGATAATTTATAGTGAATTAAAACTATGTATTTTGCTGTATTTAACACTGTTAATGATAAAGTATCTTATCAATATATGTCATAACTAAAATGAATAAATCATGCTTTTCTATAGGAATTTGAATTAAATAGTTTCTGTCCAAAATCATCAAAAGATAGTATATCCTATAGAAATACATTTTTTGAAATTGAAAAAAAAAGAAGGGAAAATGTAATATTGCATTTACTATCTCTGGACCAATTAGAAGATGATGTTTTTATACAGCTAGATTTTCAAAGAAGTAGAGACTAGATAATCAAAACTTTGATAGAAGAATGTCTATGTGTGTGGAAGGGTGTGTGTCTGTATACAAACATACATGACAGCAAAGTGACAGAAGAAAACTTATAAGAGATTCTCTTAAGATTTTAAATTCTCTTTAAGATTCCTTATCAAATTCTTTCCCTGGTTTGCTTATTTGTGCTATGAGATGGTTTTCAGCAGCAATTCTGGCAACTTTCAAAATATGTTGCACTAAAATAAATTTTTCAGTCTTGCAAAATAGGAACAAGTAATGACAGAAGCCTATCAGGACTAGGGAACTCTAGAAAAGCTGGGATACTTAATCTTCTACTGGCTTTTTATTAAGTTTTGGCTTCCAAAACTTTTAGAGTTTGAACCTGAGAAGGATTTGAACGATGAATCGTTTTAAATCTCTAGACTTGTCCTGGTTTCGCTGAATACCACACAAAAGCTGCTGTATACCTTTTCTTCCATTCATAGACTGCCATTTAAATTTCTAAAATGAGATTTTTTTAACAATTTTGCTCTGTATATATACGGTACCTTGACCATTTATCTTCACCATTTTCTGCTCTTTTAGCTTCACCTTCATTTGAATGTCCTTACAGCTGTGCTTGGAAAGCTGTATGCTAGGAAGGAAACAAATGGTAAAATGCTTTTTAGGAAAGTGTCATGATGATCTGGGTGCTCATTTATCCATCCTTTTTTCAAGTAATGTCACAAAAATATTCCAAATAACATGAAAAAAGTACAAAAAAGTTTTTGAACCAAGCAATATAACAAAATACACTCTAATATTTAATGACAGTGAAATACTGAAAACTATGTGTTAAAGTGCAAAAGACCATGAAACAGAGATTTTATATTAATTTGAGCTTTCCTTTTCTTTTTATGCATAAAATTTTGCACAGGTTGCAGGGCTTTACCAATTGATCTTTGCAACTAGCTTTTCAGTTTTCTGGAGCAGTTAGAATGACTTCTATGGAAAATATGCTCCTAAATGGCCAGAAGAAAATGCTATTAAATTGTCAACAGGAATGCTATTAGATAATTCTGTTTGCTCACTTCATCTTTATCTTGTACTGGCTTTCATGAGCTTAATTAAAGCACAAGGTATTAATGTTAATATGATACTTTGATACATATCAAAATAATTTTAATAACTAATAGCTCATTATTTTATTAGGTTCTTTATGTAGTCTGAGTTACATTAAGAATGAAAAGAATTTGCAAGCAGCATTTTATTCTTCTCTTTGGAAGAACTGATAAAAGATAACCATTGAGCTAAATATTCTAGTACAGCAAAGGCATAAAAATATAAACCAAAATATGTTAATAAACACTGTCTACATCACAGTTTCTAGATTTACTCTCCCCTCTCAGTACAAAGAACATTATTTGAAGTCCTGTATCTGATCTGTGACTATACTCCTGTGAAATATTATTTTCTTTGAAGTGTTACTGCAAGAGTACATAAGATTTTTGGTACTATGAGCTCAACACAAAATTCATATTCCACATTTAGATACTATTTGAGGAATTTTCATATTCTTTTATTGTTTCTTTTGGTACATCAAGTTTCAGTTTAAAAAACTAAAATATCTATCCATTTCTTATTTGATGGCTGTGAGTTTTCTCCAGTGTTCCTGAAAAAACCTGAAAGATTGGCTTCTAAATTTTCTGAAAGGCAGAATAATGGCTAATATAGCATGCTGTAATTTTAGTCATTGTGTCAAGAAGCCTTATAACACTGTAAAAGCACCTTGGAAGAGTTTTGTGCTACAAAGCTTTTGATGGAAAATCAGATGCCCCAGACACTTTGTCTCTGCACCCCAGTTCCAGACCATCCATGTGGCAGGATCAGCGTGGGATCTAAGGGTTAGGGATATTTGTCCTTTTCACGTGCATCTCCTGGGCAAAGAACAGCTGTCATATTCTAGTCCATGCTCTATACTGAGCACTGCTGTGGGAATGAGGAGATTGTGGAGGGGTATGTTGTGGCTTGTTAGGCAGCACCTCTGAGGAGTTTGCAGTGGGAACTGAGAACTTATTGAAGTGCACCGTATAATAAAAGCATAAAAGTTCTTGACACATGGTCTGGTGCATTTGTTCAGCCTGATGCAAATTTGTAATGAATATCACACTCCTTATCCACTGGTCATGACACTCGGTGTGTGCCACAAAGCTGGGGAATCACCACAATCCTCCTGTATAATGGCATGAGTACTTATCAGATTTATATTTCTGACAGTCTTTCAAAACATAATTGGAAAAAAATACTTTGTTAATCTGGTAAAAGATAAAAACGTTAAAAATATAATAAACAAAAAGTTCAAAATCACACATTGTCTTCTATTTGAACACCTTTGGTGTAATCCACTAAAGAGAGATCTTTCTCTCTCCTTGCTTTTGTCATCATGATATTGACAAGTAGAGTTTGGGCCAGATATGTCCACATTTATTATTGTGTCAGAACAGTCATTTGGTTTTATCTCCTCACAAAGAACGAGTTCTATAATTTAATCCCAATTATAAATTATTAGAAAATATTGAGCTGTGTTTATATAGAATGTACAGGTCACTTTGTGAAAAACCTAATTTAGGAACTTCAGCTGCCTTACAAGTAGTTTAGGACTTAGCCAAGCACCAAGAGGATGCAAACTGACCCTTCTTACAGAGGAAGAAATCAGTAATTGTGTAACCATGATAGAATCTATATAATAGCTAAAGATAGTGTTTGTTTATAAAAGAAGGCAGGTTTACAAATTCCAGTAGCTTTACATGAAAGTAAATCTGTGGGGCTGCACTGGACCTGAGTCTGAATTCATGAAACTATGAATGTATTTCATATTTTTAACTAAACTGGGCAAGAATGAGAACAATTTTTGGAGATTGTGCAAGCACTAGAGGAATATTGATGTATTTTCACTCATATTTAAGAATCTCCCAACTGGAAAAATTCCTGTTGCAATGTTTCAAATGCTAAAAAGAAAGCCTTGGTCATTTAATATGAGATATATTGTAGGTGCAGGTTGTAATAAAATCTGTTTTGTTTAAGCCAAATTTGATGTTTGACATTTCTTATATCTGTATATGGGCATTATAGAAAAACAAAACAGTTTTAATTTTTGGCTTTGTTTTATTATGTTTTTAGGTGGAAAATGAAGTTTTTATTATTTCTGTTTTTTCATAGAAACCTAGCACTATTTTAGGATAGGTGACAATGTTTGCATAAAGTATGACAATTTGCTTAGTACACAAAATTAGGTCACTAACTGTGCATATAGAGCAATATGAACATTCTTTAGATAAATGCAGAACAATGCTTTTCATCTCAAAATGCTCTGATAACTGCGAAAAGATTCCTTTGTATTCCTTGTATTTTAACTGATAGAGCAATTACTTTTCTCTGAAATTAAACATTCTGCGTTCCTTGTCAAAATAAATTTGTTTCCATAAAATACTTTATTCTAGAAAAAATAATGAATCAATTGAGCAAATACATTTGAAGAATGTCAAAATAATTAACTACATTTTCAGTTCTCTTAAATTTTTTTAAAATTCCATATAGCTTTGAATGCTCGGTATTTTTGAAGGATCTTTTCATAAATATTAAGCATAAGCTCAAGTCACTTTGCCATTTGTCTCATGTTATTTTGGGCATTGATTAAATAAATATTTCTACTGAATAATGATCACATGTAGACTTTTGTATGTTATCATACAGGATTTTCTAAGTGCATCAACTTTCTTTTACCCTCAAAATTACCACCATTTTATTGTGCTATGAAAAAATTTAATGAAACAAGCAGCAGGCAATCTAAGTACAGCATTTTTTACTAATACTGCTGTTGGTACAAAACTACAAGAAAAGTCAAATCATAATTTGTAACAAGTTGTAGAATCACAGAATGGTTGAAGCCAAAAGGAACTTCTGGAGGTCCTCCAGTCCAACACCCTGTTCAAGCTGGGTTATCTACAGCTTGTTGCCCCAGAATGGGTTAACAAAACTTCACAGAATGCACTTCCTTCTTTCTCAAAGCAAAATGGTATTTGTTTGTGCTTTTTTTTTTCTTTCTTTTTTTTTTTCTTTGATGCTTTTACATCGTTTGGCTCAAGATGAAGTTACGAAACTAGCAGCAAGAGTTCTGCTATGTATTTCAGACAAAAAGGAGGGATTTTTTTTTTCTTTTTTTCAACTGTTAAATAACTTAAGTTTCCAATATAGAGGTGACCTTCATGTTTTTTTTACCTCTTCTGAGTTTGCTCCAGATTTTTAGCCCTCCAGATGCAAAGACTTTGCTTATTGGGTTCAACTGCATTAGCTAATACAGCAAAAATGTATATTTTACTCAGGCAGCTTCCTCAAGGGTAAACTCAGAAATGTCTCTGGGACCAACAGAACCATTTGAAAAATAAGAAAACTTGAGCTTATTCTAATAGTTGGATATCACAGAAGTGGATGTCAAGGACTTGATTTATACCATGCAATAGAAGATAATTATTTGAAGTGCCTAAATTGACAGTGAGAGAAATTTATAGAAAGTCCTTAGGCTGCTTCTGGAGTCAATGAAGGCAGTGCATTATCTCAAGAAAGCAATCAAATTCTCAGGCAAATTTTTTACCTTTTTTTTTTTTTCTTTTAATTGGCTGAACAGTAAAGGGGCTCTGGGGCTCATTAACCCTATTTAGGTTAGCCTAATCTATGTTGAAAATTAGCTTTATGAAGAAGGCATATACTATACCCCAGTTAAATATACACGGTCATATTAAATCAGTTTGGTTATGTGAATACTATGTCTATAATCACAAATTAAATAAGGCCAAGGCCCATTGTCTGGACCTTGTGAAATGGCACAGCATTGTTTACACCCAGTTTAATAAACTTTCTCCTCCCCCAAAAGAGACTTGTCTATGACATCTATTGCAGTGACCTCTAACTCTTGATGTCTGTGAAAAACTGACCAGGAATTATCTGGAACATGTGATCCCTGGAGAGAGAAATTCTATGTTACAGGCCATACTAACATTTTACAGCTTGGACACTCATACCTGAGGAGTAGCTCACCATTTCAGCATTATACTCATAGCTTTGATGTCAGATATCCCAAATATTTCCCAAATCTGGGACTGCAGAGGATGCAAATTTTCTTAGTGAAAGTCTGTGATTTCCAAGCCTGAAATCTTTTTTAAACATATTTCTCTGTAAAATCAGATTTAGTTCCTCATCTCAAAACATAGGAATGTTTTACTTAGGGTGAGCAGTGGAACCCTGAGATAGAGGCTCCACTGACAAACTGAAGTCAGTGTCTCCTTATTTTGTCTTTATCCACCACCCTAGTGTGAAAATTTAGAAATTAATTCATTAACAGTTCTCATTTCGATGGATATTAATTAAGATGTTCCCCTTCTAGCTTTTTTATTATAATGTGACAATTTAATAGGCAAGAAAAATTTGAATAGCCAAACAATTTTACAAGGATAATTTCAGATACATGTGCATGGGTGTCTTTGATACCCTCAAGGATTTGGTTTTGGAATTACATGGAAGTCCTAATTATATGCTTTGTAAGTGAGAATTTTTCTAGTTGGCTCTCTCTGTACTTTAATTTTTGTGAAAATTTGTTGTCCTTTCAGCTATAACTCACTGTGTTTTGGAGTGGATTCCTACATATTCATGAATTTAAATATACTAATTTGAATAAAATATTTTCATTTAGCTATAATAGAAAAAAAAAAAGATCCTTACTGTCATAATTCAAAAGCACAGAAGAAAAAATTTATGGGTTGAATAAGGACATAGAGTTTTGAAATAATTTATATTTCTATTCAGTTGTACTGAATTGAACTACTATCTACTTTTAATGAATACTGCTCAGTTCTGATGTTCTGTTTCACTTAACTTTCTTTCTGTTACTAATTTTTTTTCACCTCGGTGCCTTTTAGAGTATAGAATTGCAGATATAATCCCTTCCCCACCCCACACAAAAGTTTATCTGTTCTTCGTACCACTGATCCCTGTAGTTCAGCCTGTAAGTTACTGAAAAAAGTAAAATTCAGTTGAAAATCCTGAGACCTGTCCTCAAACCGTTTGTCATCTATAATTCTGTTTTTCCCTCTTCCTCTTTCTACCACTACCTCTTCCTTTTGTCCTGTGTTCCTAAGCTTGTTGGTTTTGTTCCAGTTAATCTACTGCTTTCTTCATTTTGAATGACACACAAGCCACTGTCCTTCAAACTATTGTTAAGGACAGATTCAAGCGTTTCTGAATCTCTCGTTAAATGATATCTCAAAACATTTTCACAAAATTTGCTTCTAGTCAAAATTAAAAGATCAAAATTACAAAAATGTTGTAGACCAGAATTCAGCTTTTTAAGGAATTAAGTTCCTTATCTAACACTCTAATAGCAGTAGACTGGAATTAGATACCTAGGAACTTGGAGTCCTTGGTATGATACCTGGTAAAACCACATTTTTACTACTCATTACAATTATCCTAGTTAATGAATTATAAATTTAGACTGTAAATTGTGATGTTATAGAAGAAGTTTTCATTACCTCTGTGTACAAATATTGCTTCCCTTGAGACTTTTGACAATCAATTTTAATTTCTCTTCAGAATATAATTTTAGGGAACTTTTTATTCCTCATTTTATGGACCGTAGAGATTTAGATGAAGAAAGGTACAGGAAAGAAGAAAATTTGTGTGCTAAAATTAATTGCTGTTGATAAATCATTATGAAGGTTAAAAAAATATTTGTTGAATTGCAATGTTTACTCTTATCTTTGTAATTAATTCAGTAGATTAGTACACTTCAAAACAGCCATTACAAGATGAAAACAAGAGATAAGCTCTTGAAGTCCTCCCGGTCCATTATATTTCCTGAAATGTTTCCTCTTATTACATGATCTGTGTGGCCAGAAAAGTTTACAGAAACTTGCCTCTATAGAGTACCTTCTTAATTTTAAGTAATCAGATTTTTTTGTGCAGTACTTTAAAGAGAATATCATTAGTTGTCTTTCTCTAAGTATATAAGTATTTGTATGCCTGTCTGTGTTCATGATGACTTTTTTAACTAATTTTAAAAATTAATTAAAAGTTTTCATGACCAGATTCAGTAAGGATACAATCCTGCTCTTCTAGAGTTAATAATAACATAAACTAAGAAATATTACTTGTTGTGAGGAGTTACCTCTTAAAAAAATTGAATAATCCATTGAATTTTCAAAATGCTTCTTAAGATGTGTAAGATAATATTAGTTCTAGATTCCAAGTAATAAAAAAACCCCACTCAACACCCTTGCAAAAAATACAATCCCAAAACAAACCCTTAACCCAAACAAAAATAAAATAAAAAAATAAATCAGAAAAATTACCATAAGCTTGGTAACAGTCATGGAGAAGAAAATTATTTATGTGAAGATGATGTATGAATTAACAAGGACAGCTTTTCTAGCATGTACTAAAAAACCAGAATTTATCTGCTGAACACGTGTAATAAGCACATCTGTAAATGTCATGTACAGAAGAATTCCTTTACACCACAAGAAGAGACAAGATTACTTTAGGGCTGTGTGTATTAGTAATATAAATGGCAATGGAATTTGAAGAGTCTTCCTCACGTTCCACACATTTGGCATTGAATCAATCCTCTTGTAACTTCAGAACATCCATAGAACATCCCCTAAAAACAGGCTAAAGATCACCACAAAGTTGTGGAGGAAATGACAGGTTATGGGATATTTTAAATGACCCCTGGAATAATTCCTCATGAGAAACAGCAAATATTCTGTTATCAAACTGGGCACACAGAAACACAACAGACTGCAGGTACTGTAGTCATCTGCTCCAAATGTATCCATCATCTTCTAACTCCACAGATCAAAGACCTCATATGAAACATTTAATTTTTCTAAGTTAAAAATAAAAGTTACTTTTTATTGTGTTTATATGTTTTCCTGTGTCTTTCAGTTTTGCTTCTGAGCTTACACGGTGCACTAGGTAAGGATTTGTTTATCATTATTATCACCTGTAAATAAATGACACCTTAAATCCTACTTGAGCTGTAATTTCTATGATGGATATAAATGCTCCAAAGTAGAGTAGAACAAAGTATGATCCTGAGTATGTTACAATTTCTTGTCCAGTGATTTATAACAGCCATACAAAATGAAGTTTATACCCTATAAATTCCAACACATGTTTATCTTCCAAAACTCATTTGGTTTCTATGACATGCCAAAACAATTTATCACTTCTACTGTGTTACATTAAAATTGGAATTTATTGTTCAAGCTCCAAAGATCATGTGAAGAATAATGAAGCATTGATACACTTAGAGTTTTGAAATACAAGAACCTCGGAAATAATATTGATACAAACAAAATAATAATGGAAAATAATAAATATAAACAATGCTGAAGTCTGACAATTTACTAATCAAAGATTGCAAAATGACTGATTCAAACTCAGCTTCTGTTCCTTAAAATTAACTCCACATAGCTAAGGAAACAATGTATGGAAGACAAGAAAAATGGAAATGTCAACCATGATTTGGCTGTAATACATTACAGAATGTGTTATATAGATAGTGTACTAAACAGCACAGAGGTAATGATGGTAACCTGTAGTTCTAGTTGAAGTTTATTTGGCCATGTTATTTTGGAAAACTGTACTATCTTTTATAACCATGGGTCCTATGATTTAGACCATATGGAGGTAAATAAAGGATTAGTTATAGTGGACTGTGTTGTCTTTACATCCTGAAGCAATTTTTATGTCTTTACACACAAATTATTATTTTTTCCAAGCAGTAAATTCTCTACTAACAAAGAAGGAACCCCAACAGACAGCTATTCAACTACATGACAATAAAAATGAATGAGCAAATTCTGAAAAATAAAAGAATTACATGCAATAACATTTCAACAGAATATCTTCCTAGCTTCCAACTAATAGCAGTTCAGAAACCTTTTGAGAAAAAGGATTGTGTGCTTTGGTCATAACCTTAAGTATATTTTATTTTCATGAATGGTCTCCAATTGTTTTAAACTGCTATAACTTTCTTTCTTCAAGGACTTTCATATTTTAATCGTGTATTTTGTGAATAATTTACTCACTTTTTGTTTTGAATTTGGTCAGTTCTTGCTCATTAAAACATATCTTCTGTTGAAAAAGCAAACATTGTTTCCTATTTCTCATGTCTCTTTCTTTTCCCCTGCCAATCATTTCTTTTCTAAATTCAAGCATGTTAGTTTAATTTTTCCTTAAACAGAAGTCAGCTGTCAATTGTCCTTTACATTTTCTTTAAAGTTTTTCTATGTTCATGTCATACTGTATTCAAGGATTTTTTAACTCTGCAGAAGTTTAACAATCTATGTATGAAAAGAATGGCACATAAAATAGCTAAAGACTATGTTATAGTACAAGCATCCAAGCAATTTTAAATATGTAAAGTGTAATATTAGCTTTGATAATTTGTGATCATATACTAGAGATATCATACTTTCTAAAAATATTTTTTTCCCTATAAAAAAATAAAACCCAAATTATTTCCCTTTTTTGTATTTTTTACTTTGGCTTTTGGTCAAAATATTTGAGAATTGAATTATCCTATAGCTTTGTCTTAATATATGAGTCAATTTAACATCTTCTGCAATTTTATGTGTTTATTGTGCTAATTGTCAGCATAACTCCAGCTTTTTGCTACTGTGTGGGAGGAGAAATATTGTTCTTGCGTTCTCTCTTATGGCAGCTGAAAGACAGTGCACGCTTCTGACTTTGAATTAAGTTTATTACCCTAAATTTGCCCTAGATGATAATGTACTTTCAGATATTAATAGAATAATTTCAGTTTCATTTCTTCTGTTCAGCGTAGAATATAGAAAACATCATATCAATCTGACTTCTCAAGAGGAAGGAAACTTTATATCAAAGTCTTGGCTCAGACAAGACGAAGGATTTTACCTAGAAGCAGACCTGGTTTGAAGACATTCTAAATGAGAAAGAATCATTGAGTGGTTTGGGTTGGAAGGAACCTTAAAGGTCATACAGCCCAGCCTCTCTGCCATGGGCATCTTTCACTAGATCAGGCTGCTAAAATCCCCATCAAACCTGAACTTGAATATTTCCAGGGATGAGGCATCACAACTTCTCTTGGCAACTTCTTCCAGTGTTTCACCACCCTGAGAGTGGAGAAATTCTTCCCAGTACTTTCTACCTTCTTTCAGTTTAAAGCTATTCCTCCTTGTCCTGTCCTTTCAGGCTCTTTTAAAAGTCACCCTTTATATTTCTTGTCCACCCCGTTTAGCTGCCAGAAATCTGCAATAAGGTCACTAGAGCCTAATCCTCCAGGTTGAAGCTCTTTCAGCCTGTCTTCATGGGAGATATGCTCCAGCTCTCTGACCATTTACTCTGACCATGGCTGCCCCTTGGACACCCTCCAAAATGTACTGGGGTCCTCAGGGCTGGATGCAATTTAATTCTTTCATTGAAAATGAATACAATACAATAGTATTTGATAAAGTGTTAAATTAAAAATATAAAGCAGAAGCAGCCCAACAAACCTTTTTGATTGAATTTATTACAAAAACTACAAGTAGTCATAAAAACAAGGCTAACTGTATTGATGCAAATACTTAAGTATTTACATCTAAACAAAACATAGATTCCTATTTAAAAAATAAGGCTAACTTTTATTTCTTTAGCTCACTTTTATCACTTCATGTTATCTATATTACCAAAAGAAATTTTCATGCTTAAATTCAACTGACATAAAATTATCTGTGCTTCCTTCTTCTTGGACAGGAGATATAGTTATGGGTGCTGTGGCACTGACAACACTTCTCCATATTTACTGCAATGTAAATAAAAGTAAGTTAGGATAAACAAATAAAATAATGCAATAGAAACATCCACAGACCACTACACTTTTTAAAAACTTTCATTATTATTTAAAAATATTTCACTTATGATTAATAGATAAATCAATTTCCTTAGAATAAAATATGAACATGCATTTACTTCACAGTACACTCTAAGACTTGTCTATCTGAATAAAACTACACAAGACAAGTGAAGCCAGACAGTATTTATTTTCCTCTTTGCTGTGAACTCAAAAGGCTTAAGGAAAATCAAAGCCTTTCTGAACATGCTCTTCCTGCAAGGGCATCTTTTCTTATTGCTTTTTAAAACTCACAAACATTGCTTTCAATATTAATTAGACTTTGGAATAAAATTTGAAATGCTCTCATGCAAAGACAGAAGTCCAAAAGACTAAGATGTCAGAAATATTTTGAATTAACTGGAAGAAGTACTGATGTCAATAAAAGAAGAAATTTGGTGCCAGTGTAAATGACATGAAGTACTGCAAATGTGCATACTTGAAGAAATATTGAGCATCTTTGATGGGAATCTCTAGGTCAAAATTACGTGAAAAGTATATCAAAGAGACATGCAAGAGAGAAGTGCTAACAAAAAATTTACAGATGTAAGTATGTTGAGCTGTGCCTAGCTGGTAAGTAAAGGATTCAAGAGCAAAAACATTGACATGAAAAGGTATAAAACTACTTACACCTAAAAAAGAACAAATTGGAGCCTACAGCTTGGAAATATTGAGCATCAGGTCAGTTCAAATAACAAGAGTTAAACCAACTTACCAGCAAGAGTGTGGTCAACTCCTGAGGTGTCTTTTAGGAGGTGATGACGATATTAAAGCTCAGCTTTAGAAGTTATTAGTCTTAACTTTCTATTATGAAGCTTAGTCTGGTAGATATTGCCTTGTATTTTTGTGTTTAGCCAATGTAAACATACTAAAACTCAACAAAGCCTGATGCCCCAGAGAAGGCACTATCAAAAGGGATTTTGCACATTGTATTAAATATTCAATAGTTTACATCTTTAAAAGCATTTTATTTAGCATAAAATAATTTTAATCTAGGAACCAAATATCCTGTGTTCTCTACTAGATTTTTAGAAGAATATATATCATTTGGCAAAAACCTTTTTCTTTCCCCTACTTTCTTTCTCCTGGCTCCTTTTTCAAAACAAAGGAGGAGAAATAAAATCATTAGAAATACCAAAGATACTGTGGGGAGAGGAACATAGCGATGTTTGTGGTTCAAGCTGATTACTACAGGCCAACAATAGCACAGTAGACAGGAGGCCACATTAGAGAGTCAAAGTTAACATGCTCTGCAGAGAAACATCACAAATGTGTATAATTAAATATATAAATATTGTGGAAATTCTTATCAGAACTAGAAATGTAAATGCCTCTTTCATTGTTTCCATTGACTTAGTATGTTTACATGATCTATCTGTGCAAATCAGATTCTGAAAGGTGAGGAAATTCAGAGAAGTGATGTCTTTACAAGTTAAATACGGACCTCAAACTGGTAAAAAATTCACCCAGAAACAAAGGAGAAGCATATAGTTAATTTCATGCATCACAATACAATGTTAAACCACCCTCTCCTCTTTGAATTATTTTCAGTGTTGTCATATGCATTATAGTTACACAAAGTGAAAAATGTCTCTAACAGGAGTTATAACAGAAATCTTTAAACAGGAGCCTCAGCTGAGTTGTTCCTGAAATTAGGTGAGATAAACATAACACATCTTTGACACACATTAAGGAGTACATCTAGAAATGCCAATGGGATCATGCCTTTTATTTCTGATCTTGAAACTGTAATATAATGATTGCATATCTGCTACTTTTTTTTTTTTTTTAAGAAGGAATAGAGTTGATTTTTTTCATTTGGAATTTTGCACTAATCTCAATTTAAAATATACCCAAGAACTTAATTCAGTCTTTTCCTATGTTGAAATTTTCTACATCTCTGTCCAAAAACTTAATCTATTGACTTCTTTTTTTTTCAAAAGCAAACAGAAAATCAGCAACTTGGTTTGATCCTACTGCTTGTCAGATGAGATTAAACCCTATGTAGACTCTAAACATCATTCAAGTCAAAATTACCTTAGAATTAACCTTTCTAAATTCTTAGTATCAAACCATCTTAACCTTAACAGTAGTGGTTATATAAAAGAAAAAAAAAAAAACAACAATTGTATCAGTATA
>JAWWMU010000001.1:70355670-70381426 GCA_035048155.1 Cinnycerthia olivascens | reverse complement strand
CCTCTCCTCTCCTCGAGTCTCCTCGAGTCTCCTCGAGTCTCCTCTCCTCGAGTCTCCTCGAGTCTCCTCGAGTCTCCCCTCACCTCCTCCAGTCTCCTCCCCTCTCCGAGGACTTTATGCAGATGGTTCATCCTACTTCTATGTTTGCTGTATGTAAGTGTAAGAGTGTTTAAAAGATAATATGTAAGTACCAGGTGTCAGGAACATGAATGTTAGACTTCTTTATGTACAAGATAAAATTGGCCCAGCTTAAAAAAAAAAAAAAAATAGATTAAACTATAGGTTTCAATATGGAAAAAGTTAACTCTGAGTGAAAAAAAGACAAAGGACAAGTATATGCCAATTTTTAGCAAAGAAGCCAAAACTAAACCAGTTTTAATTTAGTAGGAGGAAAAATAAATATATAATTACTTTTCAAGTAATGTTTGATCAGCAAAGTGGCAATGTGAAATTTCTACAAAAATTGAATCATGTATAATTTTAACATGATTTAAATGTTTTATGATCTTAGAGTATTGTTAATTTGAACATTTTCATATTCCTGTTTTAGGATTAGATGTATCATATCTCTACTGTACTTTCAGCTGTGATCTACTATGTTAAAATCAAAGGATACTTGAATCCTGTTTACCTTACTTCAGGTCCATTTTCCATGTAAAACTCAATATGACTTTCAGACTAAAATCTGTATGAAAGTTTCACAAAGTACGCTGCTGCAAATTCTTCACAATCTTTAGTGTTCATTTAAAAAAACCTACAAGTCTTCCTATCCACAGTCAAAATCTATTTTCTCTCCTTATTACCCTTAAGCCCATTTATCAGTACCTTCTCAATTCATTATGAAAGGGTTCTTGGCAGGAAGATTCCTTCTTTTGAACCCAAAGGTCCTCAAAAGTAAATTTTTCAGTAGAAATATTTATTATATAACTCTGATTATTACTCAGTTTTAATATTATTCTCATAATGTGCTGCTTCAGTAAGAGTAGTTTCAATTGTGAGGCATAAGAAATAATTCCACCCAATAAATCCCACGATTTACAATTTGCAAGAATTTTCTTTCTTTGGTTATAACACAAGACTGAACAATGAGGAACTGACTGCAAGTAGCACATTTTTTATTTGCTTTACATGAGGTAGAAGTACAATCCCTAGTTTATGTTTATAATCTATGCAACATTTAAATTGCCAACATCAAGGAACTTTCAGTCTGTACAGACAACTTGAGCATTTAGTACTTTCTTGAATATGGAACAAATTTTAAAAACTGACTCTTACATCACAATTGTTGTTGTCAAATCTCTTAAAGACGATATTTAGACTTCATAAATGATTCATATGTAGATGCATATTGAAAAAATATAATGCTTACATAATTTTTACATGTGGCTGGTAGTTACCTCTTTGTAGAAGCTTCATTTCTATAAGCCCTTGGTTTTCACAGTCCCAATCCTGAAAAGTAGACAACTTGTCCAAAATGTGTAGGTTTCACAGAGGTTTTACACCTCTTACAGAGAAGATTAATTAATTTCCACATAATAATCCCAAGAGTTTCTTTCTTTTAGGTTTCTCTTTAAGTTCATTGAAATTACATAAACATATCAGATGGACCAAAGGTGTGAGAAATTTAAGGTTTTGCCCAGTCATAGAAAGAAGGGCATATTTACAGCTGATGGTATTGGATGATACCTGGGTTAATAACAATTTAGTTGTCACAATGGTTTATGTACAAGATGACTAAAACAAGAAGTCTAAGAACAATAAAATTCTATCATTTTCAAACAGCAGGAAAATATAAGTAATTTTACCTAGATATCTGAAAGATGTATCTAGTAAGGAGCACCTGATAGGAGTTACAAAAATTAGAAAATATATTTATTGGATAAGAAAAAGAAGAAGATAACTACTCTCTTCTCCCTCTCTCTCTCTTTATTTTTTTTCTTTTTTTGGGATTTTGTTGCTCACAGAAATGAGTAAGTAGAAATTTTGAAGACAGAAGGCAGCTTCAGTAAGAGCAACTGTGGAATTTATGAACCTTAAAATGAGGAGATAGAATATTTGTAAATATAAAACACTGATCTTAAAGACACCGTCATAACTAAACTCAGGAAAAAGCAACAGAAATCACAAGAAAATTAAATGAAAGATAAAAAATTATTAGAGAGTTCTGTCTTACATAAATAATAACTGAAGAAAGCATAGGACCAAATCATCCAAATGCATCAAAAGTATACAAGTGCAAAAACAACCAACTTGCCTGAGTCAAAATAGAGGATGGAGAATTTCAAACAATGAAAAGGGAGATAAACTAGTGTGAGTAAATAAAAAATTGCATAATCATACAGAAAAAAAAAGATAAAATTAGAAAAAATGTGTAATATATAATGTATATAAATACAGTCTAGTTTGTCTACATATTGTGCTCCATACATGGACATACACAGACATTCACACACCTCTTTCACTGTCCCTTCCCTATGACAACTTCTCCTTTTGGGTCTTGAAAAGTTTCAAATTTAGTAGTTTCAGAGGGTCTTAGCTGAGTGTCTTATTTGTTCAGCTGTCTCTTCTAAACCTGATTGAAAATTAAAGTAGTTTGTCAAACTCTACATTATGCTGAGAAATATGTTATATCTTCCCGAAGCATACATCAGTGTCCCAATAATGTACTCAAAGGATCCACTTCCATAGAGATATTAGCTAGTGCAAGACTTCTCTACTCTGTTTAATTGGTTTCATGTTTGCATAAGGATATACAAACTATGTAAAGGTTTAAAAGATTAGGAAAAATGGTTTCAGTTGTCTAGGAAAAGAATCTGATAGGTTAATCTCATTTAACCTGACATTTTAAATATCTTTATGAATTACCTTTTTCATCTAACCTCTCTTGTCAGCGGAGAAATGTAGGCATTTCTAGCATAGATTCCCTAGCACACACTAAGGTATGTATACATGTGTTTTTTATCAAGTAAAAATTTTCCCCTGCCTAGGAATTATAGATCTGACCCTGGGAATTTTCCTATATGTAAACATCGACAGCATTAGAAGAATCCCTCTCTAAGTCTCAGGAATATTTAAGAGTGTTGAACCTATGTTTATTAAGCAGTCTGCAAACAAAATATAAGCCACACAGCAAAACCAATGAATTTTTGTGCTGATTTGGCAGCATAAGTAGAATGCTAAAATATATTTTCAGTGCATCTTTATGACCTGGACATTGAATCTATGTTTTATCTTATTCATCAAGATAGTAGATTTTGAACAGAACATTGTGACAGATGATTACTTGAATAAAAATATGCTCATCTATATTTCCAACTGTTGGAAAAAAAAAAACATGCTATTTTGATGTGTGAAAAGGAAATTGTATTATTAAAATTTTCCATAGTCCTTTAGAAGCCACTCTGACAGAATAGTTGTTCTGGTTTTATTATTTTATAAGTCAGATACCAATTATTTATCTCGGATACAGTTGTTGAAAGATCTAAGAAAGCAACATATAAAAAAAACCTAAAACATTCATTTAAAGATTACAAAAATCCAAAGAGAATATCCGTAAGGCTCTGTTACATACTATTTATTCCTCAAAAGTATATATCATTTGCTAAAAGACCAGATTAATCCCCTTCATTCAGACAAGTAGAAGGAAAAAAGCAGAATTGAAAAAACCATCTACTTTCATATATGAAAGCTTTAGCATGTCAGTGCCAACTTAAGGAACTTGTCTTCTACAAATCAGAAAATGTAAAAAGAAATCTGTGACTTCTGTACCACTTGAAGAAAACTAAAAGTGGTCTTCCCATATTTGATCCATCTCTTCTCCCTAAACTTTCTTCTTCCTGTGTATCTCTCATCTGAGATGAAGAAAAGTGTTCTGTCATCAACGATAATCTCCATATCAATACTAATTTTTTTTTATGTACTGTGTATGGTGAATGTATGAGGATATGTGTTGTCTTGGAGCTTAACTTTTAGAATGAAATATCCAGACTCATGTATGAAAAATCAGAAAATGCTATTGGTTAAGAGACGACTTGGGGCAACAACTCAGTTAATTCACTGCTTTATTTGACAAAGATTGACTGAAACTAAAGAAGATTTTAATTTCCTTTTTGAAAGCTTGTAAACTATAGCTATAAATAAGAACCTGAGCAATGTTATAGTACAAAAAAACCCCCTGAAGATTTACTCTAGCATGAGTTATTTACATTTTATAAATTATTCTATATATTTATGTCAAATTATCTATTTCTGTCTTCGTCATTCTGCTGATTACAATTATGCAAATTTTTGAAAATTCTTGCAAGACTTTTTCTTAATTCAGAAACATAAAATACATAACAACTGAATAAATAACTATACAGGTAAACAAAATATGATGAGTTTTGTTTTAGATATTTTGTACAAAATTAGTTTGCTCTGAAGTTAAAATAATATTTTAAGTTTATGGTGTACTTTCAAAACCAGAAAGAAATCTGCAAAATATAACTAAAAAATAGAAAATAGAGCATTATAACAATGGATAAATAATTACAAGTAATCTGCATAACGAGATGACAGAATGGATTGCAACATAGTTCTGCCCTTTTACTTTTGAACTAGATGGAAGGAGTGACTTTCTCACAAAATCTCTTGGAGACTCACACACCATTCCTCTATGAGCTAAAATGAAAAGTGGAAGTGGGAGGCATTCTCAGTTGCCAGAAATAAAATATAAAGTAGTATTAGAAACCAAAATATCAAGAAAGAAAATAATACATGGAGAACTTTGCTACATAATATGCAGTAGATCTTTGGTTCCTATGCATAAATATACTAGGAAAGATATAGAAAATTTTAAAACAAGCTACTTTCAGATAATTAAAGAAAACCTTCATTTTGAAGGGACCTTGGGTGACTTTCTGTCCCAGCCTTCTTTTTGAAGCAAGACCTCAGATTTTCTTGTCCGTGACATGCTTGTTACTTAAGCATCAAAAACTTTCTTAAAATTCCTTCAGCTCTTGATTTTTCTTTAGTTTACCTCAAGTAGTATCAATTTTTGGAGACAACTCTTCTCCTTTTCTTTTTATCACCACACTATAATGTCCTATGCACCTGGCTGAAAAGTTTAACAGTTTTAGACTTAAGCAGACTAATTTGACATAAAATTGTTAAAATATAAAAAAGTGGAAAGGAATGAGACTATAATGGTGTCCTATAATTACCCAGTACATATGCAGATGGAATTTACTTGCAATTTTTGTCATTTCAGTCAAGTAAAAAAGGAATAATGTTCATGTAAATCAATTTAATTAAATTTTGCTTTTTGGTCTTCTATTTTATTAATATTATTATGCCCAAGTAATATAGTCAGTTATTTCATTTCATTTGTGCCATAATACGACCATTTTCTTTAATCTATTTGAACAAGAGCATGTTACATACACAGGAATGGTTAGGCATTCAACATAAAAGTTTTCACTATACTGTTAATTAATCAATAGCTGCACTTGCTAGACTTGTTCTCATCTAGATTATACCAAGGAAGTTAAAAAAATACTTGTCATAAGTCACTGCTGACCATATATTATCTACATTTTTAGGTTTCTTCATTACATATTTCTGATAAATTTGTTTAAGCTGTTGTATGAGAGTTGTATTTCCATTTGTCTTGTGATCTAGGATGAAAAAATGCAACTCCTTTAAAATTTGCCATTGCTCCAAAAAAAGTAATGTATATTTCCACTAATCAAATGAAGTACAATTAGTGAATTACTTACAATGTTCTGAAATATGGTTCTGATTTTTTTTATCTTCCTGAATGTTTGCTTTTACTGCCTCATTTCCAATTTACAATTTGCTACAATATCTACAGAATTGTATGTGCTAATAGTGTTACATTTCCATTTGCCAGGTAAAATAGGCTGATTCATTCAATGCAGTCATCTCCAAGATACTTTACAACATTGTCATGGGTTGTAGTGCAGCCCATGACAAACATTAATGTTATGTGCAATTTAATTGTCTAAAGAAACTACTTTTTAATGTAAAACTAATGAAAAAGGTAGAATTTTCTAAATAATTTATATATTCTAGGTGGACCTTGCCACTCCATATGGAGAACATTCAGGCTAATAACTGTGTTAAAAAAACTGTCCAGCTGAAAGAGGCAGTAACAATTGAGCACGTTGCTTCCTTTTTTTGATTGCCTGGATCTGCTAAATATTCCAGATGGTTGGAGGGTAAACAAAAGGGCTATTAACATCTCAATTCGTAGCGTAGACATGATGGTAGTTACTACATTCAATCATGAGTGTTAATAAAGCCTTCTAAATATTTCACAGTCAAGGACTTTGTGTATATCTGTTCAATGACTACTAATATCTGGATCTGTTACCCTGCAATATGTTCTTCACAATATGCTCTGCTTTATTTCCAGGTATAATTTATATAGATAAAGAGCGTTTGTGTAGTATGTTTGCAAATTAAATATCACTACCTATTTAGAAGTGTAAATAATATAATGTAAATTATACATATCAACTATTACTTCAAGTCTGTAAATAATTAAACTTTATCCAGGTTATTTAAACATTCCACTTTTCTTTCAGAGAACACAAATCAGAACGGCTTGCATTTTGGTTACTGCAGTGAAATATTTCAGAGAAATAATCAAGCTGAACCAAACTAGAAAACAACATCCCTGAGCCAAAGAAAAACATTGTAAAGTTTGACTTTCTGCAACGGAGTATAAGGGAATATGCTGCAATGAAAGACATGTCTATTAATCCTTTTCAGAAAGCATTAGTTTGTTCAGCTTGCTGTATACTTCTGTACTTACTCAATCCACTTGCAATTCTTCCAGAATGAAAATGGAGAATTTTTTTGAAACATGAGTGTACATATATTTCTAAAATTTCTTTCAGGTACATTGTTTTGTATACTATCATTAAGTTTGAGTTATCCTGTAAAATGTTTTGAATTGGTATGGCTCAAGAGCTTAGAGTTTTTGTTTTTGGTTGTTGTTTGTTTTTTTGTGGGGGTGTTAAGGAATTTAACACATTTTACAAAAGTGTAAATTTTCAAAATTATGTGCTATGGAAGAAATGAGTGAACTCTAAACTTTTCCTTTTAAATGTCATAAAATGCTCAGTTTCTCTACTGTGCTCAGATTCAATTCTGCTTGATAAGCCTTCGGATGAGAAGAGGAGAAGCTGAACAAGCACACTTTTACGGAGCTGAACTTACCACTTTAGCTATAGTAGGGTGGGAGGTGAAGAGGAATAAACTATGTGGGCAGAAAATAAGAAATGCTGATCCATAACCCCAGTACCACAGGCATCCTTTTCATATCACGGCATTCCTTTGGCGAGCAAGGATGGCAGCTCTCAGCTTGGCTTTACATCGTTTCAGCATGGCTAAATTTCTCAGATGATCTCTAGCTAGTATGCTTTTCTAAAAATGTCTATAATATTAGAGCCACTGTAAGTATGGACTGGAGATATCAGCATTTAGAACTGAATTGGTGACCACAGATGAGAATGTACTTAAACATACAAGTCAGGGTGCACACCTGAGTTCTATGACTAAGATACCAGTCAAAGAACATCTGTTGCCTAACAACATCTGAAAAAGTAATAGAAATCTGTTCTTCATGAAAGAAGACCGTAAGACTAAAGGTAAAATAATATATTGCTTATATATAAGCATATATGTATATGCAAGCATGAAATGAAAATTCAATAAAAGACAATATTCAGTAGTGCCCTGACTTCCACTACCAATTACTCTTATAAATCAATGTATACGCATTGTAGCAGCAAATCATCTTTTTTGCTATCTTCATCACGATGTTATCTGAATGTCTCTGAGAATTCAAGCAGCTAACAAACATTTTCCACTTGAAGACTAAATAACACTCTTCAGTCAGAGATAGAAATACTCAAGGATGGATTAATTCATGTTTACTACACGTAAAAGAAGAGGGAGAGAGAGGGAAAAGAAGAAAAAATGTTTGTAAAATCCTTCCCATATGTTTCCATGCGTCATATGATAATTAATACACGCCACTGGAAATAACACTAACAAAATTACTGTGGAAGACAAGGGAACTTATATGCATTTACATTTCTTTTACAAACCAGCATTATCTAACTGAATGCATGCCCAGAGTCTCCTCTGATTATATGACTCTCTATTTTAGGTGTGGAGAATTGCCAACAATGGCACTGTAGCTGCCCTTATATGTAGGATATTACATGTGATCATCTTTTCTTGAAAAGTTGGTCAGTCCTGTTAATAATGTTTACTTCACTTTCATTTTCCTACATTTCTGGAAACTGACTTGAAGAGATGATTCTCAAACATATAATTTTCTATTTGTTTTTGTCTTTAAAAGGTGCTATATAAGTAAGTGCTACTTTGAGAATATTTTACTAGTTGATACATTTCTCTTTAATGCCAGCCTTCCTAATACATTCAATGGCTGCTGAGCTAAACCATCTTGGTAATAATGCTGCTTTGACCTTGGCAGCCAACCAAATACAGAATGCATTAACATCTCAGTTCATTAGATTCTATGTAAAGAAAAAATGTTCTTGCAAAAAATAATGCTTTTTATTGCTTCCAAATTTAGAGAAGCTACCTATTTGGAAATTTATCTATGCCGTCCAATCAGACATGTCAATATAAGAAAAAATATAACAGAAGAGATATAACTACATTTTGTTGATATATATAAATATATAGTGTGACATATTTTCTTTCTGAATTCCAAGATCTGTCACTTGATAGCCAATTTTTAACCTTTGTGTGCTTTTCAAATGAAAAACAAACTTCAAAAATTTTTCCTCTTTAATTTAAGATGATATTGCAGAAACGATTAAAACAACAAAGTAACAGTTGAGCTCCCCTAATGAAAAACAAAAAAGCAGCCTTTACAAAGATATCTCAAGTTTATATATTTTTCATAAGCTTAATATTATTCTATCTTTTCAAATTCCTTTCTCTATTTACACAAGCACAGTTCACAGGTTTATGAACTTGATAACCCAAAGAAATTAATCCCTTGTACTAAACTTCTGCATCCAAAACCCACTGCAAATATTAAATAAGTAGTTTGCCAAACCTGTGTAATTTTCAAATACATTAAAATACAAAATGCACAACTTGTTTTCCTCTTTTCTCACAGCAGTATATATACATACTCATACATATATACATACATACATAGCAATGTGTCTTTTGTAAGGATTAGTCTCCATTATCAAGTTTATATTTTTTTCACTGTATGTCAAAAAAAAGAAAAACTTTTGTTTACTTTTCTGCAGCACACAGTATAATTTATTTTAACAACAGTGGCATGATATCTTTCTTATCTGGCTTTAACTGAAAAAATTATGCACATACCAGGCTGTGTTTACATCATGTAAGCTGTCTTTTCCAAGGATGGGTGTAAGTGCAGGAAAGGGAGGATGGTGCAATGCATCAGATTTTAGGATGAATTTCTGAATGCCCTTGCCAGTTGACAGAACAAAGGCAGGGAGTACACACACCTCTATTAGTACTTCACTAGGTAAAGATATAGAGATTGGCATTCATTCAAGGATCTCTCTACCATGCTTCATTGCATAAGATTCTTGTCCATGAGAGGTTGTGAAATCTTTTTTTACGATGATCTTAAATTAGTTTAAAATTTGTGTTGTTTAAGACTGAGTTTGTTTGGTTCTCTTTATTTTGTGTTTGTCCTTAATTTCATCTGTTTGGCTTCCAAGGACAGAAGAATGATCATTTTAATGTTAGTCAGTTACAAAATAAAGCTGACACTATTAAGGAATAATAAATATTTTTGCCTTATATTGCTTAATAGTTTTTTTTATGCTTGATTCTCTGCTGAAATAACATGTTTTTCATTGCTTTTAAATTGTAAAAAAAAATAAATTGAGTGAAGTTTTAGTATTTTTACTCCATTGACATCTAAACTACCTTAATTGTTCTTAAATCCTGTCAAGCAAAGTTTTTTACTTGACGGAACAAGGTGCATAGGCTTTTCTGTATTGGAAAATGGACTGTTACAAGCTTATACTTATCGTAAAACATTCCAGAAGTAATTTTCTTGTGTCAAGAAGACAAATTTCCATGTGGAAATGGGGTTAAAGATTCCCGATTTTATGTGTGATTAAATATGCATTGGGAGAGTGATACAATGTGTGTGTGTGCGTGTGTACACACAGACAGTATCAGGTTGCGATGGTAACAGCAGCTCATAATTGGACAGCATTATTTTTCCTCCAAATGCATGTACTTTTGAAGCAGATTTCTCAAAAAACTTTTTTGCAGCACTTGGACAAGATAATGACAACTCCTTTCTGAATCAGAAAAGGGAAGGCTGCTGTGTATCTAAGTGCATGAACAGCACCAGTCCAAATTAGAGACAAGACAAGATTCAAACTCTTTGTTAAAGTTCTTTGTTACAGATTTCAAAATAAAAGGAAAAAAAAAATATATTAATGGAAGCATTTTAAATTCAGCTGACCTTTTCCATGTTTCTTTTTTGTTAAAGGAGTCTTTTCAATAGGCAGGGGACACACAAAAAAGCTCAGTTATTTCCTGAAAATGTAATAAAGATAAAAGTCATGCTTCCAGAATTCATTTACATGTATCAATGTTTTTGAATGCTAAGCAGAACACAAAAGGTACAGACTGAATAAATGCATTCTTGTGATTAATGTCCCATCCTATCAAATGAGCAAAAACTTTCCTCTCAGACTAGCAACCTTTACTAACTCTTTATGATGATAAAATTTAGGTGATTTTAGGATTATCCATAACAGTAGTACAGGCTTTGATATAGGGTATATTGTCTCCTTCCATGTAGGGATGCTGCACCTGTTTAATGAAACTCATATCTTCAAGACTCTTGAATATCACTAATTAATCATGAGACATTCATTGAGGCTAAACATCATAGAAATAAAACCATGAAGATAAGGAATTCCTTTATGTTAATGAAGATTACATTCTGGCAGTTAGACGAAGAAATAATGACTCTTGTATAAAAAACAACCACAAGAGAAAACTCTAAATCTTAGAAAAAAACTTTAAAAATGGTACTATAAAGCTATGTCTAATAGAATTCAATAGCAAAACGCCCACTAAAAAGTCTTTCTTAGCAATCGAACATCATAAAATTTTGGATAACTGTAAAAATATTTTTGACAACTTGGAGGTTGTTTATCTGCTTTTTATTATCAGTGATATCACATAAGAAATATGTTCAAAGAAAAAATGGTTTACTCATAAATATTAAATCAAAGAAAACCATATCAGCTCTACCTGACAGTCAAAAGTAAATGTTAAGAAGCAAGATGAAAACTGGGGAAAGAGTTACATTGGAATTGACACCATGTGTTGCTTTCCTTAATCTGCTGAGGTTTACCCATGTATGTCTTTAGAGAAATCAGGAGCACCAAGAGGTAAAACCTCTGGATTATTCAAGAGAATAAGTCTTTTCATCAGGTGAAAATGGTAACATGATGTTGTATAGATCATTATGGACAATAATCAGGCAGTAGTTTTATTCGATGTGAAAGTTCTTTGCATTTACAAACTGTCAGTGTAGCAGGCATATCCTTGAGATGCAGAGATTTTTAAGTCTGTGCTATATACTTCAATTGTTTACAAGGACTACCTGCTATAATAATTCAAAGCAAACATATTCATAAAAAATATTCATTGCTCATTTATTTTAACACACAGTTAACACAACATGGAAATGAAAAAGCTCAAAAAGCTAAATCTCTCTCTCTTTTCCTCTCTTAGCATTAGAGGAACATTATTGTAATTATTGTTGTTTAATTTATATGTACATCTGTGTACAGAATGTCATTGTTCAGGAATACAGTATGTAATTAGTAATGACCTCTTACCTCAGAAAAATCAAGTCACTCCCAGTCAATAATTTTTGTGTATTTAACCGAAACCCAAACATCTCAAGTAGTAGAATTTTTTTCTCCATGAACTTAACACACACAATCATTTTATTCCACTATCAAAGTAAAAAAAATATTTCTGTGAGTATTACAGATATTTTCTTTTTGTGGAGAGTAACTAGTGTTTATTTCTTTAACAGCACACTAAGGGAACACAATGAAAGATTTGTCTTTTTGATTGCATTGTTAATGAAGCCTGATTAGTGAAGTGAAAGACCACAATAACAAAATGTTAGATATAGATTATTATTGTTTTTCTCTTTTACAATACCAAATGGCATGACTACCTGCAAATGTCAGGGACTCATTCCATATATTGCTTTACTTACCATGCAGTGTAACTGAAAAGGTTTTTATATTCTATCACTGGACTTTTGCCAAGAAGTATAGTGAAAATAAAAGTGTGGGAAATGTGAAAACAACAGGCAAAACTTTACTGTCTCTCAATGCATTGTGGATACATACAAAAAATATTCTGAAAGACGAAAAGGAGATGAAAAATAATACATGAGAATGATACTATGTTTTCTGTACAGGGATAAATTATGCTTTTATGATCAACCACAATCATGGAGAGATTTGTTGTCAGAATATTGAGTCACATTAGCAAATGTAAGCCAAATGCTCTTACTGTACTTCCCACATGCAGAAAGGAATAATCTGAGAATTACCTGTAATAGCGCTTGCATCTTTTTTCAAAATTTTCCTGTCCTATGCAAGTCTGCAAAGGAGAAAGCAACACTTCATCTTTTGCAAGCAACATAAATCTACTTCTGCTCCCTTTCTAACAGTAGACTATCTCCACATCAGATTTTCTACTCTCTTGTGCACTGTGAATTTTCAAGTATATAACCTCTGGATATTTGAAGGAAGAGGAATCCTTGTTTGGATTTTTTGTTTGTTTTTGTTCTTTTGTTTGTTTTTTTTTTCTGCTTTCCTCCATATCTACTATAATCCTTAATATTTATATTACAACTGTGTCCCAAGGTTAAAGTCAGAATCAATGGTTCTTAATATTAAGTCTCTACTGCAGAGCTACAAAAACTCTCCTAGTGGCTAAAAAGAAAGGACTGGACACATTAACTAAAACTACATTAGTAGGATGTAATTCTGTAATCAGGAATATTTTAAAAATTGAACAGGCTTCTTTCCCTGTAAACATCAGAGTATATATGGAAGAGTTATATTTTCAAAAATATTGTTTATTTATGGAAACCTGAGATAGATTGTCATTGACTAACAAGCAAAATGTTTGCGTATCCATTCCCTGGAATTTTTGGAGTTTATATAAATGTATAGATAGACAGATAGAGTGTATATTTCAATTTTTAATGGTAAAATTAAAATAATTTGCATCATAAAAAAATTGAAGTACCCAGATTTATCCTTATTTTCCATTTTGGATGATTTTTTTGGAGGTAAACAACATGTTGTCTGTTATGTTAGAAATTCTTCAAATAAATGATGAATGAATGTCTGAACATCTTGTGTGAAGAGACTAAAACTCCCCTTTCACTGTTCACATGCTGTAATAAGTAATTATTTTCAATGTACTGGACTATTTTGCCAATAAGTTTCATATATTGATGTTCGGTCTCATGGATGCTCACCTTTATTACAAAGTTAAATACAGGTGTGTTATGTGAAGGTTATTGGTTGATTTTTGCTCTTTGGCTTTAGGTTTGTTTTTTTGTTTATAAAAGTGATTCTATGTAATGCATTGTAGCACTTTTCATGCTGATACACTGTCCTAGATGATTACACTTTCATCAAAATAAATCTCTTTGGTATAAAATAAGATCACTATATTTTTTACAGAGTAACACACATAAATCATAGTAACTATAGAAACAACCAATTTTCCATCTAACTCAAGAGTGTCAAACACAATAGTGGTTAGGCTAAAACACAAAAAGTGTAAGTAGAAATATATTTTTCTCTTAATGTTGTTCATATTTGGGATCACTCTAAACCTCTCAAAAGTTAATCACTAAAAACTTATATTGTAAAGATTTAAAAAATGAACTATTTGCAATACCAAAATTGTCAGAAGAATAAAAATTAGATGTATAACTAACTTTTTATTTGATACAAAAAAAATGCAAAAAAAGAGGTTCTAAGATACGTATTTGTATAGAAGACTTACAGCAAGCATATTCTCTGCAAATTTCATTAATCAGTGGGCTTGTTTGTGGGAAAAATTATTTCTAAATAAACAGATTTACTACTAAAACTTCACAGGTTTTGTTTTGTTTTTTTAATCTTATGTTTTCAGGCTCTGACACAGAGTAACCGAAATAGCATAAAGTTAAGGAAGCATTTGTGCAACATTCTTCAATAAAGAAAAAAAATAAGATTTCCACTGGAATTCCTATACTGATACTGCTACATTTCTGTATGCAGAGTCTCACTCATATTTAGAAATTTGTTTTAAAGTTCATTATTTTTTGTATAAACATTTCTCAGAATTCAACTCAATAATTTTGACTCCTTTGTCTTCAAAACATAGCTGCTAAATGGATCCAAAGAAAAGTCAAGGAATACTATACACTAGACTTTCAGATAAGAAACACAGATGTTAAAATCCAGAAAGAAATAGACAAAAAAAGGTTTAAACATATCAACTGAAAAGAAATTAATCAATTATTCTTATATAGGATTCATCTGACCAACTGAATATACCTAGCTTCAGAGCAGAATCAACTTCTTCCTAGGACAGTAATCTCAATATGAATCACAATAAAATGTATTTATTTCACTATTTTGATTTTTAAAGGAATCTTAGAGTGACTAGCTTAGATTTAGACGTTAGTTCTGTAGAAAATAAAATTTAACTGAGACTATTATATTTGCAGGTATCACTTCTACTAAGAGAAGTTACCTTGAGTTACCATTAAAAGCATGAAATTATTTCTAGGAAGTATTGTGATAAATTTTCCTAAGTCTTAAGGCATTTTCAAGACAACTGGCCTGTGTCTGAAACTGGATAATGGATCTGTTTCCCTGGTCTATCTCTATTTTTGGTAGAGAATGTATTTTCTATGGAACTTTCAATAATTAATATTTCCCAACCATATGCTTTCAGTAAGAGCATGTTGTCTGAAAAGGTAAGAACGAAGAATAACTGCATAAGAATTAGTTTTTAATGAGAAACAAAAGGATTTGACTACTGTAAGACATTTTATCAAAAACCTAATGAGCCGCAGTTCTATAAGTATGCAAGCTGGACTTGGGATTTTTGTGGGAAAGCTGAAACCGAACACAATGGCTGCAATGCAGACAACATCTAAACTCCTGAGAGTTCTCAAATTTCAGTGAGGACAGGGAATCCAGTCTTCCTTAGTATTTCAGAAAAATAAAAACCCATGTAGCTATAAATGAGATATTCGGGAAGGAACTCATTGCAACATATTATGGTAAAAAATGAATACATTAATAATCCAAAGAATTATGATAGTTTTATTTTCTTTTGTTCAATTTCTTAATGCAGTTGCTCTGTTAAATTCATTTGGAATTGATTCAAATTCATGTTAGAGTAGTTCTGAACACCATTTGGCCCACGAGTGATAACAGAGTTGTCTAGCTATTTATTTAAGTCTATGAATTTTATTGTAACTAAAGAAGATTTTTTCTATTTTTTTTTCTTGCATTCTTATCTGCTAAAGTAGATTTATTTTGTACTGTAGCGTTTCCTCAGCATTTAGTATTCTTCTGAGACTATTGTTTTAGTTAAAGAATTGCATTGCCATCAAGAAAGATACTGCTCATTTTTAAAGCACATGCTACTCCATTAGTTTTAGATTTTTGGCCTGGTAGTGACAGATGGCTTCAGAAAATGGGTATATTTTTTCAGTCAAATATATATGTGTTTGCAGAACAAAGGAAAAAAACCCAAGAAATATTGCTACATAAAAAAAAAAAAAAAAAAGAAAACTAAGTTTCCAGATCAAGACAACTGAAAATTATCTAATTTTTATTCTTATCTGGAAAAAGAAACCCCAGAAAGTTATACATACCTGTGCTACTGTTTACTGATAGAGAGAATTTGACAAAAACAGTAACAAAGAAAGAACTTGTTTTTTATAATAAAGCTACAGTGTTTGTCTAGATTCACAGGAACTTTGTCTTTTCGAGAAGGTTTCACTTAGTCAAATCAAACCATATAATAATTTCACTTAGTATAATCAAACTGTTAAGAACAGATAATTAAAATCAGATTTTAAAAATCAAATTGTTAAATTCAGATTATTAAAATGAAGTGCTAGTAAAGAATGAATGAAACTCAGAAAGATTTCAGGAATTAGACGAAAAGCACTGGAAAGAAATAATGAAGTAGATTTGTTAGACTTGCAAGAGAAAAGGAGAAAGAGCAATAAAAGCCCCTATTGTGAAGTTAGAATAAAAAGAAAATTAGAATATTGGTGAATAAAACTCAAGCATAATATAGTGCAAAAATAAACAAGGAGAAAACTGAAAGGTAGAGGTGCATGGGAGCATCCAGCAGCAAGGTAAGGAAAGAGAAAATAATAGTTAATTAAAGAGGAACAGTAAGAAAAGGAAGAAAGAACTGGAGCAAGGACTGAAGAGAAGACAGAAGGTTGAAGGAAGGAGATTTAAACTGCACAAGAAAAGCCTGATTAGTTAAGTGTGTTTACCTAGCTAATTAAATAATCCTTGATATAGTTTCCATTGCTCATTCAAGTCACCTACTTTCTTCTCATCATCCGTATTTGCTTTCTTAATTGCCTGGGTGTCACTGGTTAATAAAGGTGATTTTCAGATTTTATGCCTTAACTGGGCCAAACGTTCACTACCTTTCTTAAAAAGACAGTAAATCAGAAGTGGAATCTAATCTAATTCAAAAGTGTCTATTATTCCAGCATGTAAATGTGTGAATAATGACCTACCTACTTAAAACTTGCTGAAACTTTCCAGAGATGTTTTATTTATCTAATTTTAAAATGCATATGGATTTAAATAGGTTTGAGAAGGCTGGAGAGAGGGCCTTGTGATAGGACAAGGAGAAATGGCCTTAAACCAAGTGTAGGTTTAGATCAGATATTAACAGAAATAAATTCTTTATTGAGGGGTGGTGAGGCACTGGAAGAGGTTGCCCAGAGAAACTGTGGATATTCCATCCCTGGAAGTATTCAAGGCCAGGCTGGATGGGGCTTTGAGAAACCTGGGCTAGTGGAAGTTGTCCCTGCCCATGGCAGAGAGGTTGAAACTAAATAATCTATAATGTTCCTTCCAACAAAAAACATTATATTATTCTATGATATTTGAAATCAATATCCATTGAAGTAAGATGAATTTTATCACACTTCAGGGGTTAGATTTACTTTCAGATTGGCAGCATATGAAAACAAGTGTTGAAATGTAAGTAGTCAGAGTTTTTAGCCTCTGTTCTTTACATAGTTTATACAGTCTATGAAGACTGGGAAAGAGTAGAGTTGATAAAGTATACTTAATTTTATTTCAATAGTTACTGCAATATACCATAAGTACTCAATTGCAGGAACTAATCTGGAACGGAAAACACCCATAGGACTTGATGAGTTTTCCTAAGTAGCTCGTGTAGTTTCTTAATGAACCCTGTTGGGCTTCCAGCTCCACCTTCAGAAGGACTGGCTTCTCTCATGAGGTTTGTATTACAATTTCCAGTCTCATGCATGTGCCCTTGGATAACCGAGGGCATCTGAAATGTTGCCAGACATCTATGTTAAGGTAACTGAGCCAGCCATCAGATATGCATAACCTAAATGTCTTCATCTGAATTAATCACCAAGGCTTCCTTTATCATTAATGAAGGGAAATGGGTACTTTTTAGGAGCAATATATCTGACCTACTTTTAATATGAGGTGGATTTTATTTTAAAAGACCCTTTTTCTTTTCAGTTAGAACAGCAGGAACCTATGGGACCTAGCCTGAATATAGGGATGTACATTATAGAAGTCTAAATTTAGTTGAATAAGTCCTGTACAGTCCTGTAGGGATGTAAGTCATCTTGTAAGGACAGGATGACTACAGAGAAACATTCAGCCTTTAGATCAATTTCTTTTCAATAAAACAGACAAACAAATAAACTGAGCAAACCAATAGAAAAAAGAAACAAATCATTCAGTTTGCAAATATGTGTAAGAAAATAGAGGATACAGAGATATTTTTATTTTAAATACCAGGCAGGACAAAATGCACTAAAGTCATTAACTGAGATATAAGTTTGGTTTTGTTTTTAAGGAACACTCATATAGCTTTAACAAGAAAGCATTTCACCAGAGAACAGAGTGATATCTCTTAGCTGTTAGAAACCAATAAAAAGTAGGTATTTGAGGAACTCACTTAGAATGATGCTCCCTGCTCTGTTTGTGTCTAGAAGACTGCTTGAAAAAGCATTTAGCTTTTAAACATTCAAGCTACCTAATATTGGTTATGCTGATATGAATTATGCAATTACCTATTTGATTCATTTTATAGAACTTTGCATTGCTAAATGGCAGACTCTATTTCATTCCTACTAAGCTTTACCTAGTGGTAGTCAAAATTGACAAGTTATTTTTACATTGCTGCTTTTCAAAACTGTTTACAACTTATTCTTATCTGGGATCTCCTAGGTAACATTCAAACTCAGGTCCTGCTTATAAATAGGGCTCAACTCCAGGTAAAAGTAAGTTCTTTCTTTCCTTCTGTCAAGGTTTTTCTACATTTATAGTATAATTAAATGTTCATCGAGGCAGGATACAAGTTTAATATTCCTTTTAATTAAAGAAACAAATTTATGAATAAAAAAAACATTGAAAAGACTTCTTTTCAAAATTGTTATAACTTTTGAAATTGAAATTGCTACTCTATGTTTTGCGAGTTTTACAAATGTTTATATAGGAATATGAGTTCTAAGATACAATGCTATAACAGCTGAAGAATATTTTTCTTGGAATATTTCTGAACAAGAAATCTCTTTTTTTAAAGAAGTTTTCTCACAATTTCAGTGTTCAGAATATTAAGAATTTAAAATCAGTGAAAATTTCAGCATATGAAAGCATTTTCTTCACGGGAAAAAAAAGTGCTAATATTTACTCGGAATGTTTTGGATTGAAATGCATGGCTACAACTTTCATGTGCATATATTACATATATGCACATAAACTGTATGTGACTCAAGATTGTATTCTTAAATGTATTTGTGTGCAAACAAAATGTGTTGACTATTTTTCCTATCACATGGTACCATTTGAGATTATCAAATGGAAATAGACAACTAAGAGATATACTAGGTCACACATCATCAGAAATTGAAATTAAAATACTAGTGACAGAGAAACAAGACAATAGCTACATCCAAGAGCAGTTACTAATGAAACTTCATGACTTTTAAACTAACCATTGGTAAGAATGTGACCTTGTAATATTCATGCAATATGTGTAGAAGTTTAACAGCTTTTCAGAAAGGATGAAATTACTTCTAGAAAACTAACATCTGCAGGTTTATGAATAAATGAAGGATTATTAACATAAAACCATCACTATTAATCATAGACCATTCTCCTTGACTAAAAAGTGGACAACAAAGTGCTATTAGAAAATTGTAGAAGCTGTATTTTTGAACTAGTATGTTGATTATATAAATTTGAGGATGCTAAAAATTGAGACTAATCACCAATCAAAGACTTGATCGCCGTCACAGTTAAGTCAGAAGGCTGTTATTTAAATAGGAGGAGCTGTCTCTTAATTAAGTGATCCTTGTCCACAATGTCAGTTGCAGTGGCACAATTCACGTACAAGTATGAACACTTTACCTCTATAACAAGATTTCAGAAAGGGTTTTTTTTTTGTTTTTTTTAAATATTCTCTTTACACTTTTCTGCTACACTTGCTATTTTGTGCTAAAACCTGAAGATTTTTATGCATGAAATGGTGTTTTCAAGTTTGTTTTAAAATTAATCAGTCTGGAATAAAATTGTTGGTTATTACTAAAATAGTTGAAGTCTGATGACATGCTCAATCTGTCATGGTTTAAATGACAATGTTTACATTCCTAATTCTTAAACCAGCTGCAGATACAAGAAAGTAATTGTATGATATGCTGTTCATTCTGTTCTGTAGTGAAACACAGTAGTAGTGGTAATAGTAGTTCACTAATATTGATGATCTTCAGCATGACTAAGGAAAGTAAGTGAGGTATAATTGATGTTAGGGATAATACTGTTCACTTTCATTAAATACTGACATCTTGTCCTGAAAGTTTCTTTAGGGCAGGAAATGGTTTGTTCTCAATTGGAAGCAGAAGACACAGCTGCCAGCGTGTAACACTACAGATGTTTTATTCATGAGAGGAAATTATACTGATTAAAAGATTCACATTAGAACAAAACCTTTTTTGGACACTAAAATTTTAGTGAGTCATAGGTTCTTGTTTTTATTAAATCTGAATCTCTGTTTCTAAAGAATAGGAGAGCCTTCACACTGCATTACACACTGAATTCTTGAGTGTGTAAAACATGAGTGCCATTGTGAAGTGTCATGGATACTTTAGACCAATGGTGAGATCCACATCTAAATTGCTTTAAAATCCTCACATAGTTCTTTAAGACAAAATAGTGTGAAGGGTTTGAAAACCAAAACACTTTAATCATGACTGCATGCAATTTCATGGATTGCATGGCTTGCCCTTTCTGTGTGAGAGAGCCCAGAATCCATAAGAAAAGTTGGGCAGATCAGCACAGTCATTCCAGTTCTGCAATATGTAGGCCTGGGAAAGGATTTTAGTATTTTTTCAGAGTCTCAGGTTATTCCTTTTCTACATCCCCTAATGAGTTCCCTTTCTATAGGACTGGAAAGGGAATATTTCCTTGATGGTCAGGTCATTCAAATTGCACTAATGTTGACTCTTTTGTGATCTCCTTTTTCAGTGCTCAGTATCTTCTTCTACAGGACACCTCTGAAAGTTTGCTCTTCTTATGGTCAACAGGTTGTTTGTACAGTTTGTCTGACTATGCCCCTGAGCACACAGAAACTGTTAAAAGTTAGTTTTGTTGTTTGGGATAGGTGATCAATCATATTTCTCCTACTTCTTCTTAAAGAACAGGTTAGTTATTTTGTATCTACTACAGCAAAAATTCATGAGTGGGATAAGCAGTCCTTGATGCACCTGGAAAGAACTTATTCTGCTGATACAAGAAAAACCATGCAGTATGGTGGGTGCTATGTACTGCTAGTTACTGTAGTACTGTGGTGTCTTGAAGTACTTGGCTGTGTCAGTGGCATTTCTGATGCATCCACAATTTAATTAGACCAAAATTCTCTAGGGATGTGGATGTCAGAAAGTCTGAAAGAAATAGGAAAATTCAATATACAAAATATATCTAGAAGGAGTAAAATACCATAATTTCTTTTCTGTGTGCAATCTCAAATAGTTTGTGAACAGCTGTAGATTTCATAGGTACGTTTCAGTTCAGCTACAATAGAATCAATACCAAAGAGGTAGATAATATAATAAAATATAGCTTTGTTTTAAGTTGTGAAACAATTTTTATCAAATTAGCCTAGAATCAAGGTGATTCTTCTATTTTTTTTTAATTTTTTTTTAGTTTTAAAGACTTAGAAAGAATCCTGCAAAAAAAAAAAAAAGCACAACAAATGTGCAGAAAAAGCAATTGAAGGGGAATTTTCAGCAAATTTGGTGTAGGTCTGACAATAAATCTCAGTTATGTACAGAATTTAGGTTTTTGCAGTCCATGCATATAGCATGAACTGTATAATATACTCTCAATTTTCTAGATATGCATGCCTGTCTTCCAAAATTAGACAACTACTGCAAAATAAGTTTCCAAATATACAACTCTCATTTACCTCCCCTGCCCTCACTACTTGTTTGCACCAAAGTAGCACAGAACAGAATACTGTTTAGAGTAGTATTGCTCTGATGTTATGAAAAATTCTGTTTTGAACTTAAGAACTTCTTTAAAACATGAGTTCAATGTGTAAAGCAAAGTACATTTTTCTATGTCAACATCGGTTTTCTTTGTTACACCATGTCTTGATCCTTGTTCTTTCTTTATCTATAGTGGGTGTGGTAATACTGTGTTTTGTGCTGTGTATCTCAATGTTCCAGCTGGTATATTTTTCTACTAACTGTTTTATTTAAAAATGTTTAATTTGCTGATAGAGGCATTTTTACTAGAACATATCAGCTAAAATTATTTTCTTACTGTTTTTATCCTTTAATTAATGACTTGGAACATATTTTTAAACTCCTTACCTCTAATAATTAGCTGTAGAATGGCTAAGGGTTATAGCCTCTGAAGATCTGAGATGGTGTGGTGAATTTTAAAGACAAGCTTTTCTTCTTGCTTTACTAATACAATATACACCTTCAACTACTAATCAGATCTCCTCAAGCAATTTCTAGAGACTTGCAAAAAATGTAGGCATTGAACTTCCTAAATCTGAGAGTGATTGTACATGATATATGGGTGTCTTAGTTTACCTTTCAGTGACTTACCTAATGGTTGAGAAGTTTGCCACCCAGTTTTTCTGAATGGTTATTAACAAACAAATTTAAATTCTAAAGAAACCATATATTCTAAAATAAGAATAATTGCTGAAGCAACTGCTGCAGGCTAACAGACCAATTTAGGTGATGGAACATGCATACGCAGTGTAATTTGAGATCTTCTCTATGTTATCACAGCAAGTCTTCTAGCTGTTGCTTCAGAAAGTCTGTGGTGTATCTGCCAGACCTGTAGAGATATTTAAAGTACTTCGCCACATTTAAAGTACCTCTAAAATTGTACTATATTATTGTATTTAGGTACTTGACTTGTTTACTTGATATTAAAGTCATGTTCATTCTCTCCTTTTTCTGTTCAATTTTTCAGTCAAAATATCAAGCTGTTCAGCTTATTTCAAAGCAAAGCACATCCTCTCATTTTCACAAAGGAAGATATTGAATTAGAGCAGATATACATATCTGATCTGTCCTGACTTGTTTGTCCTGTATTTATGCAAAGTCTTTGCTCCAGATTTTCCCAGCAACCTCAGTGGTTTAGGACTCCTGAAGATCATTTTACAATAAAGACCAATGTGAAAAAGGCATTGCCTACCTTGGCCTTTTCCATAAATTTTGTCAAATAACCTTCTATGTCATTCAGTAGACAGTCCAAATTTTCCCTTATGTTTGCTTTGCTTCTGATAAACCTATTTATCAAAGGTGCTGTTCTTGCTCTTCACATAACCAGCCAGATTTTATACTAAGGTGTTTTGATTTTCCTGACCCTATACCTGACCACTCAGTGTCTGTATTCTTCCTGGGTGAGTTAAACCTTCATCAATACCCTGTATGCTTCCTTTTAATGTCTGAATTTTGCCAAGAGATCCTTGTTCACCACCATGAACACTGCCAATGTTTACTTGTGTTCTGAATTTTGGGGTTGAAGGAAACAATGATTGAAGAACATTAATATATATTGATACATTTGGGATAACATTGGGAGTTTAAAGTTGACTCCATGAATTTTGAGAATACATAATAGTCAGATCATTGATATACACAATATAGTCCTCTTGAGGGAAGTAGAGTTTTGTTTGTAGTTTAATTTCTGAGTCTGATTTTGAATAGCAGGGATTTCATGCAGTCTGGGCACATAATTGCACCAAGTTTTTTTCTATTTCATTAAAGTCTATCTGCCAGTCAGTTGCTGTTATAAATCATTTATGTTTGCAGTAGAAGATATAGCTGTCCTGGCTTCAGATATCATCTTAAGTCCAAACTATGAGACAATCAGAATTTTGAATGGGATGTAGAATTTGAGACAGGATTTGACTCTTTTAAAGACTGCTGATAGACATTATATTAGCAGTAATGTATTGACTTCTCTGTTAGTCTTGAGAAGATAATCTGTTAGTTCAACAATTCAGGTTCAATTCTAGGAATAGCACTGTCTTTGTAATCAATGACTATTTCACTGGCTGCTGTAGGAAAGACTAATATATTTGTGATGAAAAAGAGAAAATTACCACTACTTTTAACTCCTATAAAATCTGATGATGGATACATTAAGAAGAGTCTAAAGCTTTTTTTTTTTTTTTTTTTTTGATTGCAAAATTATGACTCTGACAGTTATCGCTTGTATGGTCAGGTACAGAAAGCTCTTTTATTTATTGCTGCCTGTTAAATATATCATCATTTCTTACTAAAAGATTTGATTATAATTTTTCTTAAATCTCACTCTGGGATTGCATCTTTTAACTTATTTCAGACTGACAACTCTGAAAGTTTTCAAAAGAAATTTTTCTCTTCTGACTTCAACTTTCTGAATGTCCAAGTAGCTGGTCAGGAAAGAGATTGCAGAGGAAGGGTACAGAGTAGTTTCCTATAGAGTTTATCAACAAGTGCTGTTCAAACTGGTAGTATAAAACATTCAACATGCTGACAGAAAACATCTAAGGGTACCTTTCAGTTCTAGACTGCAGATACAAATGCTGTAGATGCTTACCTGTAGACACAGAAATGACTGTCAATACACAAAAAAGGTGTTAATATACATTTACATTGTAGTTACTGAACTAACAGGTCTTGATTCAAGTACACACACTTAAAAATATCGTATTATTTGAGATATTCTGGAATACTTGTGGTTAAATTGTGACTCAGGAAATCTGTATTTTCAATACCTCTCATGCATATAGCCTACCTCTCATGCATATAGCCAACCTACACAAATGTCACAGATACATTTAAGTGGACAGGTTAATCAACTGTTTCCTTTGGCCAGATTTAGAAGACCTGTAAGGCTAAGAACTCATTATAGAAACAACATTTAAAAGTATATCTTAGTGCATATGCACACCAATTAAGCAAACTAGTCTCTTCAAAGAAGTAACGTATTTATTTAGTGTATATGCTGAGATATTAAGTGTTGCTACATAGACATCTTTCAATTTCAGATATCTAGGTGTGTTTGTACATAGATTTAAACTTTAAATAGACATAGACATAGAATGCATAAAAAATCTTGAGAGGAGCTAACAAAGCAGGCAAGCTCCTCACATAACATAAAATTAGGCCAAAGCCCATTACTGTGGTAAAACTCCATGGAAATAAGTTTTTTTGTTGGTTTGTTTGATTTTTTAATATATTCTTGTTGTTACACATAATATGACGTGGATTTATATATATGTATATATATATATAGATATATAATTGAAGCTAGTGTTCACAAACTTGCTAGGGGCAATGTTAAAAAGATTTTCAGTGACTACTCAAATACCTAATTTCCACTGAAATCAGAAGCCATGTTCTCATATATCTTTTGTAATTATATAATTGGGGGTTGTAGATGAGAAATGAAGCCTTGGCTCTACAGAGTGGGAATAATAGTATTGCTTTTTCTCAGAGACCTGTGAAGATACACATATCATGAGGTGTACTAATGAGTGCTGTGAAGCATTCAGATGTGGAAGTGAGTTCCATAAAGGTCAATACAAGAATTATTAGTCCCGTCTTTAAACAAGACCAAATAGTGTAGACTAAATAATAGTAACTGATGCCAACTATGTAGTAATGAAAAATAAAAAAAAGGCTTCTCATTAAATGATCATAACCTAGAGTGGATAGGAGCAGAAGCGTATCTTTTGTTGAGAGGTGTGTAAGGATAGGTGGTTATGTGATTAAAGAGTGAACCATACTGCATAAGTTAGGGAGAGCAATTACTTTGTATGTGTGTGTACCTGTGTGCATGTTTCTACCTTCCAAATTATGTCATTTTCCAACCATTCACCGTGTGAAAGA
>JAWWMU010000001.1:70317369-70354885 GCA_035048155.1 Cinnycerthia olivascens | reverse complement strand
ATATTTATATTTATATTTATATTTTTATTTTTATTTTTATTTTTATTTTTATTTTTATTTTTATTTTTATTTTTATTATTCTAAAATTGTATAAGCAGCAGTGTTTCACTTTAAAACTTTAAGAATTCTGTATTTTGGAAAACAGTGTTCAGAACACATAGGTCTGAGCATGGGCAACTGGAATACTTTTACTGCTTTCGTCTTTAAATATTCACGACAAGAGAGAAAACCTGTGCACAAAGAAGAAAGAGGAGGAAACATATTATATTTATTAGACTGTCTTGCTTCATTTCTTTCTCTTTTTAATGTGCTGTGGGATCTTTGGTTGCAGTCTGATGCCTTGTCATATTTTATTTGTCCAGGGTTTCTAATTTGGCTTTCTCATCTTTAAAACTGTCATCAGGTGATATAATATTTATTTTTCAGAACTTCATTAGATTTTTCCAGGCTTGGTGAAGTGTCATTTTTATTTTTCAAAGACAGTAATTAAGAAAAATCATTGCCTAAAAAAGTCACTTAAGTTCCTACATAAATTTTTGTTTAGTAGGACACACATACACTATATTTTTGAATCATTAATCCTGATGCCACTTAAATTGAAGAGACATTAATGTCTCGGGTTGTTCTTCTGATGGCTAATCAAATCTCAGGATGAGATTTTTCCCTGATCCATAAGTGTCAAACTGTGATGATAAATGTGTTTTTTTGTGATCTGTTCAAATATTTGATGCAATCTATATTTGATGTATTAATTTTGATACTATTCTTTACAGTATTATCTTTTAGCAGCACTGTCAATTTAGTATAGTGGTTTACACTATCTCTAGACATTCTATTCTGAATACAATTAAAGTTGTCTGTTATGTTTTTTAAGAGCCACAACTTTGGATGAGCCTAATGAAAAGATGATTTTCATATCCCTAAATATGAATTCTATAAACATCAATCCTAAAATACAGTTTGAACATATTTTTAGCCTTGACCCCTTGAGCTAGTGTGGAAAAAATAAGTAATGTGATAGTTTCAAAAATTACTATTAAATACATCGATACAAAATATTTAGCAGACCTTAAAATTAAAGCACCAAATTGAATACACAATTCAAAGGAAAAAAATAAATGTTTTTTTTTTTTTCCTGCTACTGTTGTGAAGTCCTAAGCAATGAAAGGAGATCAAATAAATACTACTGGAAGCAGTTCCTTATACATGTGAAATTATTATGACTTGAAAATAAACATTTAAGAATTCAAAAAAGGTTATTCAGTTAATGAATAATTGAAATGTTTATTACCTTAAAAGTGAAAGACTTTCCATATTGTTTCCAGACTTCCTATTATCATTTTGGTTACAACCTTTAGAAATGGCATTATGGACTCCCAAAAATGTGTACTTCAAGTTAACTGCCTCTTTTATCATAAAGAATAGTGTTTCAGAGAGTTTTTGAGATAAAATGGTCATACTTTAAAACGAGCTGCTGATGAAAGAGGAATAGTCTTTGGCAAAAGTAACATTTGTGCTGACTCTATGTGGAACATTCCTACAGCAGTGAAAGAGCCTGCAGCTTGTTTAAGTGGGGAACATCAAGATCATTCTTAGTTCACGGTGTAGAGCTGCAGAATTCTCGTACAGGCAGCATGGTATGTCTCTCATTAAACATCTACTGGAAGACATATACTGAATTTTATGGTGATTTCTGACTTATGAGAAGCATTTTTAAATCTTCTAGAAATACATGTGTGTAACATCTTGGTACCAAATACATCATTTAAAACTCTTCCACGAGTCCCTTTTCAGCATCATCAAATAAATCCAATATATTGTAAAAATTTGTCATTGGACTGGAAGACTTAGAAATTCAGACATGCATTGTAAATTAAAATGTGTAGGTTTGAATTTTTCAGGATTTTTTTTTTTTAATTGCATTACATGTCTTATTTGCCCTGAGTTCTAGTCCTCTGTATTATCCCTACAACTACTTGGCAATTAAATATTTTCAGTATGTTACGACCTTTTTTTTTTTAATACATTTTTTTAATGTTTCTACTTGTGTATAAGGAAAACAGCCTTTAGAAAACAAAGTTTATTATGACCAGTAAAAAACGTTATAACTCTTTAAAATATTGTGTTCTATTCCTACCATTTCAGACATCCAGATGTGAGTGAACTGAAAAACATATTGTTGCTAGAGGATTAAGTGATATATTCAATGATTATGGTAGTATGTTCAAAGATAAATCTTGTAAAAAATCCTACTTGTCTCAATCTTGCAGCATCTATACTAACAATACATTATAAGTATTGGTTTCAGTGAGCAAAATCTCCTCTGTTTATTTTTCCATTTTTTGTACACATTCAAAACAATGTCTTTAGTAGGACTGGAAAATGATTGTAAAAAAAAGGTTTCCTGTTACAATAAAAAAGGTGTTTGTTCAGTAAAATGTCAATTACGTAAATCCAAATGCACCCAGGTATTTTTACAGTCTATATTGCAATTGTGCCTGTCAGTTGGATAATATTAGTTTTTTGTTGGAAATTTTTGTTAGAATATTTTCTTGATAATATCTTCAGGACATGAAAATTTTTCTTGATTGTCTTTTGTAAACAAAATTCTGGTATACTCTGCTGCCAAACAAGAATTATTAAATGAGATATATGACCTTACAGCAATATTTTTGACTGTGGCTCATTTCTTATTAACCCCTACCTAAGCAGCTGTCAATCCATCGCCCTTCTGCAGCTGGTGTATTTAAGAGGGGCAAAGAGTTTCTATTCTCTTATATGTTTACTGTACTTTACAAGTCTTATTTTAATACAGTCTTCTGAAAGCTGAATAATGTCCTTCTTGAAACACACCTTTTCTGTTTCTGTTACAGAAGGCTACCTTGAGACTGACAAATTAAATGGCATTGAGATCTATTGTTGTGGGACAGCCTGAATTAATTCTGTGAAGCACATTTCAAAGCAGGGTGAATTTACACCAATGTCTGCTGAGACAATGTCTCTTACTCTAAGCCAATTCTAAACTCATGGAAAATAATGACTGAGAGAATTGGACTAAGCAAAATCCCTGACAGACACTCTTCTAACCTTTGAAGAGTGTGTGTATGCTTAAGTTCTTGTACTGGGCAACATTCCCTGTCAATGTTTATCAGTGATATCTCATGGATAATAAGAAAACAGGTTGGCATTTTAAAACACATTTAAAGTAAGACATAGAACTTTGAAGATTAGTCTGTTGTCAGTTGGTTTTAAGAGAGATTTTCTCTTAGGAGAAGCAAAAATAGTTTTTGCAGTATAGTTAAAAGCCCATAGATTTTTTTTTTTTTCTAAAGACTGCATAATAAAAAGTAAAAAAAATAATAGCAAACTTGTCACAAAAGAAAAGTTTGTGTTTCCAGGTTGAAAATAGTTGATCACAAGCATCTGGAGCTGTAGAGGAAAGGAAGAAGTTCCAGCTGAGACAGGCTGCCTTGCAGCAAGACAGGGTCCATATGGGAGAATACTGAGAAGAGGAGGTACCATCAGTATTTTTAAAGACACTTGTGCTGTGCAAGGAAGGATATCAAAATGGTAACACAATAAGGCTGAGTTCCCATCTGGGGGATATTTCATGTTGTCTAGTTCAAATAAAGTTCTGCTTACAGTTGTATCTCCTTAAGCATACTGATAATTGTGTCTGCTGGTGGGAAGCATCAGTAAAACTTGCAGTTCTTGTGTTTGTGCATTTCAAAAAGGTTGACAGAGGTATGACTATACTGCACACCAATCAGACCTGCTTTAATCTAGGATGTTACTTGCCTATCCCACTGTGAACTGATGAAATGGATCTTCTAGTCTGTTGCTTCACAGCAGGATGTTTGCTTGGAAACCTGGTCATGGATTTAAGGATGATCAGCACAGTGGTCTGGTAATGGTATACACTATATACACAGGTGGGGGAGCTGTCAAGTACTTTCTAATGCAGTTTACATAGAATAACATAAAACTCTAGGTCTTGAGATACACAAGGTTTTGTAGAGATGGAACAGAGGATTCATTTTGCCCTAAAACAAAATAATTTTCAGTGTTCCTCTCAGGCCAGAGGGCAGAAGTCAGTGTACTAGAAAGAAAACATCTATAGACAAAATGACAGATAAAAGTGTGAATTTTTTACAGAAAAAGATTTCAGAAGTGAAAGATACAAAAAAAATTATAGATTTAAATAATTCTGTAAAGACAAATAAACCCTAATCTTAAACATTTTACTTCTATTTTTAATGAGGTACAGTTATTTAAAACTCTCAAAAGAATAAGTTGTCACTTAGGTAATGCAAAGTTTCTATTTTCCTGTACAACTTAATTAAAATGTACCTAGAAATGTAAAATGAAACACAGAGGATATTAAAATACTGTGAATAAACCTGCACTAATGTACTTAGTATCTGATTTTGTTATCACAATTGACTCTAGTGCAAAGGAAGTATAATATATAATGGCAATAGCAAAATTAGATGTTTAAAAGAAATGTAATACTTATAGCCATTAACAATAAATATTTTTCACATCAAGAACTTTGAATGCTGAGTTATTTACTTATGTTATTGATCCAAATAATGATGACTTTCAATTGTCTTGCTCCAAGAAGCAATGTGAAAGCTCTGGGTGTCCAAATGTCTATGGGCAATGAGAGAATGTCTCTGATCTCAGATTTATAAACTTCTCACATATGAAATTGCTTCCTCATCAATGCCTTGCTCCTCTAAACTTATTTTTCCATTTTTTGCCATGTTCATATTAAAAATGGTGTCTTAGAATAATTGAAAAAAAAATCAATATCACTCTGAAATTAAATAGATACATGATCACCAGGGTTTTTTCTCTATGTTTACTCACTTTATGTTTTTACTTAAAATAAACTAGAAACTAAATTTTTTTACATGTCACTCAATTTATCTTTTTATTATATAATTGTTTCAGATGAAGACAACACAAACTGTGACATAATATTGAACAATAATGTAATGTGTTGTTTAGACTTATAAAGAAGCAGACATTTCACCTGATCCATTAAAAATATTTCTGAGTCTTTTTAAATTATAAAATATTTTACCATAATCTGGTTATATATATCTAAACATCCTCAGTAGTGTATTTCTTCTCTGGCAGAACTATTGTGGAGCATTGTGAATTGCTTTTTTATCTCTGTAAATATATGTATCCTATACATTAAATGCTAAATCAAAGTAAAATCAGCAAAATATATGTCAATAAGTAAAAAAAGATAAGTTCATTTTTAACTGAAATGTTATTTTTTTTTTTAAGGTGGAGGCTTTGGATGTCTTCTATCATCAAGCTTTTTCTGTCATCTTTGCTTTCTTCTTTCAGGTGCTGAAATTTCCTGTGATGGAAACAGTGCACCGCTTGGAATTATGTTGTAGGCAGGAGTCAGTAGGACAGAACAGAAGGCTGATGTATTATGTAGTTAGCTACAGCCTGTAAGCTTTCACATATTCACTTTGGGGTCTTTGATAAGGTAGATGTAAAAGAGTCTTATTATTTTTTTCATTGTTGGTTTCTGTTTGTTTTATTCCTTTAACTCTTTGAGTGAAAAAATTGTTTGCTAGAAGAAATTATTTAATCTCCCAAGATTTATCTCTTTGTCAATCTTTTCTAGATTCCTGATATTCCCTAATGTCTTGATTATTTTGCCTGTTGTAATTATGAAGACTACTTTAAAAAAAAAAATAGTAAAATGAATTCAAATAAATATTTTTATTTGATTAACAAAAATATTTGGGGTTCATTAACAAGCATCTTCATAAGGACTAAGTCATGTAAAACGACATTTTGAATGGCATGTTCCCATTTTAATAGCTTTGAAGCCTTTGATCTTGCTTTCATCTCATTGATAGCTGTGGTATTGGATAACACTATTTTGTAAGAAACACTGTTAGTAGAACAAAGCGTATTTTTATGCCTTTTAAATAATTTATTTCATTACAAATTAAGACTTTTCAAATATCTTCTTCCTGAAGAAGACAGAATCAGTTTGTTTGTTTGCTTATTATGAGCATTTTCGATGGAGTATTAGCTGTAAAATCCTATTTCTGCATAAAATAAGACATGACGTCATTAAAAGGTCATCAAGACATTGCTTTCTCTAAAGGTTGCCATTCTTTGCTTAAACTAATTTTTGTGTTTGACCTGCTCTACTGAAATCTTCACTGACAGGTATTCTTTAACCTCTTTACATAATATTTTTCCATAATCCTCTAGCTCTATATTTGGAAAGTATTTTCAACAGCATGTTTGCATTATAGCTTGTAGATAATCTGATTTAAAGCAGTTTGTATTTCTATTGTCAAAAATTTTGTTACTAAGGGTAAGTATCTATAATAACTTAATTATAATAATATAATAATATATAATATATTATATAATATAATATTATATTATATAATAATAACTTATCTATAATATGTACCCTTAAATCTATAAGGGTAAGATCTATAATAACCACCCTCCATTTTTGAGTATTACCACTTGCTTATACTGTAATTTTTGTTTTCTGGTAATACCTTTACCCTAGGACAACATTTACACACCTTCACTGGCCTTTCTTTGGCAGTTCACAGCTACCAAATAACTGCTGGGGGGAAACAAATACAAACAAATGAACAAACAAACAAAACTAAAAAAAGAAAAAACAAAATCCTAATCCCCACAACCCATAAAAATGTGTCCCTGAAGTTTTTAATTAGAACATATCTGAAAATTAGAAACAATATACACAGGCAATATATGAATATGCAGTAGACCATGAGAAACATTACGTTACTTCCTGCAAAGAAAGACCAGCAAAACAAAAAAAGAAAAAGAAAAGCTTGCTAATTGTCTTCCTGTCTTATATTTTCCTATTCAATACAAATTTCAGGATCACTGCAACTTGAATTTTCTTTGCATTATTAGACATAATTCCAGGAAAAACTTAATTAAAAGGGGCTGGGCAATAACAGTTCCTGTGTTGAAATCAATGGCATTACTACTTAGCTTTAAGTGACTAACAAGACTTGCAAAGGTTTTGTCACAAGTTTATCACACCCCTGACAGCAAACTATTTGAGCTGTGAATTTTCTTCCCTTTAGATGGTTTAAAGTAAAAAATTCTCTGAGTTACAAGCCTTAGTATTCTGTACTGTGAACTGAGAAGGACTCCTGCAGAGGACAGTTCAAGTAAATTAGGTTAGTTGGCTACATCCCAGTGAGACAGAAGCAAAACAAGCTAACAATCCTTATTATTTACCTTGGTAGTGTGGCTGCCATATTACCAACATCTGGTATTCAGAAAGACAGGAGTGAGAATGTATCAATGGAATTATATAAACAGATAACATGTCTCCTGTGTAAATTACATTTTTTTTCAGTGTCCCATTGTGAATTTTAGAACAGAACACAGAGTCACTTTTATAAATCTTAAAAAAAGCCCTAAACCCAAATAAACAAAAATACCCTCAGCAAATTTTATTTCCAATAAAATGTCCATAATTTTAGAGTGCCTGCTTCAATATCAGAGTGCTTTTACTTCCAGATATTTAATTTAGTTCCACTGTTTGTTTTAAAAACATATGCAAAGGTGTTATTAATATATTTATCTCAAAAGGAAGAAAAAAAAAAAAAAGAAACTTATGTAGAAGTTTTTGTTCTTGCTGAGAATTTTTACATGGATAATATTAGTGTATTTACTCATTTACTGTAAATTTTATTTTGAAGATATGTTTTCTCTTGTTCACTGATACTTATAACATCCTTTAAAAACATTTCAATTTCAAGCCATAAAGCATGACTTTATATGTAAGTAATTATATAGATCTTCTTGACATTAGTTTACTTGTGGTACAAGTGAGGAGAATGGGTGGAAAATTGATATTAATTTCTGTATTGAAAGTAAGATATATTGGAATTAAAAAGAACTCAAAAACAACTTTATGAAAAAAATAGTTTAAATAGGAACAGGTAGATTAAATATAATGGTCTGTTATAAACTGTTGTGAGAACATACAAATTGTTTTGAAGGATCAGAAAATTTTGGAAAGGTTCTGGTAGATATAGTTACTAACCTCAAAAGAGATGCTGAGCTGCAGAATAGAAAAGAAGAAAAATCTGTAGATGTAATCAGAACTAGATATTAGCCTGCTGCTTCCATTAAGTTATTTCTGAACTTCAGTTGTAAAAGAAGTAGTTGGATTCCAACAATTTTCTCCGAGGAAAATGAGCTAGTCAAGCATCAAAAGAAAGTCAAGAGGGAGAGAGCTGTGTGATGGTGAACTGCAATTGGCTTCTCTTCCACTACAAACTACTTTACAAAGAGTTTTCTCAGAAACTGAGATTACCTGTGGAGAGAAGAGAAAAAAGATTCATTATGTTACATACAAATCTATTCTAGCTTTGTTATTTAAACCTAGGTACTTTGTGATCTAAAAGCACCTTAATCTGCCTACAGTTTTATAACATTGTATGTATAATATATATAAATTTAGATGCCATATTTTACAATATTTTAGCCTGAGAGGGAAGTAATTTAATTAGTTTCATACAAAATGTACATTTGATTTAGATTTGCAGAATGGTGTCTAATCCTTAAGATAATTAAAACAGGAAGGAAGAAGTCTTACCCACCAGTACAGGGGCCATGTCTAGATTTTAGCAGAAAGGCTCTCTGTTCTCTTTTTCCCTCTATCATGAATTTATTCATTTGTTTTGATAAAATGTCTGTAACATGAAAAACTTAATGAGCTATTTTCCAGAAGCAAAAGGCTAAAAATTTATTGCACACAAGTAATGGTAGTTCCAGATTACATGATATAGAAGGGATCAGTCAGGGTCAAATCCCTAGTGGGCTAGTTTCAAAATAATAATTGAGTTTTAACCTATTTTAGCTATGGCATGTACATCATAAAATGCACTGTATGAATAAGAAGGGTTCATGTATACCATATCAACCAGCCCAGAGGCTAAGAAGCCAAAATTGGTGTTTGATGTTTACACATAGAATCAAATAAAAATGTACTTAATGTACTAATGGGTTTAAACTGAGATTCCCTATTAATAAGTTATACTCTCTCATATAGCCTGGGGAGACACTAAACTGCAATATAAATAATATTTGCTTTACAAATGTAATCACTGATGAATAACTGATGAAGTATAGAAGATTAAATATGATGAAACAATATATTGTGCATCTTAAAACCAAGAAGATCTCTGACATACCTAAAGGACCCAAAATTTGAATTGTTTTAATGAGTTTTGGAAGCTAAAAAAATTGCACATTTTATTGAATACTAGCAAGATTTCACAGACTCTGTGTATGTAAAAAGACAACAATCACGACACCCTGCAAAACTGTTATGGGTCTGTTGTGATTTAATCCCTGTAGGCAGCTGAGCACCACAGAGCTGTTCATTCACTCTACAACAGTGGAATGAGGAAGAGAATGAGAAGTGGAAAAATGCAAAAAAATATGGGTGGACAGTAAGGTAGTTTAGTAGCAAAAAAAAGGTGTGCATGCATATAAAGCAAAATAAGGAATGAATTCACTCCTTCTCATCAACAGTGTTCAACATTGCCCAGGAAAGCAGACCTCTGTCTTGCATAATGATTACTTGGGAGGACAAATGGTATCTGGAAATCCCCACCCTTTTCTCCTTCCCTGTAGTTCTTATTGATGAGCCTGACTTCACTTGATATGGAATATCCCTTTGTTCTCTTGGAGTTACTCATCTCTGTCCCCTTCTAACTCCTGTGCACTCCCAGATTTCTCACTGGTTCCTGCAGTTTGAAGAGCAGGATGGGCCTTGATGCTGTGTAAGCACTGCTTAGAAGCAGCTAAACCATTGTTGTGCTACCAGCATTGTCTTGGTAGCAGACCCAAAACAAAGCACCATATTACCTATCATGAAGAAATTTAACTCTATCCCATGTGAAATAAGCACAGGTTGGAAAGATAGAATTAATCAGAAAAATATTCTTATTTTGTGTTATTGTATATTAGGCTACATTATTAGATTCAGAGCTCACAAAAACATACATATACTTCACAGTAACTCTCAAGTTGTTGATCTATCTGCAGTCCAGTCTGGCTTGTGTTGCCTTTTTGCCAACCTGGAAATGAATCTCAAGGTAATTTTAGTAAGGAGGTAATATAAGAGCAGATCTTTATTTGAAGGCTTTCAGGGGAAGTTATGGAAAGGTATCTAGAAAAGTCCAGCTCCCAGGGATGAGTACATTTTTATAGATTTTAGGAAATTAGCATAATGGATAAAAAGTACCAATTAGGAGTACAAGTGATGATGCAATTCCCCTCCCCAGGTCAAGCCCCTTCTCTGGAGCTCCCTTTAGCATTAGCTGTCCATAAGAATGTATCTTGAAGGGATGCTCTCAGCCTTGGTTCCCAGGAAGAACCAAGATAGTGCAGAACTTTGTACCTGCTGGGGGGCTTGGAGCTCTGGAATTTGTCTTTCTGCTTAGGGAAAGACCATGGAAAATACTGGGAAAACTAGTCACTAATATAACAGGGTACAGAGCCTATTATACACAAAAATTTTATCTTAAAAGAGAGATGGGATGCCACCTAAATAAAAAGTAGTAATTGTCATTAATTTTCTCAGTTCTGTTTTGGTACATCTGATTGACAGAACTTCTTTTTGAAAATGTATACAGAAGTATATTACCTTCATTATATCATAAATTAACCCTCTATTTGGAGATTGCCTATTTTACTATAATTAATTTTGACAAAAGAATAAAAGCAAACCAAAGCACAAATTTTCTCCCTCCACTATTTTTTATTCCAAGTTCATTATTGGTTTAGTACTTCAGATTTCAAATACACAACATTAAAGATGAATCAGGTTTATTATTCTGAGCAGCTGTTTTAGACTGGAAAATACCACATGACTTTCAAAACCAGATCTAGATGGATTGGATTACTAAGCAAAATAGAAAGCAACTTCCATGCATGCATGCAGTGAAGACAGAAAGTCAAAGAGCTCTGTTTAGCTGGCTCTAAGAGTAATGATTAAATCTAATTTAGGCTCTAAGATGCAATATTAGATTCACTGTTAGTTCTAAAAAGTTTTGTTTACCTTCCTAAATTTGTCATGCAAACTGGTTGTCTTAGTTTTACTTTATTGGACAATTTTGTAATATTGACACATGGGTAAGCCAATGAAAAGAATAGCTACGCCTTCCAAGAACACACATTTTAAACCAGAAACCACAGGAATAGCTCTCTTTCTTTTCTGTTTTGGGTACAGGAAACAGGGTGGGCTGGCCCCTCAACGCAGCCAGGCTGGGACCCTCTCCAGAACCCACCGAGCCCCCTCAAGCTGCAGCACCAGCCGAGCTGTTTTTTCCCCCCTCTCTCCCAGCTTGTCTTGGCAGGGAGGAGGGGCTGCGTGACCTCAGGAATAGCGGCTGCAGGATGGGCCGGGCAGGGAAAGGCCAAGACGGGTCCCAGGTTAAAAAAAGAAAAGACATCAGCCTTCCTAGTGCAACCGCTGAAAAAAAATTTCAGTGCAGCAACAAGTGAGCGAGAAGCTGTCCCGGAGCCACTGCGACTATGCTTGAAAGTAAGGGGTGGCTCTGCAAGCTCAAGTGAAAATGTTAATTCTTTCTTGACCAGATGAAACTTCCAAAGCATAAATCCTCCCCAGTGAGAGAGAAAAAGAAGAGATGAGATGTAGAGAGACACAGCATGAGACCTAATGTCAGAGAAAGTGGGATAAGGATCCTAAGTTAAAAGGAAGATTTAAGAAGTGGTCTAGTTGGTTTTGACTTCTCTTGTAAGGCCATAGAGACTTAATACCCTTTAAGATATGGAATATTTTTAGGTGGATGCAAAGTTCTAGTCATAGCTATAAGTTGATGTAGTTGTGATCTACTGGAGAAATTGAGCAGAGGAAAACAGAAGAAGAGAGAGAGAGAAATGGTGGCCTCTGCCCCGTAAGAAAAGATAACCTGTTTTCTCGAGATGAAGATGAGATAGATGAGATAGATACATTTAATATAAAACGTTTGTTTTATACTAGAAAAAGCATCCTTAAACTGTACCCTAACAAAAAGACATAGCCTATGAGCGGCTGTGAAGGCTGTCTCATGGGAAAGGACTTCACAATGGCAAATTTCCTTCCCCCGGGCAGGTCATTTGTGAAGTGTGAAAGCAAGAGAACTGGTAGCATGTGAAAAATCTCTGTAGTGTTCAAGAGGGACTCCTTTCTGCTTGGTGAATTGAGACACTGGTTTAATCCAATCGAAACAGAAACCCTGGTCTTCCAAAAGGGCAAGGAGGACCCAGGGAACTACCTGCCTGTCAGGCTCACCCCAATTCCCAGAGAGCTGACGGAGCACCTCATCCTGAAGGACATCATCAAGCACAAGGATGAGAAGAAGGTGATCAGAAGGTATCAGCAGGGATCCACCAAATGGAAATCATGCCTGACCAACCTGATTGCCTCCTATGATAAGACAACTGGATGAATAGATGACAGGAGAGCAGTAGATATTGCTCTACCTTGACTTGAGCAAGGTTTTCAAAACTCCATTAAAATTTTCCGCAGGTCATGGGAGGTCACACTATTCAGCGTTAGCGAGACCATATGTGGAATGCTGTATCCCGTCTGGGGCTCCTCAGTGCCAGAGAGACACAGAGCTCCTGGAGCAGCTCCAGCTGATGCCTATAAAGATGGGACTGGAGCATCTTACCTGAGAGGAAAGACTGGACCAACTGGTGTTTCTTAGCCCAGAGGAGATGATTGATAGGGGATTTTATCAATGTATACAAGTATCTGAAGGGAGAGTGGCAAGAGGATGGACCCAGGCAATGAGTGGTGTCAAGCACTAGGACAACAGGCAACAGGCAAAAACTGGAACACAGGAAGTTCCACTTTAACATGAGGACCACTTCTTTACTGTACAGGTGACCGTGCACTGGAACAGATTGCCTGGAGAGGTTTTGAGGTCTCCCTCACTGAAGATATTCAAAAACCACCTGGACACAATCCTATGCAAATATGGTCTGGGATGACCTTTCTTGAGCAGAGACGTTATATGAGATGACCCACTGTGGTGTCTTCCAGCATGACCTGTCCTGTGATTTTGTGAGTCTGTGAATTTTGTGAATCTGTGATTCTATGATGTGTTTTCTCCCATTTATTTTATAAACTCATTTCAATTTTGCATATATCATATATATCACTGCTTTCAATAGATAGATATCTTTTTGGACCTGTTTACAGTGCTGAGTAAGCCTCTGGAAAAAACTAGAAGATGTTTTCTCACCAGGTCTGTGGGAACATGCACAAAATTTTCTTATTTTTGTTGTTTAAACACATAAGCAGTGTTAACATCCTAAAAAGAAATAGAACAAAAATCAACAACCAAGGGTCTATGTCACTGTGATCGTATAAACTTATTTAGGAGTAGTATAGAGTTTATGATAATTACCTAGTAAATAACAAATTAATCAGACAGAAGGAATTAATTATATAGGAAATTTTAATTATGATACTTATATTTTTGAAAATTGCATTCCTATTATTTTGTCTGAGATAGATAGATACAAATGATGCACCTGGAAAAGGTAGAGGAAGGAACAGGTCAAATCAAGAGACAGGTGTGGGGCTGCTTCAGTGTGCCATGATGTCCTCCAAAAGCTGTAAGCTTTCATGAACTAAAAAAAAAGGCTGCCAGACCGTATTGATTTGATATTTCACAAGGTTTTCACAAGGATTTGATATTTCACAAGTATATTCAGTGCAAATAAGAAGTCTGCCAGAGTATTTGCAGGATAGAATATTGTTCATTGGTTAAGTATACAGTCATTCATAAGCTACTTGAAATTTAACTGGATATGTATTAATTTCTGAATGCATTTACTTGATTAAGTTTTGTTCAGTGTTACTCCCCCCATAAAATCACTGATTTGGGTTCAGATAAGGGTTAGGCTGATTTAACATTATAAGAAACATTGAAAAGATGTTCTTTCTGATATTAGAAGTACAGTGTACACATTTTTTGTAAGAGATTACCAAATTTTAAACTGAAACATAACAAAAATAAAAATAATAATTTTTAAAAAGAGTAATAGATTTCTAGAACTATGCCAGCCTTAGTTTTAGAAGCAGTGTCTAGACGTGAGAGATTGTCAGTGTCAATAAAACCAGAATAAAAAGTGAATCAATAAAGCTTATGCTTAGCCTCAGGCATTTGTTTAAAATATTCTAAGGGGAAAGCAAAACTGGATAGATTTGATCTATATTGAATTTACAAATTACTTTTATAAGGAAACTGTAGGTTTCCTTAAATGCCTACATATATCTCAACTGCCTAAGGATATGTACTAGAACATAATTGTCATCCTCCTGGGTAAATTTTTTCTGTGTTCTGTTCATGAATGATAAATAAGCATCTTTAGATAAATCAGGTATTTACTGCTTAAGTGATATTCCTCCTGAGGGAAAGGAGATACAACACTTGTAGTTACAACTAAGAATAGATATGTATTTCCTCATAAAGAAATTAAGACACTTAAGAGAAACTTTGATAAATTAACCAATTTGATGTTGAAGAGATAACAGTGTTAGCTACAGCATTTCAAGCTTTGTTGCATGACTTTCTAAATATTGTTCTACTATATCTCTGGGAAGACCAACTGAATAAATAAGAATTATATATCTGAGTTACTCTGGGTTTACTCAAAAGACAAAGAAAAGCATGAAAAGTCTTCCATTTTAAATGAAAATATTAGATATTTTTCACAGCTAAAACATTAACCTGGTATGTCTGTTTACTCACCCTCTTTTATTAACTGCACTTCATGCTTTTGAAGGCATAAAGATTAAACTTTTTTTTTTTTTCCCCCCCAGGAATCCTTGCAAGAACAATCTAATAAGGTTAGCTGGAATTACAGATGCCTGTTACAATAAGTTAACATGTGCGTATAGAAATGTTAATAACTCTTGGATTTTCCTTTGATTTGCTTCTATATGCATGGATTTATGCATGCATATTAAGACCTTTCTGTGTGCCAGAAAGACTTTGATGTCACCAGCAGTTATCAGAAAACTTTTCTGTTACCCTGGTTTGTACAATACAAACTCTTCAAGGGAATGCAGTGGTTTAGCTTTAGAACATTGAGAATGTGCCACAGTTAAGGTACTAACTGCTTAAAGTGACCCAGAGACTGCTTTACAGTTTTGGCATACTCTCAGAAAGAACAGAATGTCATTTTACTGTCAGAGTTACTGAACCACCAAAAAGGAAAAAAAAAAAAAATCAAAGTAGATTAAACTAGTTTGCAGATACTTTCTTAATAACACTCAAAACAGTAAACAATTATATGAATACTTGTAAGAAAGAAGTGGTGCAGAAATAAAAGAAAATCTACTTATTCTATTTACAGGAAGTCCTTAGCAGATATCTCCCAGTCTTTCTTGTTTTAATGACCTGCTGTGTTCTTTCTCCTGAAGTAACAATTGGGGTTTCTCCTTACATCTTCCAGCTTGAACTGTTTTTATGTTCCTCAGTTTAATCACTCATTGAGTACAGACATTCTTGAAGAGCTGATATCATAGAATACATTTAGGATCACTTCTCAGAGTGCGCATTCAAGTGAATCTTAAATCATATCCTTTATCCCATTAGTTTTGGAAGAGTTTGTAAATTTCCTTCAGCCTGTATCCTATTTGAGTTCTTCTAGTGGGCCACAAAAATGTGGACTTTAATCCAAAATTTCCTCCATTCTTGCTGCGTTACTCTCTTAGACAAAGTAGATGTTGGTTAAAAATTTTTTGTTAGAGCAGGAAGTGCAGCACTGGCACTTAAGTAACAAGTAAACCTGCATTTCAATCCGGTATAAATTTTTTTTTTTTTCCTTTTCTTGAATGCTGGTTGTGCTTCAGTATTAAATGTGTCTTGCACCAAACTGTACATTAAACTGTAGAAACATTGAATAACATAAATGTAACTAGTTCATAACTAGTTTCTGAATAAGTATGTTTATATTACTCAGTAAAATCAGAGACTACTCTTTGGTCATAAATTAAATGGCAGATTCTAGCCACATTTTCACTATAAAAAGTTTGGCCATAAGTCTTTCCTGTGGCTCTTTTGTGGTTCTCCAGTCTTAATATGCATCAAGAGAAACATCAACAGTACCCAGGAAAACTGTGTTATCTTGAGAGGGATACAGAAAATTGAACATTTCTCTTAACAATAACATCAATCCAGCATCTCGTAGGCAGGTCTTGGGCAATACAAACAGAACAGCAATCCCTATGTTACCTAGAAGTGCAAAAGATGTGCTAAACCCTTTTTTCACAGTGCAAAGGAATAGGAAATATCATTGCTGAAATGACACTCTTCTCTAGTTAAGACTAAGTGAAGAAACCTCCCTTTGTACCCTTCTCCCTCCTTTTTCCCAAGATTCTTTTTTCTTGATCCCCCTCATTCTCTCCCTTTCAGTGTCTTTGCACTTTGCCCTAAACATCTCATAAGTCTTCAGTATACCTATAATGTCCTTACACATTCTTCTGTAAATTTCCCCACAAGTCTCAAATGCTCTTCTTCCTGTATACCATAAATCTAAAGACTTTATAGGCAATAAACTTCTAGTCTGCAAAGCGTTCTGTGAAGATCTTTGTTGATTTCTGCTGTGTGGATTCACATCAGGGACAATAAACTTGTTGTTCACCTTTGTTTGTCTTAGACCAGCTGATTCCACATGGTCCATTTGCCTTGATTAGATTACTAAATTTTCTTCACCTGCTATTGTTTAGCTGACCTTTACTGGATCTTTGTATTTTTTCCCCTTAGCAATGTAACCTAATACTATTTTTCTAAGGATTAAAGCTAATCTATAATAATTTGGCTATTTAACTAAAGAAAATTAAACCAGCCAGCCAAAAAGCAAATGAAAGAAAACCTTTGTGAAAGAAAGTCATCAACACAGAAAAAGCCTCTCGGGAATAAATGTATCCACAACCCCTATTAGCTGTCTTTTCAGGTTCCTATTAGGTTTGGCAGACTAAATTTAATGTGCTGTTCCAATCCGTAAATCACCCAGTCTTTAGTTGTTGAGGTTTACAACCTTGACATGGGTCCAAAGGGGAAGTTAATAACACAGAATTGTCTGATCTGTATTCTGAAAATTTTGGGAATTATCCATCTGAGGTGCAAGACTTTAACTAAACACAGATATTTAATTTAGGATGTGATGAACTGCACTATGAAAAACAGTATAATTCATATCATCCTAAAGCAAATGTTCACTTTTGTTTGGAAGATTTATTTTCCCAGAAGGGTCACTTCCTCTTTACTGACTGAAAACAGAGCCAAATACAATTTAGCAGCTGAAATTTAGATTTCTAGTACTGATTCAGATGCTATGCAGCATCTGAGAAAATCATAAGGAGTTGGAAGATATGACAAGCTGTGAAGAAGACTCGCAACTCCTGAAACATAGAATTCCTGGAATCTGAAAATTGAACACGTCTAATTACACTAGACAGCTCTTCATAGCTTAATCTTACTCTTCCATATTTCTGTACTGGGATGTAGTGAATATCCATCCTACAGCCCTGTAAAAAAATATCACTAAGGAGTACAGTAAGATATCAAATACTAACAAGAAATTCAACAAGCTATCAGAGGGTAGTTTCTACACAATTTTACACAAAGGTTTTTCTCTTGGGTAGTGTCCAAGTACAGCATAATGGCAGTTTTGATGGAGTTCTGTGGAGAGAGTCTAACTGACTTAAGCTGCAGCTCTGTTGAGACAGATCTTGTTGATAGTAGGTTAAACAGAAGGAAATGGTGTGTGTTGGTGGTTATTAAAAGCAGCATACCAGGCTGAATCTGCATAATGGGGGAACTGAGTATTCCTCCTTCCCTGGTAGGCATTAGCTGCATCAAGAATACCAAATCTAGTTTTGAAGTTACCAGTGCAAGAAGGAAGCTGATTGCCTGGAGTGAGTTCATTGGACAGCCACCCATATGGTCAGGATCTGCACTGGGAGGAAATGGTAGCGTACAAATTCTTGTTTATACTTGAGAAGAGAGGGTTGTGAGAGAACTGGAGAGTGGGTTCCCAGTGTGTAAAGAGAAGTTACTGACAATGTCAGGCTCTTTACTGAAAGGAATAGTGAGGGAACAAAAGGCAGTTGCCACAAATTGAAACAGGAGGTTTTAACTTGGTATAATGAAAAATAAATCTGTGTGACAATAATTAAGAACATGAAAAAGGAGGAGCCTAATTGAGACTGAGGCTGAGTCAGAGAAAGTGTTGTTTTAAAGTTTGATTTTTTTTCAGTTGACATGATTTGAATTAACTTTCCCTTATTTAAACCTGTTTTGCCTACAACAGTAATTGGTATGCATTGTCCCTGTCTTTATCTTAACTTACAAGCTTTTCATCTTGTTTTCTCACCATGTCCTCTTGAGGATGGGGAGTAATTATAATGGTTGGCTGGGGTTCTGGCAACTGTCAAAGGCTAAACCCCTATATTAAATTAAATGGAGTAAATAAGCCTATTTCCCTATTCCTGTTCATCAATACATTAGGTGCTTTGACATATTGAGTAATCAAAAAAAAAAAAAAAAAGCAACCCAGAATAACATGGAAGAAATAAATTACTTTGATCACCAAAGAGTTTAGAAGAGTTTTTCTGTATCTTAGGCACATGCATTCATTCTTGTTTGTGTTTCATGGGCTCTAAGGCTATTTTAAACATATTTCAATAAACTTCAATACATTACCCCCAAAATACTTCTGTTTAATTTCATCATCTTTATATTTCACTCAGGACAAAATTTTGATGAATTCTGTCTTTTCTTCAGGAGAAACGATCTATGATTACTGAAAATACATCAGTTCCTGAAAAATGTAAAATAAGTGCTTTATTGAGACTGTGTTCCTCTGAATGGCTGCCAGTATTTAAACTATATGTATTGGAGGGAAATAGATTTTACCCTTACTGAATGGCCCGCCCATAAAATTTTCAATAGTAACTGCATTACGTATTACGAGCATAATCACTTCCATCAGTATTGTTATGTGAACAATTTGAAAATAATAATACAGACAGCAATAAGTAGTTTGTGAATAGTTTGACAGTACAGGGAATCCTTGTTGGTGCAGAAAGGTAGATTCTCTAGGTTTTTTCAAATTTTCAACTAGAAGCAGTTGATACAACCTCATTATTTCAGGTCATGTGACTTAATCTGTGTATGTCAATGGCTCTATTTTGTGTAGTCATTTCTGTTAACTCATCACAAAATAGGAACTCTGCCAGACTGTCCAATACTATAAAAATGGAGAATTCTGGGTATGTTCAGTGAAATAATTTTTCTCCCGAGAGAATTGTACAGGGCAAAATAACAAGAATAAGCAAAAAATTGAGGTTAATACTGGAAATTTTTACTACTGGAAAGAACTTAAGGAGTGTTTTACTCTCAGCATAAAAATCTTCAAATAGTGGATAGTAAGAATTAGATTAAAATCAGCAAAATTTTACAGTATAAAATATATTTCATGAACATAATGAGATGTAGGTTAATGTTATGGTCACTTGGTGACCATAACATGGCCTATCACTTGGTGTGATAGGCAGTCATGGAAGGAGGTTCAATTCACCTGTATTTGCAGGGAATGACAGATCTCTACTCAAATATTTAACAGGTATCTGGGAAGGGTTCTGAGTTTGCCCACCCAAGTGTGACACTTAAGAATGTTTGCTGGCATTAAGACACTGTCTTTGTGCCCCGATGTCAGTGGGGAGGATTCACTGGAGTGGAATAAATGCACTGTCATTTTATTTTTTTTTATATATATGAAAAAAAAACAAGCACTAAATAAAACAGGATTTAGCTATCTCCTGTCACAGATCACAAAGAAACACTAGAAGGGTATTTTAAATTAGACACACAATATTATGTGGAAATGAGATGGCATGCTGGAAAAATGAAGAGATTAAGTAAAGGAGAGGATAAAGATGACTGTAATTTTCCGTACTTTAATTTGCTAGTATTGAAAACATTTTGAAGACTATTTTCTATTAAGAAAGGGGAAAAAGTTTGATAAAAGGAGCACTATGTAGCTGAAGTTTGATGGTGAAGTCTTGCTCCTTTTCATAACTCAGTTGACAGAAGAACTGTGCTTAAGCAGTAAGATTTTTCAAAACATAAACTTGGGAGTGGTATGACATCATCGTTAAGATGCAATTGCAGTGTGCAGACTAAATGGATTTGGATATTAAAATACTTTAGTCACAAATATCTGCAGTTTTATTAAGTACTTGACTTCCTTGTTCAGTAGGAGATACGATGTGGTCCAGAAGTTGGATGGGTTGTGGTAGAGGCTTCATCCATACTTTGTGTGCTGCTGGGCTAGGATCTGACTCCCAGGAATGATCTTGGGAAACATAGGTTACAGGACTGGGATCCCAGTTTAATGAGTCACTTAGTGCCTAACAGATGTCAGTAATGGCTTCCTCTGGAAGATTCTGGACATATTCGAAACTTTCACAATGATTGATATGCTTGCATCTTTCAGAGCAACCAGTGCTTAGCAATGTGTTTATGTGCAAGGTACTCCCCTATCATTGTGACTAAGCTGTGCCCTTGTCCTGTAGGTCTAACTAAAATTATGCTCACATCATTTTATGCTATCTGCACACGGTGTATGAGTGAGGAATACTAAGCAGAACAAATATGTGTAAATACATATCACATGGAAAAAAACAACTATAGATTTTCTTGTTTAATTTGTTCTCAATGTAATACAAAATTTTAGAGCAAATTATCAAAGAGAGACTATCTGCAAACTAACAATTTAATATAAAATGCAACAACATCTAAGGTCTATTTATAAAGTGCAAAAAAAGAAAGAAAATAAGAAATCCTGATATTTGACGTTGAAATTAAGCAAAAAGAGGACAAGTGATTCTAATAGTTATGAACCTCAGAGTCACAAAATATTATATTAACTATGTTTTACTATTTCTTTCAGCATAAAAGTTCTGGATGTAGAATATTAACTAATGGCAGATCATGAAAGGGTATTTGTGGTTGTTTTTCTTTCACCATGATAATAGAAAATATAAGTCAGAATACTTTAATTTGAGCCAGAGAAGCGTGAATATTCCTGAAAAAGCAAGTAATGATTTTTTTTTTTTTTTCTGAAAGAACCCACACACATTTCTTAACCATACTTTTCAATAAAAGAGAAATTTAAATTGGAGAAGTGATATAATACTTTAAAGTAATATGTAGGAACAGATATTTTATTGAAAAAGACTAAATTACCCAAAGTACTTATCTCGGAAAAATAAAGGAGGAGGCTTTTATTACTACACACAGATTTTTAGGGTTATCCAGGCAGGGACAGGGGTTGTGATCCTTGTGAGTCTCTTGGAACTCAGGATCTCGGGATATTCTCTGATTCTCTTTTTCTATAACTCCACTCTGATTGGTGCTGCTGACATTCACCTGGATATGGACTTACTGGAGTAAGTGTATCATGGGGCCATGGGGCCACGAAGACAGCTAAGGGACAGGAACACCTCTCATATCAGAGGGGATTGAGGGAACAGTGGGGATTGAGGGAACAGTTCTTGTTAAGCCTGCAGAAAATAATGTTTAGGCATGAGTTTAACAAAATATTTAAAAACCTGATGGAACAGAGTAGAAAAGAGCGAGCCAGGCTCCTCTTGCTCAGTAGTAGTTGCTGACATGACTAGAGGCAAGAATCATAAAGTAGAAAGCACATTAAATTAAATCTGAGGAATAAAGTTTTTCTTTATTTTTTTTTTTTTAATTGTGAGAGTGACACTGAGCACTGGAACTGGTTATCCAGTGAGGCTGTGGGAGTCTGTTCTTGGAGAATCTTAAAACTCCATCAGATATCATCTCGAATGCTGCTGTAGCTGTCCCTTCTTGATCAAGATCAATTGAATTAGAGAGTCTCAAGAGGTCATTTCCAGACTCAATGATTCTGTGAATATAAATTTTTGTTTCCTACATACTCTTTCTGGGGGATAGAAGGGAAACAGACCCTGTAAATCAATTAGGTCACTAGATAGGATCTTCAAATCAAAATTTTAACTTTATGCTGAGTCAAATATATATAATTTAAACTCTAAATCTCAGTTTTTATACTTCACTGAAATGAAATTAGATCTCTTTCAAATATTTGATACAGAATATTGTCATAGAAAACTTCTGAATGAAATGTTTCAAATACTTTGTTTGAGAAAGACCTTTTAAGGATTTGCTGCTATTGAAGTCTCAGAAAAATTACAATCACAGAAGCTAGTAGCTATTCAAATGTGTCACTAATGATCATTTGAGTTTGCCACATAAGAAATTCTTGGCACTAATATATCTTTTAGCTCAAACTCTACTCTTGCATATCCCTTAAAATATGAAATTGGTTTACAATAAAAGCAATGCCCTGTAAATTAAGACAAGACTGAAAATAATGCAGGATGATGGAAAAATGTTATAGTTTTGAAATGGTGTCAATGCATTAATATTGTCACAGGTACCAAATTAACTACTTTATATCAGTAATGGAGAGATAATAAAAAAAAAAAAAGATAATTTGAAAACTTAATGGATCAAATTATGCTAAAGAATGTAGTTTGTTCCTATCTTAGTGACATTAATAGATAAAAAAAGTATGAATTTGGCCTCAGTAGTTTAACCTTCCAGTTTCAACTGGATACCAAGGCTAGATTTTATGTACTGGACCTACATTTTTTTCTAATCAATTTACTTCTACAGTATTGTAAGAAATGAAAATTTGATTAAATTTAAAAAAGTGAATCATTATATAGAATCACTGTACTTTCTACTGCAGTATCTGTGCTTCGATTGTATGGGAAAGTTAACATAAGTGCTGTGAGGTGAATCTTTTAATTGATGCTACTTTGACACAAAATTTGTCAACTATGGTTTAAATTGTCTTTCATCCTTCATTTTAAGTACTGTTGCTAGCTGATGTCTACTTACATGCTGTAAAAAATCAGTATATATATTTTCTCATGCATGTCAATATAAATAAAATAAAAGATCACAAGTAATGATACAATTAAATGATTAATGCTTTTGTACAAAAAAAAAAAAAAGGAAAAAAAGGTATTCTACAGTGCTGTGAAACTTGTCACCCTAGGAGCTGATTTTTGGTCAGAAGTTAAGGTATCAAATTGTTATTTAAAGGGAAACTCGTTAATTAACTGTATGGGTTTGAGGTCTCTTGATTATTACGTAGCAATAATCAGTCATAATCCTAATTTTCTGAAACAATTGTGGAAGTTTTAAAAGTTAAGGGACATACAATTGACTTGAGTAGGTAGTCCAGTCACTAGAAAGAGTTAAGTGGCTGTTAAGAGCAATTTCTTGAAGGAGCAGCAAACACAGTGCAAAGTCTGTTTCCTCTTGAGTAGTTCTGTGACAATGGGAAGGGAGCATCTGCAGATTTATTTGATGTAATGCTTGCTACCACCAGGAATTTAGCTCAAAATGCTTTATGTACATGCAGAGTTTCCATTGTTTGATGCGTTCACTTGAAACTATAGAGCTTTTTTTGAGAAGTAAATGACTGCTGACTTATAAATATGCTCTCAGATTTGCATATATTAATAAAATTAGACTTAGGAGAGTGACAATTTAATTTTGAGCTTAGCAACTGTGTAAAATTCAGTATTACCCAACAAATCTCCAGAGGTTTTAATTCCCACAGTCATTGAGGTCAATATTTTTTTGGTTTATTGCTGGTAAATTATTTTTCCTGGAGAGGTGATTTCGAATAGAGAATTGTGTAATTACTTTTTTTTTTTTTTTTTTTTCTGTGATCAAATTATTTGTTAGAATAATAGAAAAACATTTTGGGTAGATTTTTTTTTTTTTTTTAAACCAACAATTTAAATTAATTAATAAATGAATAATTGTAATATTAATGGTGAGGGGTTGTTTTCTCAATAACATTAATGTTGCATGGTTAAACAATCTATTCATAGAATAAATATTTTAAACCAGAAAAATTAATAGTTACTTTAAAATCTATTTTTGTATCATTCCAGCAGAGGTTTTTGCAGTTGCCCTGGTTTCAGCCAAGGACAGCATTAACATTTTGCAGTAGCTGAGAGGGGAAGTGCCTGAGGAGGCATGGCCAGGATCCAGATGTTTTTTGATATCACGTCACACCGTTGCTGGGGGCAAGGGGAGGGGACTCTTTAACTTCTGATAAAAAGGGTATGGTTTCTGGGTAGGAATAAACTTGTTGGAGGAGTGGCCGTGGTAGTGTTGTGGCAGTCCCAAGCCAGAGAGAGTGGTGAGGTGGCCCCAGCTGTGGTCAGGCTGGATCGGGCTCAGTGAGGATTTTGTATGTTAATCACTCTCTCTTATACACTTTTGGGTTTAATATAATTACTGTTACTGTTTGTTTTCTTATCTTATTGCTTTTTACAGTAAATTGTTCTTATCTCAACATGTGATCTTTCCCTTTTGTGCCTCCAGTTCTCAACTCCACCCCACCACAGTGACAAGGGTGAGGGCAAGGGTGAGTGAGAGATAGGCATGTGATTTGGGAAAGTCTCGGTTGGGGACATGGAACTGGGGGCTACCATTCATAAACCACGACAACAATTAATACTAGTTTATATTCAAAACTTTATTCTCACATTGAGCATCTCAGAATCTGGAGATTGTAAGATTTTAAATTGTAGTATTTTGCTTCAGACTATTATGAATGCAGAGATCAGATAAAAACCTAATTAGGAGTCGTGACTTTTCAGTAGCTTTTCCAAGGCCTATTTCATTAATTAATTGTCTTTACGTGTTTCCGTAGAATAAAATATAATGAAAACAATACACACTATATTGATTTAATGCTTAGAAAATTATTTTGTGAGGGGAATGTTTTTTTTTTCAAAACTGTACTGTATTCTGAATGAGATATTTATTATGTGAGTTAACTAATATCAAGTCAAAAAAAGGCTGGAAACACTGCAGGAGAAATTCTGCAGTTCTTAAATGCTATGCCTGCATGGAATTGCAATACATAATGCAACACCCTGAACATTAAAATGTCTTGAACAATTTTAAAAATCTTCAGTTTATTCTCTGTATGTGTGTGTCTCTATTACACAGTTCCAATGATTTTTTTTTAAATTTTCATGTTGATAAAAAGAAAACAATCTAAAGCCGTTAATAAAAAAATCATAACCTAGATAAATTGAATCTGTGAAGCACATCAGCCAAGAACAATTCTAGAGAAGATGTCAGGGATTCCTTTAGTTTACAATGTGCAACTAAGATCGGCATCTGACACAAATATTCTCACTGATTTGTGACAACATCAAAGCTGGTAGTAATTTTCTCATGTAGTTCTAAATTTTAGGAGAGAAGTGTGAGGTTTGGGTTTTTTTTAGTGACAGCTTAGTTAGAAAGAAGTATCATGCAAGTAAAGAACTATTTCCTGTAAGAATTCAACCACAAAATGGATTCAATCACTGGAACACTAGAAAATTGCCTGATTCACTGAATTATGATACCCATATTGTAAATATATTGGTTTCAAGTTCTGTTATAGGAGGTCAAAATAAGAGATTTAAAAGTTTTTCTTTTAGGTGAACTGTGATGGGCAAAGACTGTGATGTGTTTTTACTGCGTGTGCTTGCACCTTAAAATTCCCATATAAATTACAAACTGTAATGCTAATGCAAATCTACCTGATAGTAATGCTAACTGAAACTGAAGAATAGTACTTGATCTGCACAAACCCAGTAATTTAGTAACTAACTGTATTTTAGCTCAACTTTGTTCTAGAATTAACAGTTTCAAAACAGTTTTTAAAAGTCTATATGAAGATGGACTTCATGTGTTTCTTCAGATTGATGTGGTAAAGGAGATTCATAAAATATTGCTAAAGTTAGAAGATTAGGTGGAGATAACTGGTCAAGAGAAGCAATTATCCCTCTGTATTGGTGAGGCCTCACCTTGAGTGTACACTGTGCAAGTCTGGGCCCTAAAATTTAAGAAGGATGTGAGGGTAATTGAATGTGTTCAGAGGAGGGCAACAAAGGTTGTGAAAGGGCTGGAAGGAATGTCCCATATGGAGTGGGTCAAGATTTTGGGCTTGTCTAGTTTGGGAAAAAGGAGGCTGAGCAGTGACCTACCTCATTGCTCTCCATAGCTTCCCGACAAGGCAGAGGAGAGGGAGGTGTTGATTTCTTCTCCCTGGCACCCAGTGATCAGACACACAGGAATGGTTCAAATCTGCACCAAGATAGGTCCGACTGGAAATTAGGAATTGTTCCTTCATTAAGGGGGTGGACAAATCGTGGAACAGGCTTCGTAGAGAAATGGTTGGTGTTAAAACATAAATGCCTCTTAAACCAGTGTTTAAGAGGCATTTAGAAAATACCTGCAATAACATGTTTTAACTTGATCAGCTCTGAAGTGTTCAGGCAGCTGGATTGTGATCACTGTAGGTCACTTCCAACTGAAAAAGTCTGTTGTATTGCAAGAAAAGAAATAAGCTGCTGTCAGGACACGTGAAGTGCTGCTTGGTGTGGAAGCAGTTGTAATAGCCAATGTAGACAATGAAGTACTGGAAAAGTATTCATTGCAATAAAAATTTATATTTGGTCACCTGAATCATTCCCTAGGGTTCATTTACTGTATTGACCAGATTCAGTTCAGCTACCTATGCACATACATCCTATGCTCTCCAATATTTTCTAAGATATCAAATAATTTCATTTTACTAAGATAATTTGAGATGTTTCAGCCAAGAAGATTGTATGCTACAAAGAAAAGACATATACATATAAATATTTATGTGTAAAAAGTTGATTGACGTTTTTTAATATGTTAGATATAGAAATGAGAAATAGAAAATTTATAATAATTATGTAGTAATATATATGAACAAAAATGCTTATTTCTGCAGATGAATATTTTTCAAATCAAATCAATGAGACTTTTTTATCACAATTCACTTTGTACTGCAAAGACATAACTATCATAATAAAATTAAAGGGTGGCATTGCAACTAATGAAATACTGAAATTCTTTCAAGAAGTTATAGTGATTCAATTTATAAACAAAACCCTGAACAGTATGAATGAGTGTTAAATTTCAGTGATAAATTGATCTAGTGAAATATGTGTACAATTTTATTTTCTTTGAACATAAGAATTTTCTTTAGCTTCATTTGTTCTGTGTTCAGTAGATTTCAGTAGATTTCAACACATTTTATATTAGGTATCACTAGTATTTTTCAGAAATAATAGTATGTAGAAAATAGTCTTTAACACTGTAAAAATAAAATCCGTAACAAGTGTTGGACATGTGAGTTTCCTAAAAAATTGTTGATTTAAAGTATTTGTGTTATAAACATTGAATTCTCTTGATGGTTGGTTTTGAATATTGTTAAAGGAGGGATAGAAAACACTACAAGGAAGCAAAAATATTACAGCATTTGGTGATAATCGGTGGTAAATGGAACATATATTTTCATCTCTTCAGACGTGGAAATTTATCTACAACCTATAGGACAGAGATCTGGAGTCACCCCACTCTATATAATTGTCAATCACATGGACACATTTTTAAGTAAACTGAATTCATTATTAAGCAGATGTCTATTTCTGGTTGAAATACACAATTATATATTGAAAGTTCAGAACAATGAACAATACCTACACTATAAACGTCTGAAGTTAGTTGCAATTAATTACATTCTGAGAGTCATCAAAATTATTAATTAGAGCATTAGTATGCATCAGCCTATAGGAAAATCAGTAAATCTCAAATAATATATTTATCCTTGCAATAACTTCCTGAGTATTTTGGGGCATAAGTGAGACAATTTCTCAGCAGTTCAACTGATATTCATTCTTTTCTATAATTGATAATTTTTTTCTTCTATAGCTTACCAGTTGACTCCTTTCTAAGGTCAGAGAACACTTTTTTTCTTTTCTTCCTGCATTCAAACCTCTGAAGTGAACATATTTTTAATTGCCAAAATTATTATAAATGCTATTATGCCCAAAGATATGTCTGGCTATTTCATTCATTAGTTCATTATCAAAACCAAAGACATTTATTGTTTGCATCTCATTGCTTATATTATACTGTGTGCAGTGGTTTAGAGACAGAAAGAACAAATATCTAATATATATATGTTCATTTGATATTCTTGTCTGATAGTATTTTTCCTCATAGTGAGGGAATGTTTTTTGCTTTGGAAGAAAAATTTTTCGTTAGTTAGAAAAGGACACCTCCTGCAACTAATAGAGCATTAACAAAGAAGAGTACAAAAGCATTTTGGCAAAGCAACAGCACTGATATATATCACGATTTTCTCAGAGAAACATCTTTGTAGTCTGAGCGGTAATTAGGACAAGTAACTCTCACTTCAAGGAAAGAAAGGGCATTATTTCTAAATAGTTGAAGATAATAAAAATCAGCAGTAGGCAACACTCCAGTGAGCTAGAGTTTGGTCAGACTCCTTTTTCTCCTAAACTGCAGATGGACTTGAGTTTCAATCAAGCTAATTTTGTTTGGAGTTTTGTTTTTGTTTTTTTTTGTTTTTTTTTTTTTTTGGGGGGGGGTTGGGGGTGTGGGGGTGGTGGTGGTGTCATTGCCTTGATTTTTTGTGCCTGTACAGTGTTTACGTAATGGGTTCCATGAAAAATTGAAATACACAGTATTGTAAGGTAAATGCAATGGTTAAATTTGAAAAAATGCATATTAAGGTTTCCTGCAAATTTTAGTACTTTCTTCATAAAGAGAGATGCAGATTCATAAAGAAGAAGGAAGGCTTAGAAAAGAAGAGTAGAAGGCTGACAGAACAAGCTTACTTTTGAGAAACTGTCTTTACATTTTGTCCTCTCCCTATTTAGCTGTTTTGTCTCTGATATTTCCAGGTTTGGTGATTCACAGCCTGATTTTTAAATATTCATCTCATCTTTGTGAATGCAGTTGGACTCCAAACTAGAGAAAAAACGTGGAAGAATCAGTTAGTAATAGTAAAACTCAGAATTTCCCCCAAAAGGCTGTCACTTGTTCGGTTAAATTTTTTCCAATTAAAAAACAAAACAAACCCAAACCTCAAGAAATGCCAAAAATAGTTTATTTAAAAATAAATGTCTTCAAATGTAGTGGATCAAACCTCAAAGACCCTAAAAGATTTTAATATAATTTCCCAAGAACATTTTTATGAGGGAAAAAACCAAACAAACTTTGCAAAGTTATGTTGAAACTCACTGTAAATGTATACCAGTACAGTAAATAACTTGCTGAGTTTAGGTGATTAAACTGTGTCAAATGTTGGCTATTGAATTACTTCTTTCTCAGATAAAGTCTACTAACTTATCAATCAGATGCTTTCTATGCTTAAAACACAGAACAAGTCCATAAAACATAAATGTGTGTCTGTGTGTTCATTTAAATCCCTGGTATCTGTGGGCAGTGTCCATCCCATGAAAGAAAATTAAACTGAAAAAATGATGACAGCCTGACAAAAGGTTCTGCCATTAACTGAATGGTCTTTCTCTTCTCATGTGTTAAAGATCACCTACCTCAAAAATTTAACCGTTTTTACAAACAAAAAAAGTTGACAAACTTTAGAAATCTTGCATAGGTACTTTCATTTTAGTTCAGGGCTCAAAGCAATAAGTGATTATATGCTATTTGTATACCATCATCACAAATATGATTCAAATAATTTATTTCTTTTTTTTCCTTCTGCTTTTCTTCACTTTTAAAAACCTTTAACACTAACTTATTTTTTTTTTTAAGAAAAGTAAGGACTGTGAACTTTTTCATTGTTTCTCATATTGTCAAGCTTCAGAGAACAGTAAGTACAATTTTTTGGATAGACTGATCACTTGGAACTCTGATTTTGCCTTCTCATGGCTCCTTGAATTTTTTTCAAACTACTACAATCACAAGTTGAAATCAAAAGGCAGATAAATATTAGAGAAAACAGCTTTGTCTTAGTCTGGTCTGCCAAAATTTAGCCTGCATTCAGTGTTGTTTGGCCTGAACAAACAGCATTGAAAAAACCCAAGACAAGACAAACAGCCTTTAAAGTAGCACAGATTGCTGAAAAAAGAGTAAGCTAAAATTACCGGATGAAAGAATAAGATATTATAGTTGTAAATATGCAGTTAAAATTACTTGATTTTTGGTTGCCTAGATAATTTCCAATTAAGCATCTGAGGATGAGCATATTAGCATATCAATAGGAGCATAATTATATGTTCATTCTTTATGTAAAATTGTGTTTTTTACATGGTGACTTAATTCACATTCATTACCCCCACTTTACTTGTAGGTCTTATGAGTACTTTCAAGTGTGTTTCTTCACATGGACTCTTTAATGATAAAGCTACAGCAAGTATTATCAATAAAGCAAATATTAGTGCCTATCAATATATAAATACATTCATCGACCAAATGATAGATCAAAGGACAATGAAGTGATGCTAGAGTTCCCTGAAATGTAAAATTTCTGTCTAGTTAGTGTTTTATTTTAGCAGTAACTTACAAAGCTAATATTAATAAGGTTTCAAAGAGAAGAAATGAGATGGAATAAAGCAGTGCTTTAGGACCGGTTATTTAAAAAAGGTTTTTGGTTAAAATTCTTAAGACAAGAAATATATTTTGATAAAAATCATGAAGAAAGGAAACTGTTTAGTAGAGCACTGGTAGCAAAGAGCAGAAGAAAAACTGATACAAAGCCACCATGGAGAAAGATGGTTGGTAAGGTTAAAAAGAATAGCTGCAGTGCCTTTGTTGGACATGACAGGGTTAGAGTTCATTTTCTTCACAGTAGCTATTATAGGGATGTGTTTTGAATTTTGTGCTAGAAGCAGTGTTGATAACAGGGATGTTTTCCTTATTGCTGAGCAGTGCTTACACGTGGTCAAGGCCTTTTCTGCCCCTCACACCATCCCGGCAGTGAGTAGGCTGGAAGTGAGTAGAAAGTTGACAGGGGACACAGCTGGGACAGCTGACACCCACTGACTGAAGCTATATTCCATACCATATGGCATCATGTTCAGCATATAAAAATGGGGGAGACCTGACAGTGGAGTGCTGTTGTTTGGAGGCTGGCTGGACATCATCTGGTTGGCAGCAATCATTTTTATTTGTATCACTTATCTTTCTTTTATTTTCCTCTTCATTCTTTTTTAAAAAAATAATTACTAAATAGTTTTTTATCTAAACCCACATGCTTTCTCACTTTTATTTTTTGTATTCTCTTGCCTTCACCCTGCTTGGGGGAAGGGGTAGTGAGTGAGCAAGATGTGTGATTCTTAGTTAATAGTTGCAGTTAAATCATGGCAGTAATTCCTCCATCTAATCCCAGCTTGCTATAGTCTGTGTTTTGGTGCTGGTTTGATGGTTTGTTACCATCAAATTGAAGTTTGAATAAAAGAATTAAAGAATTAAAGTCAAGTACAAATTTAAGTACATTAACTAAGGAAAATAACCTTGATTTTTGTACTCTTTATTAGTCTAACACTACTAGAAGGAATAATTAATGAGGTAACATTCTAAAGTTACTGTTAAACTGTTAAAGGATTTTGAAAACTGTAATTATTTTCTTGCCTAACATTAAAAATGATGTGCTCAAGAGAAATGTTATAGATTGATATGTGATCTTATTTTCATTTGAAAGACAATATATAGGGCTTGAGTCTTCTCTTAATTGGTATGAAACTGAAAGGAAGACAATGAAATTAAAGAGGTGATGACATGTACAACAGCAAGAGAACACAAGGATATATATATATGTATTTATACATATATATTTATATATATAAATATCTATTTTGAATATTCATTTGACTAAGTCAAAAATTATAGATTTGAATCCAGATCTTTGAAACTGTAAATCTAAAAAGTTAAGTTATTTTTAGTAATCAAGCTATTTCAACTCATATTCTAAAGACATGTCCAAAGTCTTTGAATCCACTGGCTGCAATGTCTTCCTATTCCCAGCAAGATAAAAAAATGAGAATCTCATTCAAGTTCCTTCAAATTGTTAGAAAAAAAAGACAAACTTCGTCTCCTATTTCTCAAAATTTTTCTTTTGCCAGGAATAGGAAAAGAATGTAAAATATTATTCATAACATTTCCTAATTTTTTATTTTATAATTTTATGTTAATAGCTGAATTTTGATTTATACCTCTTTCTGTTATTAGAATTATCCACTGTAACACAAAATGGGCAAGTCAGATAAAAGTCAAAGTTTACATTCTCTTCTTTCACTTTTGATGGATTATAGCATTTACATTATTGATTCCTTGAATCAAATGTATACAATGAGTAATGTTTACAAATTTATAATTCCTTAATAACAGGATTAGAGTTTAGATGTATTACCTAAGGGTTCTTAGTGATAATCTGAGAAAAAAAGGATATTTTACTTTCCCTATTAGGAAGACAGTAATATCTCAAACTAAGAGCATATTAACAAGAATACAATAACCAAAAGCAATTATAACTGCCATAATTGGGCAGTCTGGTTTTGGCAGAATACCACCCTGACAGCAAAGATTTTCCTCATATTCTAATGAAACTTCCTGTGTTTCTTTTGGTAGAGTACACCCCAGGACACCACTTGACATTCTTGACAACAATGACACATTGAGAGCTCATGGTTAACTTGTCTACCAGGACTCCCAGATCCTTCTCTCCAGAGCTCCTTTACAGTAGGTCAATCCCTAACCTATAATAATGAGTGGGATTATTCCTCCCGTGCTGCTGGGCACTACAGTGACCTTTGTTGAACTTCTTTAAGTTTTTCTCTGCCCAACAATCTAGCCTATCCAGATCTCCCTGAATGACAGCACAACCTTCTGGTGTATCAGCCACTCCCCACAGTGTTGGATCAACAGCAAATGTGCTGAGGGAGCAGTCTGCCCCTCCATTCAAGTCACTGATGTATGAATGGACTAGACTGGACCCTGTACTAACCCCTGGGAAACACTGCTTGCAACATATGCTCTTTGAAGAGTCAGAAACTAATGCCTTCTTGAATATACTAACATATATTCACCATATTATCCAATATTTCCATCACACAATAGACTGTCATATAATACTTTGCAATCTTTTTCCCATTTTCTGGCTTTTTATGTGATGGTTGGGATTACTTATGTGAAATCCCTGACTATAGCCTAAATTTACATTTCATTCTTCTCTCGATTCTTCTTATGGGATCATTAAAAACTGAAAAAGTGATAGTTATTGAACCATTGCAGCAGAGCAATATAACTTAGACCAGAAAGAATTAGGATAGTGCATCCTTCCTCCATGATATGATACTCTAATTCAGAGTCTTCCATCAGGTGACTTTATATACTTTGCCATTTTCTTCCAGAAGACCCTGCTATAGTCGGGGTACTGAATTAAATGCATTCATGCGTCATTCAGAGCCTTTTTTTTTTTTCATACCTTGCAGAATTTTCCTTCTTCTCCCCATTCCTGGAGCTTCCAGCAACTTCAGCCCCTTCCTAGAATGACAAGCATGTCTGCATAATTTATCCCAGTAATAAAGACATAAATATGTCAGACATACAAATTATGAGATCTATTATAAATTGCCACTTTTGAAATGAGAGGATTAAGTGATTTGCCTACAGTGATGCAGAAGATTTCCTATGGTGGAAGGGATTGAATTTATTTCTATATCTATTCAGAAAGATATAATCTAAATTATTTCCTAATAGCATATACTACTTTCTACATAATCGATAATTTCATCTTGACATGTTTACATTTGCTTGAGCTCTCATTTTATTTAACAGATTAAAGGGAAAAAAATAGATAGCTGACTAGTAAATGAAAACATTCCTGTTGGGCTTCTGAAAGCTAAATAACTTTTCTTTCTCAGTAACAAGACTGAATGTCTCTTGTCAGTACCCCCCTTTGAACCCTTTGCCTTTCATTCACACAAACTAGAGAAGATGCAGTGATTCTGCCTCAAAGACTGTACTTTGTACTTTGGGGATTTAATGGACCACATAACACCTGACCTAAGAAGGCATGATTGCACATATCAGTTGACTTAGATTGAGCTGTGCTGCCCATATTCTTTCACAGGATATGAACCCAGATAGCTGATGGTAATAGAAGAGCCTGGAAGCTGCACCCACTTGGCAACAGCAATATAGATGCTGCCTTTGTCATGAAGTGAGGCAACATCTCATAAAAACATCCTTTACTATCACAGTCCTTATTAAAGAAATCTTATAAAACCTGTGAAGACCACATTACCCAAAATTGTCTCCCTGGACAGGACCTGTGCAGCAAGCCATGGCCACACTAAGAAGTTCATCTAATGTTGCTTCAACTCAGGGATTTCAGTATCAGAAGGGATGTAAGATTTTAAATCTACTGATTGCCTTTTTTAGAAAGGTAATTAAATACGTTACTTGACAGAATTTGATCCTTGTGGCACCCGAAAGAATCAGTACCTGTGAGCGTAGAAGAGGAGAAAGGCCAACCAATTGTTTTCTTAATTTTTTTGTGAAGAATTCACAATTCTGAGAGAAAAATGCAGTTTATTTTGTCATCTCATTTTAATAAAAGTTTTAATTTGTTCCATTTTTCAAACAAACATTTCCTTTGCCTTTTTAAGAAATAAGAATTCTCCTCCTTTCTGCAGTCCTATGAATGATAGCACTTTGTTAATAAAGTTTGCAGAATATAGAAATAAAAAACGAGTGATAATTAAAGATAAACAGAATTAAAAAGCCTGGAATATGTATTTTTATATGAACAAACATAACTGTGCATCATACAAATTCAGCAGAGGAGCAGTTTGTGAAATTTCACCTGTCTGAGCTGAAGACGCTGTTGCAAGGACACCTGCAATACAGACCTCTATTTCCATCCATGTAGTGACCTGTCATCCCACTTGAATGATGTGATTCCCTAAGCAAGTCTTAATTATGTGAAGATCTCAATAAGTTATTGATTTTTATCCAACACTCATAAATGTCCATGCAAGAGCTGATATTTCATATGGGAAATAATTAATGTGAATATATTTGATGTTAACTTCATTGACCTACTTCATTCCTCTGATTTAGTATAAATCCTCACAACATTTTCCAGCACCTGAAATTCACTTCAAGTGTGATAAATGATATCTTTGTAAACATTTTTTAAATGCTCTCTATCTCTGGAGAGAGGGGAATTTGTGCATTTTCTGGAAGAGTGAGCAGTATGCTTAGTATTGAAAAGGGTTTCAAAAGATTGTGATTTTGTCAGAAGACAAAAGACAGAAGCAAAGATTAAGGATTTTCCATTCAGAAAAACAGGGAACAGTAGCACAGAAGGGCTTCAAAAAGTAATCTCTTAGGGAAAAAATAAAGGATGCTATGCAGAATTCTGTGCCAGTCACTGAATTGACCAAAATCAAGCCTGAAAGCATGAATGTGCCTGAAAGGAAACAGTGCAAAGTAAAAGAGTTGTATAAAAGCCCCTTCCATTCCTTTCTCCAACTTATTACACTTTACACTACTATATAAAAGATACCCAGGAACCATTTTCCCATTATTTAAGGTATGAGTATGAGTGCAATTCCTGCTTGTTTGGACTACCATATCCACCTTTTTAAAGATATGTCTCCTGCAGAGAGGGATAGGTCTAAAAAGCATGAACTACTTGGCTTTAGTCCTACAAATTGGTTTCTTATCCTCTTTAGTTTAGCGCTGAGGTATCTTATTTTGTTGAGTGGTTTTATTGGGATTTACTTTTAATTTTGTTGTATGTTTGTTTGTTTTTTTAAATGCCTGACCTTTTATTAGGGAGCTCATTGAGAAAGAAGAGCTTGGTATATCTGTCATCTTTGGCCATTCCAGTGCACAGGAAACTCTAAGACATTATTATCATGTCTGGAAAAAGATTTCAGAGTCATTAATTGTCTAAGAGCATGAAAGTCAGTAACAAATGGGTTATAAGAAGAATGCAAAAGCTAGAAGAGATGCTTATGAGGCGCATCCAAAAGGGTCATAACAAAATGGGGTAGCACTGTGCCTTCATCATGAAAAATGTCAGAAGTAAATTTTTGGTCCAACTATAAAGCTGAGAAGTGTCATATGGTTCAAGAGTATCAAAAACAATAAGGTAAAAATTTTCTACTCCTTTTATTGTAGCGCAAAGATTCAGCATTAGTATTTAAGAAAAAAATCTAAGGCAGATATCTAAAAAATATAATTAGTTGTAAAATTCTGTTGATTTTACCAAGGGTAGATTGTACGGAAATGACATGAAGTTTCTGTGATAAGCAAAATTGTTTCTGGCTGCAAGAAATATGGTAGATCACTTTTTCCTGCAAGACAGTGAAATATTTGCGATAGAATCAGATGGAATTGGAAAAGATAAGCAATAATGGACAACTTCACAGTGGTTCATGGCTATCTCATAGGAAGATAGAAACAGGTAATACTGAAAGGAGAAATATAAGTGAAATAACTGGTAAAAATAAGCAAGCATTTTTCTGAATTACCTTGGAATAAGATTTATGGAATTTATAAGATCTTGGAATAAGATTTAGATATGTTTAAATGAAATTTACTTCTGAGACAGCTTTGAAATGCATTGTGTATACTTGTCAGTATATAAGATTAATATATCACAGATAAAAAAATCCAAACAAACCCAAAAAACCCGAACAACTTTGTAAACATTAAACAAAATTAAATGAAGCAATGTAAGTAGCAAAATTGTTGACTAAGGGTCTAATAACAAAAATGCTGGATACAAACCATGTCTCTATTATTAGATAAATACTGGGAAAGAAAGTTGTCTAATTAGGGATTTCATCAGAGGGTGACAAAGGAATGATGAATTAATCTGTTTTCGTTTTTTTCCAACAAGCTAGATTAAACAGATAACTGGGATTTTTGCCTCTGTTCAAAGTTTTAGTGTACATTTATAGAAAGTACAGTATAAAGTTCTAGTCATCCACGGTTCACAAAAATTAACTCAAATTTAGCTAGTGCAAAGAAAAATTAAAAGTTTGAAATGGAATTTTGTAATCAGAAAATAACAATTTGCCTTGTTCAGAATAGAAAAATAAAGGCTAAAACAAAATGTAATTGATGTTTATAATTATATAAAACTACTCTTTGAATTGAAAGATAGCTTTAATAAAAACAAAAAACTTATGACAAATAAAAAAACAGAAGCTAAAATCACAATTTAGATTATTAGAATGTTGTTTCTCATAAAAAAATTCTCTGAAATTACTTTTGAAACCTAAAAAAATTCTCCTTTTCAAATGTAGGTCTGTAAGTGAATCAAAAACCAAGAAGAAGAACAGGCCCAATGGCCCTAAACCACAATTCAAAATGAAAGTATTTAATAATACCAAGCACATGGCATAATACAGGGGGACTTAAGCAATACTTCAAGCAAGATTGTGAGCACCCATAGCTTTTAAATTTAC
>JAWWMU010000001.1:70250790-70317269 GCA_035048155.1 Cinnycerthia olivascens | reverse complement strand
CTCTGAAATTACTTTTGAAACCTAAAAAAATTCTCCTTTTCAAATGTAGGTCTGTAAGTGAATCAAAAACCAAGAAGGTTATCTGTCCAAGAAGAAGAACAGGCCCAATGGCCCTAAAACACAATTCAAAATGAAAGTATTTAATAATACAAAGCACATGGCATAATACAGGGGGACTTAAGCAATACTTCAAGCAAGATTGTGAGCACCCATAGCTTTTAAATTTACATTAATATTTAGTCATTTTGGAATAAAGTCATGTCTTGAATAATTTCATATCTGGTACCTAAAAATGGCAGTAAGAAAATAAGGGTTTCACTTAAATTTCTACTTTCTTGGCCCCAGGCCTAACTTGAAATAATTTCCTTCACTGATTGTGTCTGAAACTGACACTATGAGAAAAATGCAGTGGTGAAAGAGTGGCCATTAGACTTTAGAATATCTCCTCAATAATTTTGACTTGGATGAAAATCTGATACATGAACTGAGTTTGTTACAACTATATGACATAAAAGATCTCTGTGTTCTCCACAGTTTGTACAGCAGTTGAGTAAGCAGACCTATTCTTTAGAGAAGTAAATAGAAACAAGTATTTTTTTTCCTTTCATACGTATTGTTAATTTGGGATTTTTAGAAGTTATCGTTAGAAGCATTTTTAATCCACATTCCATAAATATTAAAGAAATATTTTATGTCTACTTTTCTCTGATAAGAAAATGATTTAAATGTGGTTTAAAATGGAATATCTAAACAGACACATCAATTTCTCTATTAACTCTCCTTGGACTTCATAGACATGACATCAGGCATACAGGAGATGCAATGTTCTAGAATGACAGCTGGAGGACAGATATGATGAAGTAAAGCAGGTAATATGGCACAAAACATCTGCATGTAGATTCTCAAATCACTTCCCAAATGCAAAACAAGGAAAGGAATATTATGGGAAAAAAAGAAATAAACCAAAATTTTCTTGAAAAAAGAACACTTCCCAAAATAGTACTCATAAACCCATTGATATTTAAAATACATCATTTAATGTTTATGCATTACAATACAGTGAGATATTAAATCTTAAGTATTATTGTCAATATTTGCTATACCATAGACTTAAGATGAAAGGCAGACTGGGATAATTTCAGTTGTTAAGCTTGGAGAAGAGAAATCTGGTGAGATCTCGCAGCCTTTAAGTACTTAAAGGAGACCTATAAGAAAGCTAGAGTGGGTCATTTACAGGAGCATGAAGGACAAGGTGGAATGGCTTTAAATTGAGAGTAGGTTGAGATCAGATGTTAGGAAGAGATTCCTTGCTGTGAAAATGGTGAAGCACAGAAACATGCTGCCCAGAGAAGTTGTGGATGCATCATCCCTGGAAGTGTTCAAGGCCAGGTTGGATGGGCCTTTGAGAAACCTGGTCTAATGAAAGGTGTCCCTGCCCATGGGAGGAAGGATTGGAGTTAGATAATTTTAAGGTCCCTCTCAATCCAAACCATTCTGTTTCTATACATTATCTATATGTAATATATACATGTGCATAATAGTAAGAAAGAAGATATTAGAATAAATTATTTTGGCAGAATACCACCCTGAACATAAAGATTTTCCTCATATTCTAATGAAATTTCCTGTGTTTCTTTTGGTAGAATACACCCCAGAATACCCCGATCTTCTTGACAACGACACATTGAGAGCTCATTAACAAAACAATATATTTCATCTCGCCTCATTTAAATTATTTACATATTTTTGTACTCTGTTTATTTCTTGTCAGCGAAAGGAAGCATGTACTTTTTGAACTGGACTCTCACCTATGTCCTGACTTATGCTCTTGCAAGATGAATTTCTCTCCATGAGGTATTTCAGAGATGTCTCTGGTCATGGTATTTGCACTTTAGATTTCTGCATCTGATCAAACATATATCACCTCTGGAAGTCTGATCAATCTCACCTTTTTTAATTCTATTTCTTCTGCACATTTTGCAGTTGTACATTAGTTTGTTTTGTTTCATTGCAGTCAGGAAGCACTCCTAAAATCAGTGGTGCTGGACCAGCACGACTGAAGTTGTATGTTTTTTTAAAGGCCCTTACATGAATTTCCTGTCATGAATTTTCAGTAGTCTGTCTCTTTCAAATGGATTAATACTGTGGAATTGTAGGTAATGAAAATCTCTCTGCTGAATGACACAAATATTAAAACCAACTTTCTGTACTTCAGTAATATCAGCAGGGTCCCCTAGTTTCAATTTCGTTGAACAAATTCATGCCACTTCAAATTTTATTACAACTTGAACTTTCATTCCGTAATTAATTACATGAGCAGCATGAGTATGCCCTGGATACTGAAAGATTAAAGCCTGCATTTCTACATCTTTGTTCTGACATAGGGCTTTATTTTACAGCACCAAGATATGCTGGAGCAAATACTTTTATTGAGACACAGAGAATTTAGTTCTGAAGTTTTAGTTCAAGGCATTTCCTGTACAATGTTAAAAATTAATTTACCTGTCATTCTGACTCTTTACAATTTAAAGAGACACTAACACAGAAGACAGAAGTGTTCCTCTGGGGCAGCATCTACAGGCTAAGAAAATTGCCCCAAAGCTACCTGTAATGGTACTAGAAACTTATATTTAAGTAGCTGAAGCACAAACCAGACGTGAGTTAGAAGTTGGGTTGATTTTTTAGTCATTAGAAAGAAAGAGACACTTCCTTAGAGCAAATCATGCTCTAAGGAAGTGTCTGTTAAAAGAGTTTTCTAAGAAAGAGAGAATCATTTGCAACTTGTCTCTCAATTGACTACAGTGAAAGTGTTGTAATAAAGAGCAGTCTACTAATTTTTAGTTAATTTTGGCTGAGATGCTTGTTAATCAAAAGAGACAAAAGTATGTCTGTCAGTGACTGAGTATCAAGAAGTGATATCTCTGAAGAAATGTACTATATGTGAGAGACATTTGGGGGCCTCGTGGCCACAGAGGGAAGGGTTTTGATATGAGACAAAGAAATTACACTCAGAGTGTGAGAATTCCACCTCTGCTTTGTAAAAAGGGGAGTAATGCAGTAATCACAATGTGAAAGAAGGCAAAATCAGTCCCTGTATTTCTCGGAACTCAGTTCTATATCTATGTCTTCAAAAATATGCATGAGATTCTGTGGTGAATAAATTAATGTCAGACTTTATTTTATTATGGAAATGCTTCCTCCTAATAAAAATTGTTTCCTTAAAATAGATATTTAGCTTGCATTAAAGTTTTTGAATGCCTAATGAATACCCCAAAAAAGAAATCTTCAACAGTTGAAACTGATTTCAGAGGCATAATTTGTTCATTTATTTTAGTCTACTTGGGCCATTCTGGCTGTATGAAACACTGCAGCATGCACTTTCAGAAATGTTTCACCTGTCACCAGTAACACATGGAGGACCAGCTCTTATACCTCTACCCTGGATTTAAACTCTGCTGAGCAGTCCTCATTATCCACTTGTTCTGATGCTGCTGTTTTGGATGCCTAATAGGTAAGAAAGATACGGATCTCCTGTTTCATCATCTCAATTTCTTACCATCCTGCTTTTGGCTGTGATAGAGTTAAGTTTCTCCACAGTACCTAGTCTTGGGAGATGTTTTAGATTTGTGCTGGAAATAGTTTTGATACCACACTGATGTTTTAGTTATTCCTGAGCAGTGCTCAGTGTCAAGCACACAGTGTCAAGGCCTTTTCTGCTCCTCACGCTGCCCTGCCAGTGAGTAGGTTGGTGGTATGCAAAAGGCTGGGAGGGGACACATTTGGGACAGCTGACCCCAGCTGACCAAAGGGATATTCAGTACAATATCACATTGTGTTTACCAATAAAACCTGGGGAGATGAAAGGCCTGCTATTGCTCAGTGACTGGCTGGTTATTGGTGGTTAGTGGTGAGAATTTGGGGGGATTATGCATAATTTGCTTTTCTCTGGTGTGATTTTCCTTTCTTTTTGTGTTTATAGTCTGCTTTTTGCCCTTGTTATTTTTTTCTTTTAATTGTTAAACTCTCTGTAATTCAACCTATGAATTTTCTTTCTTTTACTCTTCTAGTTCTGCCACATCTACCTCTGTGGGGCAGTGAATGAGTGGCTGTGGAGGATGTAATTGCCAGATGGGTTAAACTACAAAATTTTAATGGCATTCACAAATAATATCATTTTATATCTGAACTTCTCTCTTTTTTTTTATGCATACTTTAATTTCTGCAGTAGGTGCAACTTCTTTTTTATTCTCTTTTTCAAATGAGCATATATCAATTTTCCTACTTATTTATACAGCTTAGCTTTTTAACCTTGAGCCTGTGGCTTCCCCTGAAGTAACAGTGGTGACATTGTTCACAGTGTTCCTGAAATATGACTGCTCTTTCAGGTTAGTACAATTTTGTAAAACAATCCATAACTCTACTTTATACTCTCCGGAAACAACGAGAGAAAATTTCTGACATAACATCTCTCAAATGGCAAAGAAAAGCTGTAGGTTACCTGAGGGTCACTAAAGAGCTGTTTCTGTGAGTTCTAATGCTTTCAGTACATATAGGGGTCACTCGTGAAATAGGAAATTAACCCTCTTTTGCAACATAGACAGTATGAGTTTAAGAGGCAAGGCATTCCACCTATAAGACTTAAATAAGAATATTACAACTGGAATTGTAGAGGACCAAAGCAAGAAAGAAAGTGCACATAGGAAAAACTTTTATGCTCTTAAGATACATAGGAGAACATAATTTTATTGAATGGAGATTTCCAAACTCTCATCATTCAGTAAATACTTATATGAAAGTCACAAAATCCAATTTGAAAGAGAAACTTTCTAATTTTTTGAGACTATAATAAATTGACACTTCATAGGTTGATTTCAAATGTCATTTATTTCAACTGAAAGCTAAGATTCTATACAAAGTTGAGTAAGAGACCTTGAAACAGACCAGCATTCCTTGAGATGGTTTCTTTTACTTTGGAGGGTGTTTATATATTCTCTTTCACCAACTACCTTGCATGCAAGCTTTTGATTAATACACCTGAAATATGACATTTAAATGAAAAGAGATAAGCCTTTTCTGGTGGCTCTATAAAGTAACAGTCATGTGGAAAAACAGGACAATCTCCTAATATTTTTCAATTAAAAATAACTCTGTATTAAACCTTCTTTGAAAATGTCTAGGTTTTGGATCCTTGTGCATTGCTACTATTTTAATATGAAATGGATTATGGCTGCTCAAAGTTTTATGGAGATCTATTGAATGGTGATGCCTTCTCAGAACAATGTGTAAGCATCACGTATGGTGATGTTCTAACTTCTGTATTTCTCAAAAGGATGAAAAATATACTGTGGTCGCAGAAGAAATTTAGAGTTTCCAGTCAGACATAATTTTAAGGAAAAAGAGCTCATTTGGACAACTTGATTCGTGCAAAATTAAGAATATCTGAGTGCTTCCAGGAAGATGATATAGCAAATAATCAACTAATTAAACCTTCTTTGTGCAAGGAAAGAATTGAGGTGCAAGGTATTTTCTTCCTTCCAGTCTTCTGATTGTGTGCTTATTATCGCTGACTTTGAATGAATAGATTATTTCTTTTTGAATTGTAGGCTCCAGATTGTTCCACATCTAGTCAACTTGGAAAATTATGGCATCACTTCTGAACTGTAATTAATTCCCATGAAGTTCAAATACTAGAGATGGCAGCCTTCTGTTACCCTTTAATGAGTATTCAAAACACTAGTAATTTTATTTTTTATTTTCTTGCTTAAGATTTTTTTTTTATTTTCCTCAATCTTTGTATAATTTAAAAAAAAAAAAAAAAGAAGAAAAGGTCTTAATGTAGGAAATGTATTCTGCTTTCACTTTCTTGAGCAAATAACCAATTAAAAATGTAAATATAGCCTATATTTAGGAATTATAAAATATTTTTGGTAGGAGTATAATTAACTTTAAAAACATATTGAAATTCTAAGCAATTATAACTGTCACATATTGCGTGTGGTATGAAATGGATATTTTTAGAAGCTTTTCTATGTCAAGCAGTTTGTACTTATCATCAAATTGGGATCTAATCAAGGAGCACTCTCCTTTTATTCCTCATTTGTCAGTTCACAACCAGGAGGCTCAGAAACAGAAGGTGGTTGGGAGCTCCAGTGCCATTTGAGCAATATTTCCTCACAGTGATCTTGTAAAGCATATTTATAATTTATGATGTGCTAAAAAATTGTTAAGGAAACTCCATCCAGAATTTGAAATTGTCTTCTTTGATCTCTTAGGAAAATAGCCTGCTCCAAATACAGTCAAGTGTTCCAAACAGAGTGGCAGACTTAAAGGTCTCACTTGTCAGTAAACTGTTGGCATTAAAACTAATTAAACGTCTGCATGATGTTCTGTAGAACCATCATTATAATTCTTTAGCAAGGATCGAGGACATAAAAATCAAATTTTAATGTGACTGTTCCATTTTATTCTATCAGGTTGAGCTAAGAAATTTCTGAGAGCTTTCCTCAACCTTCACACTTATAAACCAGATGGGACTGGAAATGAAACATTTAAAGAGCCCTGAGATTTGTGTGCTATTGATGTAAGGCTCTGATATTTGTGATCATATGGAAGTTTACCCAAATGATATGCAGGGATACTTCAGACAAGACTTTTATTTTTAACCCTTTTACTTACTGTCTCTGTGACACTCAAGTAGCTTAGACATTACTAAAGAAAAAGATAATTAGTAAAATATGTCATAGTATGCGGACATCTTAATGAATTTAAATTGGATTTTACTGTTTTTAAAAACTAAAACCAAACCAACAGAAATTCTATGAAAAATTTATGCAAAGACTTTAACAGAGAAGTCAGTGACAGAAACTACAAGAGAAAAAACATTTTTGGGGGAAATAAAAGGCAAACAAAAGCAACCTAAACCAACCAACCAACCAAAACCTCCAAAAGCATACATCTGACTGAACAAAAATCAATAACCCCAAATATTGTAAATTTCTGAAATTTCATCATTCACTTCACAATGAAATCAGATGATAGAAACTTCCATCTTTCTCCTGTACACTGCCTTTCCCCCTGAGTCAAAATGACTCACTCTCACCTCCATAGTTTGGGAGAGAGACAAGGGTTATGGTACAGGCACTCTTCGTGCCCAGGGCTCTTGCACACCATCTCCTCCTAAGGCTTGTGAGGCTGGGATGGGTGTCCTCGTTGCTAAGTGCCAAAGGAGAATAAGGCTCCTGAGAATTTCACCGAGGGTTGTAGATCTCTAATGTGGATGAACCCAAATTTTTCCTCAGTAGGAGACATTTCTGTTTCAGATTTTCCTTGTTAGTCCTGCAAAGACAGTTACATTGCTGCCAGTTGCACACCATGGACTTTATGCTGAGTTTGCAGGGTGTCGGAGCTGAGGCTTATAAGGCTTTTTCTGACCTTGACCTGATAGGCATGTTTCTTTCATTTATTTTTTTTAATGACCAAATTTTGTTTTATATTTGTATAGTGTCAAAAAATTGCCCCAGTAGAGAGGTGTATTTGTGTAGAATGAAGTCTGGTAACTCTAGTATATTGATGTAGTAGTATACAGGCATATAGACAAGGTACAATAACAAAAATTTTGAAATATTGGGGTGCAAAATGCAGTGTGCATGTGTAGGACACAAGAGAAAGGACAGACACACTGAAAATGCTGATGCTGTAAGACCACCTCTCGAATGGTCAGTGAAAGGCAGAGCTGGGAACTGAAAATAATTAGGCTCGGAGTTAACAGGGATAAAAAATGCGGGTATCTAACATATGTCAAGCCAACAAATATAATAAATTCAGACGTAATGTGAAGTTTCACATCATTGAAGAAAAAGCAAACAGTAAAACACCTTAAAAATTATATAATAATGCCAAGTACATCTTACAGTGAGGAGGACGAAATCTTCACCATCAACCTGATATTACCCAGGATGATAATGACTCACCATTTCAATACTGAATACGTATTAGGATTCCAATGGAAGCATGGACATAATGATAGAAATTGGGTAGACACTAAGAAACATGTTTATATCAAATTAAATTGTACTTTTACAATTAGCTGAGATTGTTTACATTTCAAAATTCTTTGCTTCTCTTTGCTTCTTTTTCTATAGTCAGATTTGTGCTAATAAAAAGTCTTAAAAAACTTGTCAGTGAAAGAAATGGGATTGTTGTTTTCACTATCTTTCTTCTTCATATCTGATGTTTTCATACTTGCTAATCACTGCCAAAAGGGAAGAGGGGTTTGTCTGCTTCTGATACTGTCATTGATTTTTGTCAGCAATCGGCTCCAGGTTTTTCAGCAGCATATCCTGCCCATTTGGAGTCCCTTGCTCTTTTCTTGTTCTTCGTTACTCATCTTGCAAGCCATGTTGCACCTCATACTTTTCCATGCTACTGAAGTACAACTGCAAAGGTTGGTGATTTCTTTGCTCACATACTTACCTAAAATGCTCATATGTTGGGTGCAGCTGTGTTATCACAGTGTTAAAAAACGTTTATACATGGTTCTTACCAGTTACACTGGTTTAGTATATTTACTTATATTCAAGTCATGCCAGTTGCATAAGTTTTAAGGGCTTCTGCTTTGGTTACAGCTGGAAAATAGTTATTCTTCATAAATCAAAATCAAACCATCAAAAAGAAAAGTCCTTTATTTCTTGTAATCAGTATCTCAGCTTTCTTGCAGAGAGTGTGAGTGTTGAATTCTACTTTGGGTTTTTAACATTTTTTTGGGGAGTTTTTTTGGGGGAAGGGTTGTGGGTTTTTTCCTTTCTCTGCTTTCTTTTCTACCTGTTACAAAGCTCAGTTGATTAAACAAATTCCAGCTGAGCTGTTTGACAGAAAATGATATCTTTGGGATTGTATATTTTGCCCTGTTGTGATGCACAGAATGCATATTGGTGGGTTTGGAAATGTCTCTTGATTGCCTCAAGCAGTCTTCAATGACAAAGAAAAAGTTATTGAATTTTGCAACACTACCTATGACAGAGATGTGATTGATGAGAAGCAGATGTAAAAAGCTTAATGTAAGTCTGTTTGATAAATGGGATCTCATTTCTTTCTCACCTGCTGAAATGTACAAAATTCAATTTTTTTTCTCCTCAGTTTTAAGATTCATAGGACAAATACTAGTCAATCCTTTCTTAAATAAGAATATTTCACATGCTTGTTTAGTGATGAATAATGTTAAAATTCCTGGTTCATTTCCAGCTTGCTTAGAGAGAAACATTTTGTATATAAATATATACATACACTCATATTTTGGAGGGAACTCAATTCAAATCTTTTGAGTAATATGTTTTTGTAAGTTTTTAATCTGGAATCGTAAATCTGCAAAATGTCAAAGACAAATAAAAATGACTGGAATCATCTACTGCCTAAGCTTGGTTTAACTGTAAAAAGCAGAGCATATTTGAAAAAGGTCCTATAGGAAATCATGGGAAATTTTTATGACTCAGATCCCTGTTCCTACTCCTTATATCCCTACCCTCTCTCTTCAGAGAGGAAAGTCGTCTGAAGCAAACCTGTGCTTGCTGTGTACCCCTTGTCAAAGCTAAATTGACTGATCCATGTGGATGGAAAATTCAGATGAATAAATGACTGAGAAAGCATCATAGGCTGTTTTTTTTCATTAACAGAAATGTCCAATAATGATTAAATATACATTTATCTAACAGAAAAGCAATCCTGTCTATGACTAAAACAAAACCATTAAAGGGATGAAAAATTAACACCCTCAAATGACATACAATCTGAAAGTCTGTTTTTTGGTAAATTCTGTGGTTGAGAGAGATTCGATTGATTGCATGCGTATTTGCTTCTTCTTTTTCTTCTACTGAGAGCTGCTAATTGCTTCATACAAGGTTTCTTTGTATATGATTTTGTTGCTATTTTCCTGTGGTATGGCACAGCAAATATATTCTTTATTTTGCCATTATACAATTGTAAATTATTTGAAACACGATTGAAAGCAGAAAAAGAAAACAAAATGGGAATAATAATCTTAGAAGGTCTATGTTATAACAGTAATCTCAAAAGACTGGTAGAGGAGCTGTAAAGGAGAAAGAAAACATGGAGGCCCAACGGTAGAAAAGGAAAAACAACTATTGCCAGTGGAATGAAGGAGGAAAAGGGAGAGCAAAGTGTAGTCTTGGAGGAAGGAGAAGGAGGTAAAAGTATTTGTGGTTCCCCCAGATAAAATACCAGACTGCAGCTCTCATAGATCATTATTTGGAAAGATATAAATGAGAACAGCAGAAACAGCTGGTCATTTGCTTCAAATTAATTTCTCATGAATTATTTTCTTTGTCCTTTCTGGAATGTATTCTACTGTTTTCTTTCATCCTTTGAAAAAGAAACATTGAACTAACTTCACACAATCAGATATGTTACATATTAGAACCTACTCTTCAATTTTTGACTATAACAGAGTGCTGAGCTATGGTTTTCCAAGCACTGTCTACAGTTACAAGATCTGTTATATGATTTATGGTTGTTTTCATTAAAAGCTATAATTATGTATATAGTTAGTTGTGGTTTATATATTAATTGTTTAATATTCACCAACAATACATTTTATTTCATGATTTGTTCATTCAGATTGTGATTCTTATGCCTCAGTGTGACCTAGAAAATGCAGCAACATGCTAAGATATGCAGACAGAAGCTAACAGAAGACACCACAAAATGTTGTTGGATATGAAATGAGAAATGGAAAGGGAGGAACATTTCCAAAGGAAGGGGGCAAAAGCAGTGTAGGTAAGGGAAGAACAATTATCACAAGATGAATGACAAAATAGAGAGAAGGGGATAATAAATGTAGCTGGTCATCTATAAACAAGCTGCTTGTCAGCACAGTAGTCTGACTGAGCCTTGGACCTTTTCTGTCTGATCTTACTCTGTTTTCCGTGTGTGTAATTTGCTGGGACATTTCAAGCTGTTAAGGGAAACATACATCTGCAAATGCACAAGATCTGAGACATTTATTAAGGAAAGGGCCCAAGTTTTGGCCTTGAGTATCAGATGGACTAAGAGATATTGCCAGTATTCAAGTAGAGCGGGAAGGAGAAACCACAGGGCCCCAGACATCCACTGGATTTAAGCTCAACTTAGCATATCTGTTCAGCGAAGGTACTTAGGAATCAGGCCATAAGAACTGCATGATTTGACAATGTAGGTAAGTCTGTTATGGCCCTGAAGTTGCTAATAAAAATTCTCAGCTCATCATCTCAGAATGAGCACCTACAAAGTCCCTTCATTACAGTGCATGTTCCAGAAAATGATGGCACCATATTTTATAGCAATGCATCCGTTTGTTGAAATGTGATATCAGTTTCCTAAGGAGACACTAACAAAATGAAAAAGGCTGCTCATTCTCTTTGAAATAAAAATATGCCAGATCTTGCAGCAATCCTTCTCAATAATTTACAGCAGTTCTATCCTATTTGAAAACTCTAATAGTAAATTAATCATCTTTAAGATGCAAATCAGTGATGTATTCAAGGATTGTGTTTGACTGATGCATGTCTTCAGTAGTCTACTGCTAGAAACCATGTGAGAATTGATCTCTACAAAAGTGTTCCCAATCCAGTAGTGTTGTTCTCAGTTTTCTTCATCAGGAGTGCCCTTTATTTTTTGCTCATACTTCCTGTTTAAACCTGCAGCATAAATCCTATTGGGCTCAGCTCCATGAGAAACAGACTGCTTGTACAATACACTACAGAAACTTTAGGTTCTTGACGGATGTGCAGGGACAGAGTGTTGTTTTGACTATCTTGTATTTTAAGGGAAGAACTATGGTAGTATTAGTCTGAGGAAAAAAAAAGGCTTTAACAAAAATCTTAAATTGCTAAGCTTTCACTTAAATTGTTAAGCCTTTCACACTCCAAAATTTTATTTGTACTCTCTTCCATCTCCTCCATTTTATATTAAGGTGATCCCAGATTCAATGAATATTGCAAATAGATTCTCTTAACTTAAATAAACTCTTAGTCTGGCTTTGAGAATCAGATGTCTGCAGTGAAACTTTTTTTAAAATTTAATAATAGAGTAAACATGGTCCCAATTTTTATAGTAATTTTCATCTCATGTATAATAAAATTTTAATGTTTCTTTATTCCATATTGATGTTTAAAAAAACCCCATATCGTTCTTAAAATTATAGTGTAAACATCTACTCAATTTGTTTAAAATATATTTAGTTATTGTTTATAATACTCTGTATAACAAGTAAACAAAATTCAAAGCAGCTTGAAGTTTTTGAAAATAAAAAGCATTAACTTCTAAGCATGTTATATCAATGAAAATCACAAAATCCTCTTTCCTACTTTAAGTCAAATACTCCTATGAGATGTATTGTAGCAGAACTTCCTGGTCATCAGAAGGGGGATCAGTGGTTAAAGGCTTTGTTAAATAAGGTCTGTGTATGCTGACTTAACTGAACCTTTTAATAAAAAAAAAAAAATTAAAAGTCCTTACCATGATATTTAAAATTACAGGTTTTTTTTTCTTCTCTCACTTGTTAGTGCAAGAGGATCAAACACCGTAAAATACAAGAATTCAGAGTTATTTACTTAAAATATAGGTAAAAACCAAAACAGATGTCCTAATATTTAATTTTAAAAATGTAAGATTTTTGAATAACTTATTTTGATTTTATTAAAGTGAAATGAATTTTAAGCAAAAGAGGACATAATGTACTGTATAAGACTTTTGTAGTGTTTGTCCTCTAGATCCTCTTATAAATAATATCACCTGACAGCATATTCAGGCAACTCAAATATGTAGTTAAGGTCTTGACAAAGATTAAATCAAAATGATTAACAAAGATTAAATCAAAATGATTAATGCATACTGCTTTAAAAAAGCCCTAAGCATAACTCAAAGTGCAAAGAATTCCTGACTACAGGACAGAAAACAACGGGTTTTCAATGGCAATTGACATTCAATTTAATTTACTTTTGTGACTTATTGCACATCACTACTGGCTTGAAAAAACATTATGACCTGCCTTATTTCTTTGCTTTTCATTGTTCCATTAAAATAAATGCTACAAAGACCTCTACATAGACAGGACATTTACTATAACTCTTTTTTGTCTAAACTCTGTAGTCTCCTTGTTCTGATTAGAGCATTCCTACAAATTTCTTTTTTGTCTAACCCATTTTAAATGACAAATCCATAAACTCTGCATGAAAATAATATCTTCACTTAATGGATATGACAGAAGTGTATATTTACGAGCTTTAGGCATGAAGCTTTATTGTTTCATTACTCTACTTTCTACCAGCAATTTTGCTAAATTTCACCATGGAACAAGGATTTTGCCATTACTACTAAAATACATCAGGCACTATACAACACACAAGATGCTGGGACTCAGGGCTTTCAGAAATTATATCAGTCTCAGTTTTAACAACTTTAGTGGTCACATGACTATTTACACATCTATTGCAGCTTCAGCTTGTTGAACCACAAACATAGTAAGGGCCTGAGAAAATTAGGTGGCCATTGTGTAAAAAATAGATTTTCATGTCAAATACAGCTGAACAAGGCAGTTGTATAAATTCCATACATCAGCTGGGAAGCAAGTCTGTGATAAGAAGAAAATTGTATTTCTAAGGGCACAATACTAAGTAAAAAGAAGACACTACAATGACTAGGATTTTTCTGTCAGAAAATACTTGTATTGCTAATGTCACAACACCCTACCTATCTTTTTCTTTACAAAAACTGAGAAGTATGAACCACAGATACAAGGTTCACTGAAAGGATATGCATAGCACCTAAGAAAAAGTGTACAGAGATATGACATCCCTGCTTAACAGTTCTGTCTCTAATACTGTATTTTCAGAATTATCAGACTGAGAATAAATTCTTTGCTTTGTAAATACATTAAGTTTATTTATTTATTTTTTTTTTTTTTGTAACAAGAGTTTGATTGTGACAGTACTTACAAGAGAGATGAATAGGGACTTAATTCAGTTTCCCACCTTACCCACTAGTGTCATCTGAGAAGCCCAAGGAGTAGAAACTTCCATATATGACTAAGGGTTATCCCCATGCCTCTGAACAGTCTCTCCTCTTCTTCTTTTCCTCTGTCTATTATTTCTGATGAAAAAGAACTATTTCTTTTCTTTATAGGGAAATAGAAGTCTCATCTGACACTATGAGGTTGGTCCAAGTCATAATTTTGAGAATTTTCTCTTATTTGTAGTTTTTTGTTTGCTTGCTTTTTTCGTTTGGTTTTTGTTCTACTACATTAATGATTTTTACATTGAAGTTTGAACAACATTAGAACTAACATTGATAAATAGTTAGGAATAGGAGGAATTGAAGGAAGATTAAGGGACTATAACATTTCAGCCATTTGGAATACATTTTGACATAGATGAGACTAGCTGAATTTATTTGATAATCATGATTGCTTATATTTTCTATTCTGACTATTGGAGAGGATTCACAAAAGAAAAGTTACAGTCAGGAAAAAGAAAGCAAATGCTATGCATTTAACCTCATCTAAGTTAAAGTTAAACTCACTATGCATGTACAGAGCAACCTACACCACTAAAGGTCCAAAGTTTATGATCTTGAGGCTGTGGTGTGTGTGTGTGTTGAATGTAGTCCTGATAAAAAGTACTCACATCTGATAGACATTAGTGGTTTACCTAAAAAAGCATATAAAATTACAATATATCTATAAAATAGGATTTAACCTGGCTTGAATATGTACATTAGAAGTCTTTCTAAGTCAATCTTTAAATGCCTTCAGAAACTCTTACCATTATTTCACTCTTTGGTAAAATCAAAAGAGTATCTCTCATAAGATCATAAAGCACACTAGAAAGATGAGTTAAAATCTATGCTTGCTATGGCATTTATGTCATCCCCCCTTTTTGGGGAGAGGGATTTTCATTTGCCAATAATGGTTGTGGTGATTGGACTAGAAATTTAGACCCACATAATCACATCACTACATGGAACTAAGCTTCCACATTTTCTTACCGTATTACTAGCATTCTTACTGTTAACTAGCATTTTATTTGCCGTCAAACTTTGTGTTTCTTAAATTAATGTGATTGTCAGAACATTTTATGTTGAAAAGGTTTTCAATGCAGTATGCAATATATTTGACATAGCTGATAAGATCTGATAGTATAGTAAGGTTCATCTTCTTTTTCATTCATTAATTTTGCCCATTTACAGTTTGCTCCCATTTTATTAATAATGCCACCACTCCTTGGTAGAGGCAGAACATCACAAATATATTAAGTACTCCCCAAACAGGTAAAGAAATGGAGAATGTAAAATTTAAAATTAAAAAAAGTGTGAATTAATGAGTATTTAAATAGGAATTAACCAGGCATCATATGTCAAGATTTGATTTGACTTAAAACACATTTTTCCCTTGACAACTACAAGAAAAAGTTCTTAGGATGATATATTCCTTTAGAACTTTTCAGAGCAAGGGTAGTCTCTTGTGATGGCACCATCATGACCTTTATTTATTATTTAACAGTATTGGTCTGCAAATATAAAAAAAAAAACAACAAAGAAACCCCAAAAAACACAAACAAAAGAAAACAAAACAAAACAATGCGCCTAAACCCCCAGACACTTTTTTTAACTATGCAGAGCTGAAGTGCTTCCTGATACGCAGAGTAAATACCTTTTTCTAAAACATTCTTAGTGAATCAGTTTGGTTTTTACACCAAGAAAATTCTGTTCTGCTCTTAAAATAATTTTAATTTTTTTAACATAATTTTTCAAAACACAAAGACATTAAAACTGGTGAGAGAGCTCATAGGCAGTATAGCTGTAAACAATTGTTATTTAGATATGCTTGAAGAAGGAACTCGAAATAATGCATTCTGGTGTGGGTATAATAAGAAAATAAGGTCCAAATAAAGGCCAATTTCTGTTTCCAAAACTCAGAGCATTCATTTTTTTCAACAATATATGAAATTTTTCATGGAAGTAGGCTTTTGATTTCAGAGCATGTAAATTGCTGAGTTCAATACCATGTAAGGATATGAAATCATAATGCTGGTGGCAGAAGATGCCCACAGGTATTTGGAACCATTACCTGAATTAGACAGTTTTAATCCAAGTTAATCTGCAAAAAATAAGACTGTATTTGGTAGCATATACATATCACTCAGTTTAGCAAAATATAGAGGAGAATTTGTTATGACGAAATCATACATAGTCATGTACATTTTCTCTTTGTATTAATGCCCTGTAAATTAGGTTTACAGACTTTTGAGACATGAATTCAAATAACTAATGAAAGAATATTAATGTCATCATGAAAATGAAAGTATGCTATGCTGTTCATTAAAACATATATAAGGGGTTTGCATAGCTCATAGTTTTTCATACACAGATCTCAGACAAAAGAAAACCCAGCAAACAAACCTGATCAAAAATCTGTCCACATCTCAGCCAATATTTAATCAAAGACAGGATTACTATGAGATAGTCTGTATAAGTCAACAGTCAGTGTGAGATCCATGGAATTTCTCTAGCTGTCTTGATGTCTAGCCTCAGCTAATCATTTTCACTACAGCCTTTGTAATGGATTCCTCCAGAGGCAATTATCTCACATATTTTGCAAATTCAGAATGGGATAAATCAATCTCCTGAACGTCCTGTATGTTTCCACAGAGTACAATCCACAGAGAGAATCTGTATGGAGAAATTAGACAACTAGCTTTCCAACAGAAAAGAAAACATAAGGTTAATCCTTTCCGAGTGTATAGGTATGATGACAATAGATAATATGTTCATTGTCTTAACAATGTAGGAAGCTTGAGATTTGGGCATTCATATAATGTCTTTGAAGCTGGTGGGCAGCAGTACATCTAAATTTACTATTAGGTGGAAAATCTTGAAAATGTGGAAAATTAACACTCAGTAGAAAGTCTGGGAAGTAAGCAGTGTTAAAGTCAAAACTGTTTGTTCCAAGGGATTTCACAGGGTGAGAACACAGGGCTGAAAGGAACAGTTAGCTTCTGCTCTTGCATAAAATGAATAATTTAGAATCACTTGCAAAAACAATTTTTATGTGACAGTCCTCATCACAGGTAAAAAGATCATGTAAAACATCAATGGTAAACAGAAATTGTTCAAAATAAAAAGACAAAAGACTTAAATCAAAAATTTAAAAGTTCATTATGTGTCTTATAGTATTCATACTTAGAAGTGGATTGCCACCATCTCTTTCTTATTAAAGCTACTAAAGGGATTTTCCAAGATATTTGTGTTCTTTGAAGTTTCTCATAAGAGCATTCCTCGCTGCTCTTAGAGGTTCAGTCTTTCTCCCTCTTTACAGGGGTCTCTCTATGCAGTTGCTCAAATCAAGCAAAAAATCACAGATTTTCTCCCTTTTATCTTCTCAAGTTCTTCTAAAAGAACATAATTTATAAATGCATATGCATGTGTGTGTGTGTGTATTTTAACTAGAGAGGGGAAACCCACGATGAAACAGTTTTATAACTCATAGAAGTTTCAAAAGAACAGAATACAAGGACATCAACCATTTCTTTTTATTTTTTTACAAAGAAGCTGCCATCTAAGAAATCCTTACACAGATCCCAAGTTTAAGAAGTGAAAAAGAACCAAAAAAATAACTGATGAAATTCTGATTTTTTCACTGAGAATTCAGTATTACTGAGGACAGTGTTTTGTGTTTTAGAACATCATATATATTACCAGAACAATTAAGAATAAATTTTAGCAAATAAATTTAGTAGTCACTTCAATTCTGCTATGGTACTCTCTGTGCATGCATTCTAAGGGACCTTCTTTATTGTCTTTTCATAATAATAATTAAAATTTCAACAAATTTACTTCCTGCCAGAGCCCATAAAACATCTTTAATGTCCCAGACTCAAGTCCTCAGTAGTAACTAGTAGTAACTAGTAGTAACTAGTAATAGCTAATCGTAACTAGTAGTAGCTAGTAGTACAGAGAACTGCTAAAGGCATATGAAGATGATGGTTTCTAGAAGTTAAATACACTATTTAGTTGGTCATGGAGTCTCCCTCCTTGGAAACCTTGAACATTTGTGTAGACACAATTCTGAGCAACCTGACTTAGATGAAGTGAAGTTGGGTCAAAAGACCTCAGAACTCCCTTCCCACTCCACCATTCTGTGATTATGTTTGCCTGAGTAACAATTTTCCAGTTAAAGAAATCAGTTCAGTTGAAAAATTTATGACCTGAAAATCTGGACTATATTGAACTGATCCAGAGTGTTCATTCTTCATGTTTAAATCCCCAAACCTGTCAACAATCTGTTTCCTGATTATTCTTCAGTGGACTTCTATCTCTGACTTTACAATGAATAGAAAAAGCTAATCAGAATAGGCTTGCAAAAGGAGGTGCTATTTGTTAAAATCAGTCAGAGGTATTAATTATTTCTATCAAAATTTTTCAGATGATGCAATGAAATAATTCATTGAACCACCTTAGACTACTTTTAAAGCTTTTTTGAGAAATAAGATTGGTGTTTGTTCTCTATATAAATCTATATAAACACAGATAAATTTATTAGTTATTGCATAAGAAATCTGTCAGCTGTTATAGCGCACTGTGTTCCATCATTAGCCTTCTAGACAACTTTATATGCTATTGATAAAAAATTAAAAAGTAAAAAAATCACATTTCCCCAAAAAAAAAAAAAAAAAAAAAAAGCGATGTTTTTGTGCTCTGGTATACTAATGTGGTTACATTACTTTTGGGTCACTTCCTCAGCCATACATTACCCTTTAGTTCATTTGCTACCACACAAGTGCACGAACTGCTCATGAACTGAATTTTAAATGTGTAGGTTTTGCTGAAGGAAAACTACTGACTTTATAATATGGGCTTTTGATTAGCTCTTTTTCCTCAGCACTTCACTTACTAGCAAGAGGATATTCAGCATATTTCTGTATATAATTATACAGAGAGACAATTCAAGACTCACGCTGTACTTCAGTTTTCTAGCTCTACATAATTGCTTTCAATTTAAGAATGCTGAAGGCCAATTAAAATGGACAATTACTGAGATTTTATTAGCTGAGTCACAGCTCTGTAAGCTTTGAAATTTCCAAACTCTTGAAGAACTAAATATGCCTGAAGGTATCTTTAAAAACTTCCATGTACCTTGATTTATGACTTTGTCTTTGGTAAAATAAACATTTTGTTTTAATTATATAATTAAAGTAACAATGTAATTGTTAAGAAAGCTGAGAGAATCATTGAAAGAAGATTGTCTAATAGCTATGAATTTTTCAGCACAGTAAGGTGAGATTTCAGAAGTATCCATATATTGTAGGAAAAACAAGAAATCAATATGCTTGAATCAAGTGGTATTTAAGAACCTAGGGTGAAATTTAGTTATATGCCCTTTAGAGACATCTCATTTTTCACAGATAGACCCCTGCAGGTGAAAAAATATCTGTTTACACATAGGAAGTGACTGAGTAATGACAATCTGTGCAGCTCAGCATTTACTTTATTTTTAAACCCTGAGAGTGTTCCTAAATTTGAAACTTTGCCACCCATCTCCTTAGGAGATACAAGGGTGGGATGTGTATTTTAACTTATATATCTTATATATTGGTGATCTTATATAATCCTCAAGATGAACATTCATACAGTTCACCAGCTGCTTTACCTTGTTTTGCAGATGGTAGATTATCAATTTTTTAGTTGAAAAGACCAATGGATGACACAATAACCGATGGTTTCCTCTGCATCTTCTTCTAGAAATCACATTCTTTCTTCTTGCTCCCTTATCCAGCTTTCCTACATAAATACATTCAGTTTTTCACTACATTTTCTAAGCTGGGTGGGTTTGCAAATGGTTAAGTGACTATAAAATAAAATTTTGCATTACACAAATTGTGTATCTAGAACTCAGTGTGGAGTGAAGTGCAATCTGTAAAGGGAAGGAAACCACTGTAGAGCACTAATTCTTTGAATGATACATTGCTTTGAGGTGGATTTACTTGCCCCTTACAATGAATATTCCACTAACATCAACATAGTCTTTGAATTTCTACAGACTTTTATCAGAGTATGAATTGGAACAAAGTAACTTTTGATAGAGAGAAAATTCAAATCACTAAGCTAATAAGCATTTTTAATAACTTCTAGACAAATATTTTTTCTTTCCTACAGTCTCTACACAAGGACAATTTTTTTTTTTTTTTTTTTTTGGCCACCAACTTTCATTGTCTCCTTTTTTGCAACAGACTCCAAGCAGTCTTCCCTGGATCTTCAGGGCAAGTGTCTCCATCGCATCTCTAACATAGCATTGAGCCTCTGTGTCTCTCCTGAGGCATTGTACTTGCAGCTTTTCTCATTCCTGTGTGAACAACCAGAACCCAAATTAACACCCAGCTGAACAAAGTTTGTATTTCTCTGTTTTCTCTGTTGCAGATAAAAACCAAAACCACTAAGAGTCACCCATTTCTTCCCACTTTCAAAAATGTAGTTTTGACAAGTCACCCCCATTACAAAGGATGGCCAAAAAAAAAATTATTGACATTCTAGGGTTCTTGTTTTCCACAGAGAGAAGTTTCTCCTGTGATTTATTCTTTATTATACAAATCAAAACTAGGTATGATCCAATACCATTCTTTGTTTCACACAAAGGAAACAACCTCATTAGCATAATTATCACTCAAACATCTGTTAAATTAAAATGTTTTAGAAAGAGATTATGTTCTGTCTATACTATTTATATTGTATAGGGATCATGCTTTAATTTAGAAAACATATGTAGTAATCAAGAATAAAGGTATCTGTCTGGCATATTCTACTGAGATGTACATTTTGGAATGTTTCTTTACATTTAGTTGCAGTTGTCTTTTAAATAGGAACTGCTTTTCCTGGAGTGTTCTTTGTATAAAATGATGTTTCATTACCTTAGCTTAAATTGTTATTCAGAAAGATTTTTCAAGCTGTAAATGATGTGGGGAAGAAGGGATTAAATGTTTGCTGATTTTGATTCTGAAACATTTGTTTAGTGTTGGTTTGTTGTTAGTATTTGTTTTGGTTTTGTTTTTTTTTTCTCTGTTATTCTATTTTATTTTATTTTATTTTATTTTATTTTATGACCAGAACTGTCATAATTACTTCAGATAAAGACAATGGTAGTGCTTAGGTATGTATTCTGAATTTCACAAAAATTAATTATCTTATTCCTTTCTTATGTTTTACTCAAAATTTTTAATATTTATGTTAAATAGCTGTCCTCTCTGCTCTGAAATTACTAAGGACAAGCATGTCACTGTCATTTTTCTTATGTTTTCTTAGAATTTTGATGGTCTCAAATGTGGTCATGTTTTAGGTAACTTCCTGTTAAGCAACTTTGAACCATAAAGAACATGAAAACCTAAAGGAAATTTTTAATTAACTTATAAGAAAGCTTTATTATTAAAATTTAAGTATTTATCTTAAAATTTATTAACTATATTAAGTTCTGATTGTGGGTATGTCTCTTTAAAACTTTGTGTGCCACTCTCCTGCCCCTCCTTCACTTTCTCATGTGAAGAATGGTGAATGATGATCAGCAACATTTAAAAATCTGTCAAAATAGGCGAAGTCACAGCAGAATGATAGGATTCTTATTGTTAGTATTCTCAGAGAAAATTCAAAAAGAAACTAAAATTAGAAAATATCCCTTAATCAGGTTCAATGAATCCGAAAAAATGTTTTATTTTTTACTAATAGTCTTTTTTTAGATTCAGAACCTGAACTAGGGAATATTTTCACTTAAGAAATTTCGACAGAGATGGATAGAAAATGTCTAAATTATAGAATCTATCTATAATTCTATAGATAGATTCTATATTATCTATAAAGCTAGACCCCAATTTTAGGACTTGGGTTTTGGCAAGGACAGTTACTACAGGGTGGAGACAAAACCAGAATTCTGAACACTTGGTTTCTTAAAATATTTTACTTGGTTCTTGGAAAACAAAAATGAGTGGAAAATCAGAGCTATTTTAGTCTTGATAAACAATCTATACTGTGGTTATGTAAAGCAAAGAGATTTTTGGCCAAGTAAATTTCTTGGTCCTGTGAAACCACGGGGCTAAACTAGGCTGCCTCAGAAAGTAAACAAACAAACAAATTAGTCAAATGATTTAGGACATCAGGCTGCTGAAGTTAACATATTTTGTTTTTCACTGTTTCACCAGTTCCACATTTCTCAAGAATTAAAATTCAGGGTTGTTCATTTTACTTTCCTCCTGACTTCCAAAGGTGAGTGTCTTGGTATATCTAACTTCTGGTTTAGGAATGTCTGCCTCAAAAACTTTCAGAGGTGTCTTGCAGCTTTATTTAAAGATCCTGATCAACAGAAAAGCAGTTGTAGATATTTTACTAAGACAGAGACCTTAGCAGTTCTGGGCAGATGCTATTTTTTAAGCATGACAATAAAATTTCTGAGGCCATTAACAGAGTAGTGCAGTCTGACTAAAATTCATGCATAATATTCATAAATGACATTCTCTCTGCCTGCACAAAAAACGTGAAGAGTGCACCTCCTGCTCTTATATTTACTCTTCAATCCATAGGATCTCTTTTCTCTTTTATCACTTAAAACATTGTAAGCACCTCTGTGAAATGAACCATTCTATGAGGCAGGGAGATATAAAACCTTTTTTTTTTTTTTTTTGTGGCAGATGAAAATTAAAGCTTATGTCTTCATAAAAACCATTTTAATACATTTTCAATGAGTTTAGTCAACCTTGTTATCTGGTATTACATATACATAAAATATATATATATAAATGTACTGGCAAATATATTTGTGAATACCACTGCCAAATTCAAGATGGGAAGATAGTTATAATCAGATCAGCTTCAGGACTTCAAGAAGAGATAGACTTCTGCAATTTCCTTATCCAAATGAACAGTTCTGGAAGTCAGAGTTAGGTTAATAATGTGATAGAGTGAGATATTACAGCATACATTTTGGATCTTGCTGATATATTTTATAGGATATGATTTTGACATTAGGTTTTTTTGCAAAATTTCTTTGTGATTTTGATCAGATTATGTAATTCTGAACACTTCCTGGCATAATTATACTTCCAACTTTACTAGGAAAAGGTAAATAAACTATACAATGGGAAAACTAGGACAAAAAAGATAGCGTAAAGAACTCTGAGAAAACTGATGCTGATTTTATCTAAATATGGTAAAAAATTTATTCTAATATTTCTGAAATATCATGTTGTGGAAAAAAAATCAAATCATTACTGATGTAAGAGGAAATATATATACACTTTCATCATATTTGATTTTTCTTTCCTTTTTTGGTGTTAATTTCCCACCCAACAGAAAGAGCTCTCACTACAGCTGCAGGAGATCTGCTAATGTGTATATTTAAATAAAGAGGTACATGTTTTTTGTATACACCTTTAATATCATTTTTCAATGCTGTTGTTTTGTTCGAAAGAATAACCAAGATCATCATAATTTGATAGCACATACAGTGTATAAAGAAACAAACAAAAAAAATTGCTGAGTTTTGACAATGAATTTATAATTTGAATTAATCTCAGTCTCAAAAGAGTGTTGGGTTTTTTTATTTTATTTTTGTGTTTATTGTGATCAGGAAACTACCAGCTAATTAAATGATTGATCTACTATCCAAGCCACCTTGTTTAAATTATGTTATCATAGAATTAGTAGATCCAATGAGAGTCTGCCCTCATGAGACTCCACCTGGAGCACTGCATCCAGCTCTGGGGTCCTCGGCGCAAGAAAGACATGAACTTGTTTTAATGGGTCCAGGGGAGGGTCACAAAGATAATTGAAGGGCAGGAGCATCTCTCCTATGCAGACAGGCTGAGAGAGTTGTGGTTGCCCAGCCTGGAAAGGAGAAGGCATCAGGGAGACCTCACTGTGGCCTTCGAGTACTTCTGCAGGGCTTATAAAAAAGCAAGGAAAAAACTTTTTACACAGGAATATAGTGACAGGACAAGAGGGAAAGTTTTTAAACTGAAAGAGAGAAGGTTAAAATGCCAGAAGAAATTCTTTGCTGTGCAGGTGGTGATGCATTGAAGCAGGTTTCCCAGAGAGGTTGTGGATGTCCCATCCCTGGAAGTATTCAAGGCCAAGCTGAAGGGGACCCTGAGCAACCTGATCTAGTGAATGTCATCCCTGCTCATGGCTGAAGCATTGAAATAGATAATCTTTAAGATTCCTTCCAAACCTAATCATTCTATGATCTATAGATTATAAATCCTATAATTCTATGATATGCTGCTTTTAGTTTTTTCTTTTAGAATACAGTTAGGGTGGGAAATGATTGAGTCTTTTGATAACATTAACAACAAAGCTAATCATGGTGATTTGATCAGAGTGGTATCAAAGATTTGAAACAAGGTCTCTACAATAGAAAAAGATTCTAGGAAACTAATTGCAGAAACAAAGGCTCGGATTACTCAACGAAAACAGAAATTCATAGAATTCTACAAGGATATACATAAATTACTATGGCATTCATATTGTTCAAATATTAAAATGACAGAATTTGATGTAGATTTCTTAGAAATAATTCCTTAGTGCAAATTATAGGATTCTATTGACTAGCCAGCCCTTTGAACTGACTCACATTATCTCTTTTTATGTTCTTATGTATAATGCAATACATAATATTCTTAGCAAATATATTTGCTTTGCATTCTTATGATTTTTTTACAATATTGACTCTGTTAATAAAAATTGTTTTTACATCCTTTTTCCTAACCTTACTTATGCATCACAAGTCTGATTAAATCAAAGCATCTTACTGTTAGTGCAGTTAATTGAATAAACAATTATGAATAAATACTGTAAAAATTGTCTGTTTTTCCACCTACTCAGTCATTCTTGAAACAGCAATGAATATCTTTGTCTTTCACATAGGTCAGTGCAAAGAGAATTCCCAGTAAATGAGCTCATCATAAAAACATCTCCAATTATTTCATTACCTGCTACTCTGCTATTCCTAGGTCACTAAGTCACCATGAATGTTTTTATTCTGTTGAATGATTTCTCATAGGCTTCCTGTATTTCCATGTGGCAGCAACCAGAGACTTTACTGCAAAATTAAATCTTTCACACAGTGTATGCTATGCCCAGGAAGATTACAAGAAACACTAAGGAGGCATCTTCAGAGCTGAGGTAGTCAGCCATGTGTAACCAGCTCTGCTATGTATTGTCTTCTAAGTCCTGTTTATTGAAGGAAAAGAAGAAACACAGATAGAGAGGATGTATGAATAAATGCTACTACACACTTGACCTTCAGTATTTCAGACAGGTTTGGTACCCTTTGCCCCATATGACCTCATCTATGTAATCTCTATATATCTATATCTAATCTATTTCTGTACCTACCTATCTGTATATGTAGAGAGATAGTTATTTGCAATACAGTCTCAATGGTCTTGAAATAAGAATGTTTAATCACTCCCAAATTTTAATTGCTGCAAGTGAATAAACATTCCTTATTCAAGACTATTTATTTAAATGAAGAAGCTGACACCAGTCTCTACCTCCTGAAATAATGCTCATTTGGAGAGCGAAAAGAACAATGAAAGTTTGAGTCCTTGATGTCTATCAGATTGGAATTTAATGGGCTCAAAACCTATAACTAGCCAGGTCTGGGCTTCACAGTTGAATAGTTCAATCAGTAGCTTTTAATAGTGCACTGTGGTAATTGCCACTTATGTGAACTATCTGTTCTTGAAAGAGTGACACTTTAATCAGCTCTATTGAGATCCTGACATTTGAGGTTCTCTGTGCTGTTTTATTTGGAGTTTATTTGTTAAGGATTTTTGTTTTGAGAGTTTTTTCTTTGTTTGGGGGTTTTGGGTGTTTCTTTTTACTCTACAGGTTTTTCATTTCCTTTTGACTTTATCAGTGTTAAAGGAAAGATGATTGCTCAGTATTGCATATTGCTCAGTACTTGCAACAGTACTACATGCTCAGTACTTGCTCAGTACTACAGCCAAACTTGATAATATAGAGCAGAAGGTTGCTTGTTAGGATAATTTAATATAGGAAATATAGTGCAGAGTCTTTATGCATTGAAATCTTTTATCATTCATATGTTTTGGCAATTTTTTCATTGAATCTTCACGTACTTTTGTCCATGGAAAAATGGTAACTCCCTGCATAGACTGTTGTATATAAAGATTTAGGTGAATTTTTTCTGCATTCAGTAACTACTTTATTGATGGCTGTTATATCAGACAAGACATTTATTTCACTCATATTTAAATTAGAAGTAAAGACAGTTAGAATTGATAAAATTACTCTGACATAAACTTGAGAAATGTGAGAACCCCTGAGACACTCAGCAGACGGATCATCTACCAATGTGAGTAAATAAGGAGAACAGTGAAGCTTTTTGGAGCAAATTTTCAGACTAACATAAAATGTTCCTTGACACTCCATTACATCTGATTTAGAAAGTCCCTGCGACCCAGTCAGCAGTCTGGACTCTTGTAATAACAATAAATAAGATATGTCAAGATGTAGGTACAAGCAAGCACATACTGAACAGACATAGGAAGTGGTACCGATTCCAGATCCAGACTCCCATATTTCTGTCAGGCTTCTGATGGTTCCATAGGCAACCAAAGTCAGTTAGCCTGTTTTCTAAAAATTAATGTTGTGCCTCTCAGTGATTCAACTTAAATCCTCTTCTCATTTAAATTAATTATCTTAAATTCTCGTCGTGCATTTTCAAAATAAGCATCTGAACTCATTAATGAATTAAAGAAATTTCTTCTGGGGAACAGCATATTTATTGCAGTTAATTTTTTTTATGATACTAAGAGAGTGGAGAAACAGATGCTTTAAAAATCGAAATTTTATAACACTTATGGGCCAGTGAGCAGATGTTTCTATATTTCCAATATCATATAGTACTGCTAGAAGGCAGGGATAAGTAATTGACATTTTAATATTGGAGAAAAAAACCTGAAACATATCACAGCCATCTTCTGCAATAAAAAGATAAGTAGTATCAAATACATCAGAAAAGGAATATTCTATCACACTGATTGTGTAAATGAAAGTGTAATTCACAGAAATTTGTCCATTGCTTATTGAAAGCGTAAAATATTGTGACCATGCATCAGTCCATATAATAGACATTGGACAGGGGATTGACCATAATGCTTTTCTGATTTTCCAAGGCCAATATATCCTTAAACAGTTGTATTATAGCAGTTGTATTAGAGTTGTGTTATCTATTTTAATAGATTCATAAACAGGAAAAGCAGTGGCAGCATATATCTTTACAGTGAATCCTGGTGAGATCCATTAAACATGCTGCAACAAAGATAATACTTACAAAGGTTGTGAGCAAAGAAAAAGATCAAAATGATCCTGGAAACAGAGATCAAGAGGAAATAGTAAACCAGAAGGTCTCCTATTTGGGCGATGCAAAGGAAAACATTTCCATCGAACTTATCTCCCATTTTTTTTTTTTTTTTTTTGTGTCCATTCTTCACAAAACCAAGTAGATAAGATTTATGTTTCCTGGACCATATCAGATTGTTTCCTGACTTATTGGAAGTCCTTATATATGATTAAAATATTGATGAAGTGTTACTGTCCAAGTGCAGATGTGGACTGCTCAAGCCACAAGAGTCGGGTAGAAAGCTCCCAGGCTTAAAGCCCATTAAGACTTGGACAACCTTGTTGCAAAGAAAAGAGAAACAAAATGCCCCTTCTACAAACCCATAAAACTGCACTTACAAACACTACGATATCAATATATTTTTGCAGATTGATTGATACAGATTTGATTGACAGTCTTTATTAACTCTGATGGAAAACCAGTGATTCTGGGGGCAGAAGAGATTAGGGGAGGCAAGGTGAGGTAAGGGAAGACATAATAAGGCAAGATGAAGTGAAGCAAGGCAAGGCAATGAAAAAAAGGAGAGGAGAGATGCAGTTGCTCACACTGAGAAATAAAATACAGAGATAAGCAATATTTTGCTGATTGAAAAATATGAACCAAAAAAAAAAATATTTTCTTTTTTTTTTTTTTTTTTAGTGTTCCATAGGTTTCCTTTGGGATTTAGAGAATACGTTTTATATTGTAATACTTCTAGAATTTATACTGTGTGGTCAAACCTTAAAGAAAAGGAGGATACAAAGTTGTATTCAACACTCTTACAATCAGATATCATTGACTAAGAAATTAATACTTCATGTATTTTTAATTTCTTTTTCTCAAAAATAAGGTTTGATTGTGACTTGATTTAGCTTTTCATACATCTAACAATAATTTATTTCCCACTGACAGCTAGTGATCATAATCAAAAGCATAAATTAACATATAAATGAACATTAGAGTGTGTATTTTCAGGAAAGTTATCCATTTCTCCACACTAAGTTGGAACTTGTGATTGATTTTCTAAAAGATACTTGACATAAAAGTTTTGTGTTGTTATATTTAAGTTATTTTAGTACTTAAAGAAGTATTTTTTAAAAATATTAACTGCATTTAGCTATCATAAACTTCCAGAATTTTTTTTTAGTGGTGGAAGTTGTGTTAATTTGCTAGTTTATAAGTAAGCAAAATCTGAAATTTATTGTGGTCTAGGAAACTCAGAAGAATAAAGAGAGAAAAGATTACATTGCTTTTTTAAAAGAAATGCTTTTCTTTAAGAAAGAAAACTACTTCATACTAATTTTCTTTGGTAAAAAGTTGATTGATATAATTTTAGGTAGAAATATGAAGATAAAAAATTAGAGAACAAAGAAGGCAGACCATAACTAGGCCAAGTTGAGCATTTTAAAAGCAAGCCTAAGCTTTTCTGAGCCCTATATCTGATCAAATGTTTCTTATAGTCTTATAGTGTCAGCATTTTACAAGAAATTCAAGATAAATCCAATACTTAAAGTAGCTCATATTAATCACTGCCTAGGCAAAATAGCAAATGCTAGTATTTAATTTCAGAAAATGTGTATGAATTATTCACTGATACAGTTTTGTCCTTCTTAAGGGCTACCAGTTTAACTTTCTTTCATACTCATTACTGTATTAAATGACAGCTTCTCTTCTGACAAAAATGCAAAATATTTTTGTACTATTATTGCAGTGAACTTATGCTAGAAAAGTTATAAATTCACTAGAAAGACCAATAGATATTACTCATCTGTTCTGCAAATGTTACAGAAACGTGACTTTTCTGAGCTAGTTATAGTAAGGAAAAGACTTTAATATGCAACATCTTTTCTGAAAGATGATCACAGTTGAAGCTACCAAATTTTTTCAGTTTGCAGGGTACAAGTCCAAACTTTTCTGTTGCTACTTCTACATCCTGCATAAATAAAAACCATCTTAAACTTGAGAATTTAATACTCATTTTTGTCTTCTTTTTTTTTTTTTTAAGTAACAGTGAAATTAGTTGTATTATATATGTACACACATAGATACAAAGGAATATAAACTGTAATCTATTTTAATGAGAGCCAGCTTCAACAAAGAAATTTAATAAGTTGTTAGATTTTAGTTCCAAAATGGAAATAAAAACTTGAAGGTACTCTTTTGACTTTTTCTTGCTTGGCTAGCCACAGATATTTGGATTTCCTCTTTTCTAGTGAAGGTAAGTTTCAGTTTAAGTGATATGTAACTCATGTTAAAGCCATGAGCAAAGAATCAAATGGAGACATTTTTAATGTCTAATGAGGGCATTGTCAGATTCCTTCTTCAAACTTTCCAGTAAGAAAGACAGAAAGAAGGACTTGTGAATTACACTAAGAGAATCACTAAATTTCATCAGAAATGTTTTTGAAATTTACCAGATGCTTATGTCCACATTTTATGGCTAGTTCCATCCATAATTCCGTGGTGGAAACTATTGTTCTAAATAGGATCTTCCTCATCTGAACCCATCATCTCCAAACAGCAAGGAAGATAAAGAGAATTGCTGCAAAGAGAAGCATAACCATACAAAGCATTCTTCAGGACATGTAAAAAAAAATTTAAATCAGCAAAACACTCCTAAACCCTAATCCTAGTTACAATGATTGAATTTTAGATGTTTTATCTACCAAGTTGTCTGTGATTTAAAATGATAGCAAGGCATGGAGATGTAGAATTGGATGATTAAAGACCTTTGTCAGTGTGTAGAAAAACAGATTATCTGCTCTCTATGTCCATATTTTTCGTGTTGCTAATTCTATCATTTTTATTAGCCTGTTGCATATTGCATACACCTATGGGGTTGCATAAATAATGACTAGGATATCAAATGTATTGATTTTGTCAGAGTGACAGTCAATTTCTATTTTACTGCTTTAACTGTCATTAGCATCTAATGTCTCCTCCATAGTTAGCGAGGAAACTAATAGTGGTAAAGATAATGGTACTTACTGATTATCTAGCATCAAGCACTGGAACAAGCTTCCAGGGAAGTACAGGAATCATCATCCTTGGAAGCATTTAAAAAATGCATGGAAGTGGCACCTAGGGACATGGTTTAACAGTGAACATGTGGCAGTGCTAGGTTAATGGTTGGAATTGATCTCAGAGGTCTTTTCCAACTTTAACATTTCTATAAAAGAAGTCCTTAAAACAGTTTAAAATTTGCACATCTCAAAGTAGTAGATAAGGGGGTCATATTTGGAAAATTAACTTGCAGCAGAGCTAAATACTGAAAATGTTGAAGTCAGGTAAATGAAGTACATGAAACGTTAAAAAATAACAAGTTCTGTAGGTACACAGTAGCTTCATTCTTAATCCCCTAGAGATACTTGAGTAATTTGCCAGCTGTAGCATTCATTTCCTTTGCTGAAATTCTCCTCTCTTTGTTACCTTGTAGAAAGATATGAATAAAAGAAGAAGACATATATCTCTAAGTTATATTGTTCTGAAATCTTACTGTCACAGAAATAGTAAGATTTCAAAACAAAAAGAAGTATGATGTGAAGGCTAGAAAATATTTTATTAGATCCTGTCTTTTTCTGCATTGCTAAAGTTTATTTTTCCAGTACATATTTTGGAAGATTTTCTTCATTTTTTTGTGCTTAGAATTCAAATATTCTCCTTTGGGAGAATAAAATATTTATTTATTCATTTGTTTGTTTGTTTGTTTACAGTTTTCCTAGGGTGACTTTATGATGCTTGTATCCCCTATCATTTATTCTGTTTATGCTGGATATTGAGTTCTTGAAGACTGGTTCTGAGAGCAAAGAGGGGAGAAGAAGCCCACAGTTTGTTTTCAGAAACTGCACTTGCTCCCCTGCATCCTTCCCTGGGACTGTGTTATCTACAGCACGGACAGTGGGACAGAGCCCTCCTTTCCTTTTTAGTTAGTTTTTTTTAGCTAGCCAAGGCAGAGAAGTTTTCCAGATTGTGACTCTTATTTTTCTTGGAACTGATCAGCCCTGCTCTGGACTGAAAACCATGAAGAACACTAGGATCTCAAACCTGTGGCCCATCAGGGCCTGGGACACAGCATTTTCAAGTGCCAGAAGGACTGATAAGAGACTGAGTGACCTGAGCTACAGCCCACGAAAAGGGTTTTCTGATTAGCTATCTATTCAGAACAGTGAGAAGTTCTGTTGTTTAATAGTATTCATTTTCCGTGCTTGTGAGTACTTTACTTGTTATATTAGCAGCCTTTTCCACTTTTCTCCAAGGAGATTTATGTCTCCCAAACTGATGAGGAGAGGTGCTGCTTGAATGTGCTTTCTGGAGGGACCCCTTTGGAAGTTCCTTCCCTAAATTTGCCCTGTACCAGGACAATTACCTGGTATACAGAGGTGTAGTATCTTGGAGTGGTCCAAAGATGCACCAAGAGAGCTTTAGTCTTGGCATTAAGAAATATTTCTTTACCAAGGGGACCAAACACTGGAACAGGTTTCCTACAAGCATGGTCAATGACCCAAACCTGTCTATGGTTTAGAGACATTTAGATAATGATTTTAATACTATTCTTTTACTTTTTATCAGCCCTGAATTGGTCAGGTAATTGGATCACTGTAGGTTGATCCTAACTGAAATATTTTATTCTATTAAATTACATTTATGTTTAGTATTGATTTATTTTACAAAATCACTCTTAATATACTTATTGATATTTTTAAACTGTAATTATTTCCTGGTGTGGGTGGACACAATATTTAATTAAGTCTGAAAGTGTGAAACTTTGCATTAGAAAGTACAGTGAATTATGATTAATTACTCTGTTCTGATACACTAGAAACTGTTTATTTCTGTGCAAGTACCTTTTCTTGCACATGTAAGGCACAAAATGTTCTTCCATAATTGTGTAACCAGAATATAATTGCGGAGTAGGAGAAAAATGTGCCACATACGGTAATTTGATGCTAGAGGTTGTGGTAGGTTAATGTACCTTGATTAAAGCAATGAAACATATTCACAAAAAAAATAAAGGGTCATGCTCCTGAAATTATGTCACAAGATATACAGACCTTTTATTCTGATTTGCAACATTACAAGAACCAGTTTATATTTATTAATTTTTTAATATTTATATTTATTTATATTTATTGTGGTCTCCACATGTTCTGTGGTTCTTTTTGTATGAAATATTATTTTACATAGTAAATGCATTTGTGTGACTCACATATATATACAGATTAGCACAAATGCAAGAATGAAAATTTGTTCCTCAGAATAAGAATACACACAAGTCTCCTTTCCTATACTCAGGAATGATGTGGTCAAAATAGAAACATTCAGTTACTGAGGTGTACTGTAAAATCTCCATTTCATTTTGGCAAAAGATTAATTTAGCTTTATGTATTCTTTATTGTACCATTCCCCTTGATGTACTCTTCTATAAAATTATTATTTTTTTTGTCCTCACTTATGTTATTTTTGTTACTTTTCCCTTTTTCCTTCTGCTTCTATCTGATGCTCATTTTTAAATTAATGTAGCCAGTGAATCTAGATTATTATGGGTAGCTTGAAATCTAGTAACAAAATGTCCAATAATTTTTTAAGACATCAGCAGGGATATGAAGAAGACCTTAGAAAGAACTTGCACTCTGTTGTACCTGCTACATGCTTTGTCCAAACAAAGAGCCCTCATGAAATTTCTGTGCCACTGTCCCAGCTACTGATAAGATTCAAGATCTGTATACAGCACTTTGTCTTTCCCACTGTATACATCTTCAGGAGAAAACTACCTGAGAATGCTGCAGCCCTTGTGTTTGGAACCAGACAGGGGTACTGTACTGGCCTGAAGGCGACAGCACGGTGGAATGTAATAGCACAAAATTTATAGCAGTCAAATAATTACTGGGACTGTTCTCTGGCACTGGTGCCTACTGGCATGGGATTCCAAGCACCTCAAAAGGAGTGCCCAGTGTAAATTACACACTGGAATTTTCTTTAGCTCACAATATCTCCAGAGCCATACTCGAAAACTGATTGAATGCACATCAGTTGTTTTAAGGACAAAATGATCTTTGGAACCATACTAACAATAAAACAGTAAAAATGTTTTCTACGTAAATTAGCCACCAGTGTTTATCTTAAAGCGACCTTAAATTAATTTAAATTAATAAAGGCTGTCAATGCAGTAGTGAATCAAAGTGAGAGTTGCCAAATCATGGTGGGCTTGATGGGGATTTTAAACAAAATAAGAAAACAGTTTTCAGAGTCAGTTATGTTCTTATTTATATATTGTTATGAAATTCACTAAAATCTCTGAATCAGAAATTACTGGAAATAGGATCTTCATCCTATAGTCTATACATTTTTAAGGGGGCTTTTTTTGTTGTCTCTGGTATTCTGAGAAGAAATTAATTTCTAATTCTTCTCCCAGCTTTGATTAAAATAACAATAAAAACTAAATATTGAGTATAAAAAAGTAAATTACATATATCTCTGAAAACAACATCATAAAGGATGTAGTAGAATAATGTAAAAACACAGAATACAATTGAGATTAATCAATCAGAAAAATAAAGATTCATATTTTGCAAATAAACATTTTTTTTCGCAGTGAATGCATGCGACATTTGTGCAAGACATTTTTTTGACAACTTCTTTTACTAATGATAATGGTTCTACAGTCATGTTTTATATTAAGCATTCAATATAGAATTAGATCATTATATTTTGGTTACACAGTTGTGCATTATTCACCCATCTCTTAATACTGTGACTGAAAGTTTTCTACTTCCACTTTGATTTTATTATACACACTTCTACAAAATATTTCTCTTATATAGCCTTTATATCATCTAGATTTATAAAACAATTTTATTTCTATTCATTTACCTCACTAAAGGTCAGTACTTTTTAAAAAAATTCTAATATAAGGGGAAATAGATTAAAAATGTGCATGTATTGGTAGATATCTAAATATAATACAAACAGGAAATATTATAGCGAAAATAAGACTGAAAGCATATATCAGCTCTCATGCACAAATAAAATAAAAAATTATAATTAAAAAATATTTCTCTGGAAACAATACATTTCTGCAAATACAGGAAACTCAGTGTTAATTTTACACATAGGGGAAGATGTTAAGCAAAGCACTCAGCCTACCTAATTCTACTTTGTTGTTGTAGGCCTGGGTTTATCGCTAAGGCACTTTAACGCTTGTGAACAAAGGGTTTGTCCCCACTTTTCCTTCCATTTTTGGACAGTGGCTGTTGTCTTGTCTTCCCATGCCATCTGCCAGGGAGAAATTCAAATTATAAGGGGATTGAATAATTCCCTCAAGAAACCTCTTTCAATAAAAGAAGCATATAAACCGATTGCATAAAATTAGATGGGATTATCCAAGTGGCATGATATATGACATACAACAAGGGATAAGGTCATTGATCCTTTTAAAACCAGTGACATTTGAGACAGATAATTAAATTTTGAGTGGTTTTGACCTTTATCTAATCTCACTTATATCTTAACCATTATAATAAAGAAAACTGTTGCCTGCAGATAAGCTGTAAAGGAATGATGGGTTTCGTGTATTGTTTGGTAGTGCAGTGACTTTTTATTATTATTGGGAGGCTAGCATTAGTCTTTGTAATTATAAACATCAGATGTCATTATCAATACTTACAGCCAGGATAAGCTTTTCTTCCACAGATGTTCTTTTTATATAACATCCAAGTTAATTTCATCTGTAGAGTGCATTCAGTATTCACAGTGTTCTTCCATTTAGATTAACACAAAAATACTAAAAACAGTGATAAAACTATTCAAATTCAAATTGATTAAATAATTCAAAATTTTTATATTAGAAATGCTACTTTATGTCCAGAACTGTAGAAAAAAATAAGTAATATACAGATTTGTTCTGGATTACTTCTTCCCCTTTTCTTCTTTCAATTATTCCTTAATGATGTTTCTTCTTTCTCCATCACCTTTCCCCTACAGTTGATGATCTGTAAAAATTTAGTGTTACCTATCAAAACAGATATTTGGCCCTAAAAACGCATCTGCACTACTGCATAAAGAAGAATGGGTGTGTGCACAACTAAGAACATTCAACAAGTTGGATTGTTTAAAACACTTTATTCTTAGATCAGTTCTAAATTAGCTCACCTCCTTTTTTGTCTGTTGAACAATAGCACTATCTTCAAAATAAAGTTGTATGGATGGGACTAGTCTTTAGAGACACAGATCTGAGACAGTCACTTTTATTAATCTTGGACACAAACCATTAATCTTTTTTTTTTCACTTTTACTTGTGTTCGCAACCAGAAATATAACTGCAGCTTGCACAATGGTCACTTCTTGTATTTTTCTCATTGATGTTCTCTGTAACCCAACTGTTTATCATACCAAGATATAGTTATGTCTTCTAGATGTCAGTGACAGACATGCTACCTAATAAACCACCAAGACATTTGAAATATTTGACAGGGCAGCTTTTGAAAGGAAGCAAAGAAGAAAATCTCTTGGCCCTTCTCAGTTAAACAGGATTGGAACCTCAGAAAAGGCCCCCCCATTCCTGTCTTCTGATTAACACAGAAGACCCTATTTTTTGCTTTGTTAAACTAAACAAGGGAATTGATTCACATTGGTCTTGTTAGAAGAATGCAAAATAATGCAACAGCAGAAAATTAGTAGTTGCTGTATGATTCTTTGCTGAAATCAAGACTTCCCAGGCTTCAAGGAAGTCCTTTTCAGAGGGTTTCTGCATCCTCCTTTCAGAAGACACTAATAATTCTGTGAAATGGAGAGCAGTAGCAAATAGTGTCACTCAGGAGTCATACTGTGACTGGTACTGTTCCCCATATCTTTATTAATGATGTAGTGGGATTCAGTGAACCCTCAACAAGTCTGCAGATTACAGCAAGATGAATGATGCTGTTAATATGCTAGATGGAAGGTATGCCATCCAGAAGAATATTGTCCTATCTAGATTTCTAGATTTGAACAAAACTTTTGACATTTTTTCTCACAGCATTCTCCTGGAGAAACTGCCTGTTCATGGCTTGGACAAGTGTACACTCCACCATGAAAAACTGGGTAGATGGCTGAACTCAAGGTGTGGTGGTGAACAGTGGGGAATAGAAAAGCCATAAAACTGTTAGAAAGCTGTGGGAAAACAAATCTCAGGAATGTAAGAAAGTTATAGTAAACAAGGCCAGGGAATAATGGAGCTATATGCAGATATCAAGTAAAGGCTAGAAAAAATGTTAAGCAAGATAGTAGAAATATGTATGCTTAATAATGAACTATTATCCATTGCCTTAGGCCATTACAAGAAAGCATTGTTAGATGAAAGTGTACATGAGCTTGTAGTAATTGGCTAAAGCAATTTCTTGTAAAGCTTTGGCAAACTGCAATTGGCTGAAGTTTTTAAAACGTGCTGTAACCCAGAAATCTTGATCATCTGCTTTGCAGTGGCTGAATCTGCTTAACCTTGCCAAATGAGGCTTGTAGTTGTAATGGAATAAAAAGTTTCAAGAAAGCCACACCAGCCATCTCCATGTCGTTCGTGGACATACCCTAAAATTCCAACAGTGAACATAGTTACTTCCAGGCAGTCTGTTCCAGGTGCCAACGCCCAGGGCTCACTTGTGGAGCTAGCCATGTTTAGTAACTTTATCAAGGGTCTGGAATCAGGGATCAAGTGTACCCTCAGTCAGCTTGCAGATGACACCTAGTTGAGTGGGTATGTTAATCTGCTGGAAGGTAGGAAGACTCTGCAGAGCGATCTGAACAGGCTGGATCAATGTGAAAAGGCCAATGGGAAGAGGTTCAACAAGGCCAAGTTCCAGGTTCTATACCTGAGTAACAATGACCCCATGGAATGCTACAGACAGAGGGCAGAGTTGCTGGAAAATTGCTCAGTAGAAAAGGAGCTGGGAGTGTTGATCAGCAGCTTCTTGAACACGAGTGCACCCAGGTATTCAAGAAGGCCAGTGGCATCCTGGCCTGTATCAGCAATAATGTGGCCAGCAGGACCAGGGCAGTGACTGTCCCTCTGTACTCAGCACTGGTGAGGCCACACCTCAAGTCTTGTGTCTGGTTCTGGGCCCCTCATTTCAAGAAAGACATTGAAGTGCTGGAGGATGTCCAGAGAAGGGCCACAAAGGTGGTGGAGGGTGTAGAGAGTAAGTCCTATGAGGAGTGGTTGGGGGACCTCTGGTTATTCAACCTGGAGAAGAGAAGACTGAGAGGACAATTTATCACTGTTTACAAATACTTGAAGTTGCCAAGTAACAAGTGATAGAACAAAAGGAAGTGGCCTAAAGCTTTGCCAAGGGAAATGTACTTTGTATATTAGAAAAATTTTCTTCACAGAAAGTCTATAAAGCATTGGAATGAGTTGCCCAGGTTGAGTCACCAGGCTTGGAGGCTCTTAAAAGATGTGTAGATGTGATGCTTAGGGATATGGTTTAATGGTGAACCTGGAGTTCTGGGTTAATGGTTGGAATTCATTTCCTTAAAGTTTTTTCAAACATAAGTGATTGAATGATTCCATGACAGGCTTGGTAATCAAGTCCAGTCTGTATGAGGCTCATAAACTTCAAGGTCAAATGGAAAATACTGTCAGAGGATTTAAAATGCATGATCTTTAAATGCTCCTTCCAACACAAAACATTCTATGATTCAGTAATGGATGCTCTTGTTTTTTCCCAGTTCCATGCTTCCTTCTCTGTCTTTTTTATTATTTCCTATTTCTGTTAAATTTTATGGCTTTTATTTCATGTTCCTCTTATGTTCTAATTTACCGGGTTTCTACCCTTGTGTCAAGTGTTTATTTGCTTATTCTTTCCTCTCTTTCTCCTGAACATTCTCCTTTTGCTAAGCACTTCACTGCAATGGATGTAAATAGGTTGAACAGCAAAGACTACTGTTCCAAAACAAATCCTTCACTTTCATGTGAATGCACAGTTTTTGTTTTGTTAGAAATGGGAGACAAACAAGATTACTTTCAAACAGGTCTTTTTCAAAGATGTCTCAGTAGACTTGTTCAGTTTTGTAGTTCATTCATCTCTCGGTCAGTGATTTCACCCTGCTAGAATTTCTTTATATTTTTATTGTGTGCTTTTTTATCACATAGAATAACCTCAGCCTGAGCATGTTCCATATCTATCCTTTCTCTAACTTAACCAATTTAAAATCTTTCTGATATTTCTCTCACTTCAATAGTCACCTCAAAAATGTGACAGTATGATTTTACGCCTTACATACTCATGGCTCTCAAAATGTCTCACTCCAACACATAAAAAAGGAAAAAATAAAATAAAATAAAAAAAAAAAGCTAGGATAAGTCCTAAACCCAGACTTTTATTCCATGCTCTCTAGCTGTCATTATAAGTGTTTTTAAAACAAACATCTATCCAAAGCTTCATGACACTGACATAATATAATTATGAAAAAATTCTAGTTCACATCTAAATGGTTCTAAAACTGGGGAAAATAACTCCAGATAAAACCAAAAAAAAAAACCCAACTTTTGTCAACAAATGACTGTGTATACTCAAATATTCGTATTATTTCCAGATCATACAATTTGTAGTTTATTGCACAATAAAGTTCAACTAAAGTTTCAGCTGAAATTGTTCCGTATACTTCCATATCTTGAAGTATTTTAAAAAAGAAGTCATCTGTGCCTTTTATGTTGCTGAATTCTAAATATTTTTCAAAGTCAGAAAATGCTGAAAGAATGAGGTACTACACTTCTCAGGACAATGAAAGGAACACCAAACAAATGAAAGAAAAAGATTAGTTCTTTAGCTGCTGTAGATAAGTGGAATTTTTTTTAGTTCAAAGGGACATCTAGAGATTCTAGATTTTAGTATCTAGAAGAAAGATTGGTGTAGTCTGTAACAATTGATGACAAAACAATTATTTTGGAACGTGGGAGAGAAAATCCCATTTCTGGAAACATTCAAGATCAGCTTGAATGAGTATCTGAGCAACCCGATCTAGCTGAACAAGTTCCTTTTGATTGAAAGGAGGTTGTACTGGATGGCTCTCAAAGGCTTGTTCCTGCTGAAACTGTTTTAAGATTCTACGATTAAATTTAGAACTACTACTAACTGACATTTGAATGCTATGTACATTTTTCTTTTCAGAAAGTAAAACTATGTTTAGCTTCACAGTGAATATTGTGTGAAGTTTTCTGTTGTTCTCTTAAAATTATTTCTCCTCACTTGGAATTTGCATTTTTTTCCGGTCCTTAAAGCCTGTCATATCCTAAAAGATGTGTACATAATTTTTGATATATGAAATGCTAGAATCAATGAAAATAAATCTCAGTTCACTTCATTGAAATGATTAAACCCTAGGGTAAGTTTTTTCATTATATATGTGTAGAGCAGTTTGCCAGGTTTAGTTCTTAAGATTTCTGATTCTAATTCCTTCCTGTTATCAATGTTTTGTTAATGGGACATCTATGAGTAAACATATCTTGGTGAGCAGGCTCTACCTCAAGATGAGATGGGAGGGAAGCAGTGGTTTATTACTGGCAGCTTTTCTTTTGTAGCAACATCTAAATCAATCAGGCTATTTTTGTGGTACTTGTCTGGCTACGTAACTTTTAAACTGCTGCTTCAATTGGCATTCCCACAACACTGCTTTCTCTAGAATCAACAAAATCAAGCAAAGTACCTCTTCTCTTAACATGCTTTCAATTATGAATAAGAATAATGCTATTATATGGGCACATTTAAGTGCTTACCTACATTTGGAAGGGTCAAGTCTAAGTTATTTGCGATGCTTTTCTGAATTTTATCCACCCTTGGTGCCAAATTTTATTTGGAATCATAATTTGGGTTTATAGTTTAATATTGTTTATTTATATTCTGCCTATTATTCTCATTTTTCTGCCTTCTTTTTCATTTTTTTTGTCAAACTCATAATTATGTTTCACATGCAAATTCCATCAACATAGCTTATCTTATCTTTCAGGCTATTAACGAGAAACAGCTCAAGAGACAAAACCATGCTGACCCACTTCAGATAGCAGAAAAATAAATTTACAGTGAAACATGCAGATATCATATAACAGCAACACACATTTGCAATGGTCTTGTTTGCCATGTAGAGCACATGCTGTCATTATATATCATATGTTAGCTACATCTTTTTTTTTTCTTATATTTCTCTATTACTTTGGCTTCTGAAGACTAAATTATACAAAAGCTTAATGATTTTAATATATATTAAAAATAAGCAAAATTATTCTGATAAAATGATAATTAAGTTTTTAATGAATCATATAGATATATATTAGAGTGATGTATGTTTTTACATAAAATAATTTTTACTTGTTATATGTCATGTATTTTAAAAATACATTGAACACCTCAAAGGAGAAAGACTGTTCCATGTTCCCCGGAAGGGCTGTGAAATAAAGTGTAGAATTTGTTTAATTGTAGTGTTTCTTGAAGATTATACATTCATAATAAATCTCCAGCTCAGAGGTGTGGGAATGTTATAATACTAGATGTCATGTTGCAACTTTGTATTAGCATTAATTCTACAGAATCCACTGGTTTGATTCTACAGAATTAAATTCTACAGAATCCATCTTCAACTTTTGTTGCAAGTGCTATTTTGCAGAACTGTGCTGTAGTTATTGTTACTAAAGGCAGTTATTGTTCTATTTGATGGCACAGAAGAGGCAATCTTCTGTCTCTTGGCTACAGCTTTAATGAACAAGGTCTCTTACAGTCCGAGTTGTTCCAAATTTTAGTTCATGATCCCAATATTTCTTCTTCTGAAAAGTCTATCTGGAATTATTATACGATTGATTACCAGTCACAATTTTGAATGACTTTGCAGCCGTGTTTCATATATGACATTTAAATTGCTCAGTGCTGCACTCAGTTTGATTTTGGACTTTACTCTGGGGATAGACACCTCACAGAGTTCCTGTACAAACTCTTTCTGTATCTGACACCCTCAAAATAACCAAGCAATCTTTTTATGTGTGGTTAATTGAATTTTGTGTATTTCAGAGTATAATCATTTCCTCTTGTCCTCATTGGACCGCTGAGATGAATTTGTCACTGCCTTGCTTGTATCTCCCCCCCCTTTGATAAGGTCTCCCTGGGCCGTCTGCTCTCCAAAATGAACAGACACAGATATCTCAGCCTCTCCTCACATGACAGATGCTCCAGTACCCTTCATTCTGCTTCAGAGTACACCAGCTGACCAATGAACAAAAGGAGCAAAAAGAAGAATGCTTGTAGTGCCCATCATCTAAGCCTCCGTTTGCCACAAACTTAGAGTTCACTGTGGGCTGCCTATTCTGTGAATCTTTCTTATAGGTGGCAATCCTTGATCTGCTGCAAAAAGCTGAGAATTTTCCTTAAATTTTCTTTGTAGCCTGTGCTTCCATGGCACTCACTAGTAACACTCCCTCCTGCTCCTACTCCTGCTCCTGCCTGTGGGCGAGGACAGAGGTGGATCTAGCTGGCCGTCTCTCGTCTGCTTTAAAGTGTTATCCTACAGTTCTCAATTCTGAAGCCATTGACTGTGCCTGAAGAAAGGTATATGTCCACACTCTCCCACAGATATGTTCTGTCTCGGGAGAGGAAATATTTTAACACTGAGAGCTGCACTTGGTATTCCTTGCATGCCTGATAACCTTTCTCTACAAGCTGAACTAATCCTTCTGTAGTGTTTCCTTGGGACAAGTTCTTCAGGGACCTGCCAGGTTCCTGTGTAAAGTGCTTTCTAAGCTGGGAAAAGACTGAATCTGTTTATTAGTGTAATCTACACTGCAGGTTAACTCAGTCACTTAAAACAGAAAATCTTCCTTCATTTCTCTCCCAAGCTTGAAACTTTAGGTTTCTATTGGATCACACAAATTTGCAAGGCTAAATTTGATGCCCTTCAAAAAAATTCCATACTAGTTACCAAAGTCTGTCAGTAGCAGTCAGTTTCTGAAATATTTTGAACTTCTAGTCTTAAATAAAATTGCATTATTCAGAATAGCCATTCAAACTTTTTGATGCAAACTGTGTGAAAACAACAAAAAAAATTGATTCTTTTTCTCCCTGATGGAACACAGTATTATAGCATGACCCCGGTGTTCTCAACATAATTTTCAGCAGACTGACTTTTCAATTGGGAGACTCAACTCACTCAGGGACAGTAGAACTGTCTGAGTAAAACTATTTCTCTTCATTGATTTAAAAGAGTGACTGTATTTTAACACAAATGCCTCAGATGACTACAGCACAATAAAACTTGACGGAAAAAAATGTCCAATTCTAGCCTTTTTTTTTTTTTAATTGTTCTATTAATTACATCAGTAGACTAAGTCTAAATCATTTCAGTCCTTTTAGAAATTGAGTTGTAGTAACTGAAGAAAAATCAATGGAGAATCTAAATTCAAGTTAAATTCAAAGATGCAGGCAATATTTGAGCAGCATGCATTCAATAAAGATTTGTTTAAATAAAAGAACGTGTGCTCAAGTGATGAAGTTTTAGATAATTACTCTAAAATTATATTCTTGAAGATGTCTAGAACTTGAGTAATAACAACAGATACTATTCAAAAAGAAATTCTAAATTTTGGTCGTGCAAGTGAACAATGTTCTTGTGTGACAATAGACATGTCTATGCTTTCATAAACATTAATATTTTTATTTATATTTTTAGAAAGTGCATCTTTATGTAGCAGCATTTTTTGAAATTGTTGGCCTATTTGTGCATTCACAATTTTTTTTCTCAGAGTACTTTAGTAACAAGCTGTTGTGATGCTTCTTCTAATAACTCAGACTTTCAAGGTTTTCTTTTATTTTCAAATTTTATTAAATACAGTGGTTAGGACAAAGAATATTGAGTACACAAGTCATTTGCATAAAAATCTAGAGAACCTTTAATCAGCAATTTTTCCAATCACTTCTAGAATCTTTAGTAACATATTTGTACTCATAGTTAGATGTTGCCCAAAGGAAAAATAACAAAATGAAAAATTTACTTACTATGCTTATATGTTGTTTTGGATACAGACACCATAAAAAGTGTCACATTCCATTTACAGTGCAGGGGAAAAAGTCCAAAACTGCAAACTGTTCTGCAGTGTTGGTTTCTTCATACTGCTGTATTTGCTCATTTTTGTTTGAACTGCTGGAAATTAACAGCTAAATATTTAACTTTGAAGTGCATCATTGGTAGTCATTTACAGACTGAAGTACATGACATACTGGTAAACACATACAGAAAAAAACATTTAATATATGCTCGTAAGAAGGGCCTTTTTTGATTGTCAACTGCTTGTAGTGAAACCTTTGAACAAAGTAAGTTATTGGTACTAAATCATTCATTTAACAGTACATTAGTAAGAAGTTAGACTCCTCAAAAAAATGCTGTTGTTTGAATCAATACATTGTGAGATACCAATATACATAGTGAGAGAAAGATGAAAAAAATCAATAAAAATGCACAAATATAATATGATAGTAGTAAGGTACTTATATAAAACATATTTAATTTCTTAACTCTATACAATTTCTATATACTATTCAATCCTGCATGCAATAATGGAAAAATAGGAAGGGGCAAGGACAAGAGAAGAAAGATAAAAATACTGTAATAAATGCAAAATATCATTGCTATAATAAAAAAGCTACTTGATATGATATTCCTCATTTCCTTCACAGCTTCCAAGTACTGTTTATCAATCAAAAAGCAAAGCATTTTGAGAACCTCAAAATACAAAAGGGTTGTTCCATCAAGAAGAGAAAGCAAAGACAAGAAAACATTCATTTCGCTGCTATCCAATAATTATCTGTCTCTCTCTGATAGCTTATATTGGCTGGATTAAAATTTCAATTCAAATATTAGTTGTTTAAATGTGAATAAAATTGTTATTTGGTTTAACAGACACATTCTGTGTATAAAAATAAGTTTGACAAAGTTGACAAATACAATATAATTTTCCCAATTTAGGTATGTTATGTGAACATCCGCCAGAGGAAGATTTTGTCCAGGAGGACCTAAAAGCAAATACCATAATTACTACTTCTGGTCTGTAAAACTACTTCTGGTTTGTTCATTTTATGTTTTTATTTTCTTAATTAAGGTAAATTTAAGAAATGTTTTACTATTTTAAATTCACTTTGCACAATAAGGAGGGGTATTTTTAATTATTTATTTTTACATCATAGTATGTCACATGATGACACATGAAAGATTACATGTATGGTCAGATAGAATTATTAATCGCAGACAACTCTAGTGAAAAAAAAATAGCTTTTCAAAAACAGAACAAAAGAGGAAGGAAAAAAAAGAGCAACCTAAACTGGACTTCTGTTTCCTAAGTCTTGACCTTTATAAAACTTCAAACACCATGGAAATAAAGAATGTGTCAAAATATTGAATTTGGCTTTTATTTTTCTTCAAGTAACAGAAAAGCATGAAGACTAAACATCAAATGAGTTCTGCCATGAAGAAAGTAACATTTAATAAAAGGCTTAAGGTCTGTTGAATTTCCCTTTTAGTCCATTTCCCATAACTCAGTTATGTAAGCAACGGAGGCACATTCCCACCCCAGTCTTTGAAGGCTGATGACCCTCATTTACTTCAAGGCAGAGACTGCATGCCAGGACTGACCAATTGTCTTGACTCCAACCAGCACTTACACCCATGAAGAATAGAGTGTGAGATTATGCAGAAATAGCTAGGATTAAATAGGACAGGACAGACTGCGCTGATCAGGTGCAAAGCTCATCCAGAGAACTGTACTGACTGTCCCTGTTTTATACATGAATACTTCTTTCTGTCTACTCCCTCTTTGCTCCTTACCAGTTTCCTTCTGTTGCACATTTCTTTATTAGTTTGTACAGACTCAGTAATTTCACAGTAGTATCCCAACTCCTCGAGTGTCTTTAGTTCCAATTTTTTAGCTACAAAATGCAGTTGATCCTCTCCAGACCTGTGCCTGGAGTCTTTAACCACCTGACAAGTACTGTGACTGACAAGGTTTGTTTCTTACCATTTGTCTCTGTTATTGTTACTGTAAGGCCTGTGTCTCTGTATGTTTTTAATGTGTTGCCTTCTCCTTTTCTTTATGATCACATTTAATAAGGTCTTTAGTCAGATTATCTTCAGGGAGCAGACACGCTCTGCCTTCTGCATATTCTTACAAAGACCTGAAAGGACAAAAGGACAAAACCTTGCACAACAAAGTCTGACCTCATAGGTGACTTTGCACTGAACAGTAGACTGGCGTAGTGGCCTTCTCAAATGCTTTCTGAGTTATGAGAGCTACTGAATTACCCTACTGTTCTATAAGGACATTTAGGAGATGATGCTAGTTTATGGATTCTGTTCAAGCTGGTAATACCTATTTGGTGACATCAGAGGCAAGGAGACCTTCTTCGTTAAATTCTGTTAATATTACATGCTATGTAATTGAAATTCCCCAAGACCCCAGGTAAGAGTGTATTTTGATATTTATATTTTGATTGAGATTTGTTTTTTCTCTGTCTCAAGAGTAATGCTACCATTGTTAGCTGTCTACACTAGATAATGTTTCAATGTAATCAAAAAAGAAGAAATATTGACATACTGAAATTGACACTTGTAAAAATTATTCCTGCAGCTCAGGAGGGATGCAATCCCCTGGAGCTATTTCTTTATATAACTTCACTGTAACCACATTATTACATCACGTCTATATGTTTCAGTCATTTTAATGCATTAATCAACAATATTTGGACTATAATATTTTAATACAGCCGTGAGTTTTTCATCCTGAGAGAAGGCAAATTTGTTGTCAGGATGAATACCTTGTATTGGGTTTACATGGCAAGGTTTTGCTGGCAGGAGGTGTTTGTAATGTAGCGGTGATTCCTGTGAGAAACTGCCAGAAGCTGTTCCCATGTCAGCCAGCTCCAGCCAGCTACGAGGCAAACCCACTGCTAGACAAACAGAGCCAGCTAGCAACATCAGTAATGCCTCTGAAATAACACATTTTTTAAAAAGTACAAAATGCTTCACAGCTGCTGGGAGAGACACTTCAGAAAATGTTAGAGAAACAGCTCTGCATATATCAAGGTCAGGGTAGAAGGGAAAAAGGCTTTGTACGAGCCAGACCAGAGTAGGAAAAGAGCATGGTGAGGAAGAATCAGCAGAAATGAAGTATTTTGAAACTAACACAATCCTTATTTCCCATTCCTGTGCTCTACCTGGAGTGGGGGAAAAGAAGGAAGGGGTGAGGGAAAAGTGTTTTTTTCTTATTTCTCACTATCCAATTCTGCTATAATTAAATCGTAATCAAAGGAATTGAATTTCCTTAGTTGAGACTATTTTGCCATGATGGCAAATGGTAAGTCATCTCCCTCTCCTTACCTCAGCCTATGGGCTTTTTGTTTAGTTTCCCCCCATCTGTCCTCCTGGTGAAGGGAAAATTATAGAATTTCTTGGTAAGCACCTGGCAGCCAGTTGAGGCCAACCTACTACCTTCTTTTAAACTAATATTTAAATATAAATTTCCGCAGAGATGAGTAAGGCTTACTTATGCAATTTCAGAAGCTTCAGTACTCTGTGAAGAAGAGAGTTACTGCCCAATGACGTGAGTCCCCTTCAGACTTGAAAAACGTTAAAGATTTACAGACCTAGATTCACATCTACATTAACATATTTTGTATATCTCCTCAGAAATATAAGCTGAGATATTCAGTGTGAAAAATATAGGGAAATACTGCAAGGGGATATATAAGAATATAATGGAAGTAAATGTAAAGGAATATTTGTGAATGTCAGTCTGATCTTTCAATTTGTCTGATATTTGCAACAAAGTAAGTTAAATTTCAGAGAGTTACTGCTCCATTTGTGATTATTTATGATTTTCATCATATTTCTTTTCTGAAGATACTGCTGTTGGCTATTTTGCATCTCTTCTTTCTCTTTTTTTCCTATTTTTTTGTACTAAAACCCATATCCTTTAAATTAATCTAATATCAACAGTTTTAGGCTTCTTCTGAAACAATAAGTTGTCTTTAATATCAATGCTAGAACTTTCCCATAATATGGATTCGATATAAAAATTTTGGTTCTAATCTATCAGTTTTGGAATAACACTTTTTAAACACTCGTGGAAAAGCACTGGTCTGAAGAATGTTCAAAACTAAATTACTGTATTTATAGCTTAGCTTTGTAGGTGACAGGTTTATCAAAACCCCCCAAAACATTCTGGGGGAATCATCACATAGAATCATCAGCATTTGCTCAGCCCTTGCACAACCCAACCACAATGTAGAAAATTCAAAATAATACATGAAATAGCCATTTTCGCTGAACAACAGTGCAAACTCAACAGAAGAATCTCATTTAAATGTGCTTGTAAATGGTGAAGAATTAAAAAGAACTAGGCATGAAGTTTAGGCAAATTCGAATCAACTCTGGCACATATATTTCCTTTACATACATTACATTTTTTTCTACACTGACCACAAATGGACAAATTAGAAGTGACTTTTGTTTTAGGTATCAGAGTTTAACAGAAGAAAAAAAAGCAGTGTTCCAGGGGGCTTCATGCCATGAATCTTTCTTCCTTGATGAATGATATTTTTTCTCCACGGACAGCTAAAACCTTAGAGATTTAATGTGAAGTACAGAGAAATTAGAGTTGAAAAAAAAAAAGCACACCAGGATTTCTCTGTGTTTCCCATTACCAACAGCTCAGTATTTGGTGACTTATCCTTGATCCCTCTGTCCTGCCAATGCCATTCATACCGATCCTTAGTTTACTTGACCTGACAGTAACATAGTCCCATGAGTGTAGTCTTCACTTCTTAAAATCCTCCTCTAAAGTGCAATCTCTAACAAGCAAAAAGAGGAATTTGATTCTCAGATACTCTAGCAGAATAAAAAACAGTCATCCTTTGGAAGACAGTGATAAGCAGATGGAAAATGCAGCTTGAGAGTTTTGTTAGCTTGGAACATTTCACTGCATGTTCTCAACAGGCGTTAAAGGGAATGAGTTAATTGGCAGAAATAATGAGCATGCATTTTATTTAGCAATGCTGATCAGTGAGTTTCATGTATGATATGCTCCCATTATGACAGGCACATGAAAAATGTACCTGCTCTTGCAAGAATGAGAATTTCAGAAGTGTTCATCATGGGACTACATTAAGTCTAACTGAAATCATGTGGATCCTACATTTTAGTTCAAACACAGCAAGTGAACCAATACTTTGCAAATGAATTCTTTGCCTATTGTTGAATCCATATCAATAAATATATAGAACATATAAAGGTGGCAGACAGGTTTTATATTTCTAAGAACATCTTTATCCATAAGGGATGATTTCAATAGCATTTTTAGTTAGGTAAGAATTAACCACAAATTTAAAAGCATTTTTATAAATGTGGGAATTTCACATGCTACTCTGGACATTCTGGCACCACCAAATATTTCTTCTATACAAAAAAACTGCATGTGGAACATATTCTCATTTTCATTGTTTGAGATCTAAATAATTTTGGTGGGGTTTTTTGAGTGGACTTCTGCTTAGCCTCTATTCTAAAAAGAGTATCTAAAAAAAGTATCATATGGAATTGAACTCAAGTGGTCCTCCAAACAGTTCAGCATTGCTCTATATATCTTTGTATTGCAAATTTATTCACTCATTTCTTAAATGGTCTCTATTTATTGTATATTATTTCCTAAGGTATTGTTGTATCTGTTTAACATTTAAATTCCCTCTTTTTTCTTCACATTAGCCAAACATTGTTGGAATGTGTCTTTTCCTCTTATGTTCTTGAAATGCAATAGGCTTTAATTGATTCCTGTATGGATACGATTCCAAACCTCAAAATAAAATAAACAAAGTAACAGTTATAGAGTTGATAAGATGGAGAACAAATAACACAATCTGTGAAGTGTATCTCAATTCTTGCTACTCTTGAGTGCTATAATCCTCCATGATGTTGAAGGAAGAAAAATTGGAATGAAAACTAAAGTCTAAGGAATAAATAATCATTACAGGAGACATGACATGGATCAAGATATTCTGCACTAAAGAAAGTTCTGTGATAGTAGTCTGAGATCAACTTTGTTGATAGCAAGACACTACTGTACAATTCACCATTCCATTAATAGTTACTCCAAATTCAATTGTCCCTCTTAGGTCACTGTGGGAACTTCTAATTACAGAAAGATCTTAAATGGCCAGTGAATTTCTTGTATAAATTGTCTATGACTTCTCAATAGGTTGTCACTTTCATCTGATCCTTATACTGCTGTTCAGGCAGCATGAGTTGAAAAATACGACTTTGAAGAAAAAGGGAAAAAAAATCTGCTCACTTGGGCTATAGTTACATTTTTTCTGTGACTCAGGCCCACACACCCCTCCGTAGTTTTTCTTTGTTTCTAGTTGCTCCTATTCCACTGGGAGAAAAATATATATGTATATATATGCATATATATTTTCCACTGAGTTCTATTATCTGATTAATTTTGCAGTCCTACAGATGTTAGTACTGATATTGAGAACTAACAGATGGAAATAGAAAGGAGGAATGGAAAATCCCTTTTGTGGCAACACAGACATATGCTAGACAAATGTGGTAAGCTAGGTAGGAATCTCTGCTTGCAAATATCCTTCCTCATCTTGTATTCAATATGCCTGAGACTTAAGAGTACCAAAGTAAGATCAGAGCAAATACAGATAAAAAATTTATCTCCCTCACAAATCTGTGATCCAGAAAGTATTCCCCAACTCATAAACAGAGACAAAGCACCTAGCTGTCTTATAAAAAGACATGTCACAGTAGCCCCTTGCTGTCTCTCCGGTTTTTTTTTCTTTGAAACCATAAGTCTTTAATAGAGTGCAGTTAACCAAGGAATTTTTCATATCAGATTTTGCAGGAGAGTGTAGAAAAGACAGCCAGCAACTATGCTGAGGACAGCATAAAACAGCTCAGCAACAGTGGTGATGTACCACAAGGTCTGGATAGAACAGAAGGAGGTGAGTTTGGCACCTTCAGGAGTTAGGTGGAGGACCATCAGTATAATCAAATGAAGGAGTTACAGAAGAACTTCAGCAGCCTGTTACAACACAAGAGATCACCAGAAAGAAATCAGTAGGACCTTCTCTGAGACACTGCAGTTATAAGAGGAGTCTAAACTCCCAACTCTGCTGAATGAGGTGTGGTAGAGTCTGTACTTTTGGGGATGGGAAGTGGGCTTGCCTATCATGATAAAGGCTAGAAGCTCATGACTTAATATCAGAAGCTGTTCCACTTGTAGACTTGCAACTGTGGAAGAATTGTAGTGCCCTGGAAGTGGGACTGGGAGCTTTGCCCAATGAAATGTTGAGCCTGAACCCTACAGCAGCATTAGGAAATATCCTCAGGTTTTTGGCCTTGTTTTATTTGGAAATTGAGCCAGTTCAACACCAGCTGGAGAAAACAGAGCAAAACACAAGCAACCAAGGAGGTTTCTTGAGTGCATTTGTGATAATCTCCTGATACAGATAGCCAGTGGGGTGAGTCTCATATGCTGGACCTCATACTCATAAACAAGGAAGAAGTGGATGGGAATATGAAGGTTGGAGGCGAGTTTGATTGCAATTACCATGAGATGATTTTGTTAAGGATCCAGATGGGAGGGAACAAGGCAAAAAGCAGGATCACAGCCATGAACTTTACATGATGTCAATACTGGGGTCAGTACCATGTAATACCTTCTTTAGGGACTGGATACTGGGATTGAGTGCACAGTCAGCACTCCATATGATATAAAGACAGGAAGAGTTCTTGATATACCAGATGGTTATGCTGAGCTACTGAGGGATTCAACAGGTTGGCAAAATTGGCCAATAGCAACCTCATTGAGTACAAAAAAGGGAATTGCAAAAATTCCTGCACCAGGGTAGGAATAATACCCATGAGCCAGTATATGCTCAGGGCTGTCTGGCTAGAAGCAGCTCTAAAGAGAAAGACCTGAGGGTCTTGGTGGACAATGAGCTAACCAGAGGTCACCTTCACTGAAGGTCACCTTCTGTGTCCTTGCAGAAAGAAAGGTCAAAAGCCTCCCTGGTTGTACTAGGAAAAGTATTACCAGAAAGTGAAGAATGCTCTTTTCTCCCCTCTACTCAGAACTGGTGAAAGATGTCAGGGCTTCTGTGCAGTTTTCTGAGCTCTCAAGCACAGAAGAGGCATGGACCTGCTGCAATTAGCTCAGAAAAGGGTCACAAAGACAGGAATTTGAGCATCTTTCATAAAAGGACAGGTAGCTAGGATTATTCAGTCTGGAGAAGAAAAGGCTCAGGGTTAGATCTCATTAGTTTGCATAAGTATTGGAAGGGAGAGTTTAAATAAGATGGGACTAGACTCCAAAATATCTAGTGACAGGACCTCATAAGAAAAAAGCTTTTTTACTTCAAAGGGTTTCTTGAAATTAACTGCTTCTGGAAGGAGTGGCCCAGAAAGATTTGGGGTCTTTATACTTGGAGGTTTTCAACCCCTGCCTGGGCATGGTCTTGGACAACCTGCTCTAGGTGACCTTGAGTGAGCAGAGGGTTTGCACTAGATGATCTCCAAAAGTTTGTTCCAGCATTATCCTTTCGGTGATTCTGTGATTTGTGATTATTACACAAGTAACTTACTTAAAAAAAAAAAAAAAAAAAAAAAAAAGAAAGAGAGACAAAAAGAAAAAAAAAATAAAAAGGATGACAAAGCATTGTGCTACAAATTTCAGTAACTCAAACTATGCTGTGAAAAAAAATAATTAAAATAATTTTGAATTTATTGAAGAAATGTGCAAGTTTCAGTTGTCTAAGCACCAGTGTTCTTATGCAATATTGTTCTTCAGTGCAATTGTGCAATCTATTAAATTCTGCATCTGTCAGCAAAATGCAAATATCTGTGAAACCTTAATGTATCTCAAGAAAGTATTAGGCATCTATGTTTAGATACCTTAAATTCTTTCAAAACTACAAAGATTTGGAAAGAGTTTTTTATTAATTGTGAATAGACAACAGGAGTTGGTACCCATTTAGATGTTTTTGTCTTTTTTCTCCAAATCTACCTCAGAAATAGGTATTGCTAAATATGATCACTATGAATGCTGGGTGCAAAGGAACTCCCACCTTCATATTTTATTGTTATCTCAGCAAACTCTTAAAACATCTTGAAGGATTATAACAGGTTCTACAGGAATAGTAATGTTCTTCTACATAATTTACAAAGCCTGTAGCAAAGTCAATCCTTTGCTTACTGGCATCATTCAGATACAAAGTTCCTCCATAAATTATTAGAATTTATTGTAGCTATGGAATTTTCTATTTTATACGTCTGATAAAATGAAACATATATATTTTTTAAGACACTCAAAACTTACTGTTAAAGTGGTGACAAAAGCAGACTGATGAGATGAAAATTACTTTGACAAAGAAAGAATATTGACCAAAGAAACATGAGGGAAAGAATAACAAAATGTCAGAAGTCTTTTCTGTCTAAAAATATGTACTGCAATGACAAGCTTTAGAAAAAGCAGTGCTATTTAAAGTGGCTTTAAGTATTGCTTCAAAAAGATTGGAGCTCTGAGCCTTGACCAAAGTTTAATAGACTAGAAGGAATGTTGACCCAGAAGAGATTATTACTAGCTCTGCATTTTTTTGTTTTTTTTTTTTTACATTAAAAAAATAGTAAAAAGCCTCTTTAAAACTCCAATTATAAATTGCCTTAAAATTCAGAATTATGTTTGGACTTGAAGGGTCATCTTCAGTGTAATGTGTTCTTGATTTAGGAAACTACTGTTATAGTATCACCCATTTTGACTTTCTTTCAGACAAACTTAATAGCTTTTGGAGTACAGGAGCAAGGAGAAAGCTTCACTATTCCTCTTGAGATACAGAGATATTAGTGTCTCAAAAGGTCCTTTGAAGAATAATGGGTAAACTTGAATGCCTTTGACACCTTTGTCATGATGTTTTATAAATCCCATTAAGCAGATTCAGGTGAAATGGATTAAATATCAGTAACTAGCTGATACTAAAGCTAGGACTCATTACCCTTTAGACATTTATAATCTTAATTTAATCAACCGGTGACTATGTTCTATTAATTCAATTAATTTTGGCAGAAGATCACCAAATTATTGCATTCTCTTTTAAAAGGAAGCTGTCAATTTTCAGAAAATTGCAAATAGAAGAATCTTCCCCATCTACAATTTTATCTGATCATTTCTATCATCAAGTCATTCCATGGGGAATAAGTGCATGCTGAAATTTCTCTGTGCAGCTCAGGAGGATGGCACAGATTTTTTGTAAAGGAGTTTGTCATGCTTCCCCTCCACAATTCACATCAAGAATTTTTCATCAAAGTAGATCCCAAAGGCATCAACACTATTTTCACAACTTTGAAATAATATTTTTACTTATTGTGGAAAAAATCCATAGCAATGAAACCTGACCACACTATTAGTTATTCCAGTGTTTATATACAATTGTTCCTATGTCTTCAGTGAAATGGTCTATAATTTAAATAAGTGCAGAAATAGACGCTTAGTCCTTTAACTAGCATTTGTCCCAAATTCAGAATTTACTGTTTTTCAAATATTATTAACAATGATGACAGAAGAAATATTGCAATATTAACCTTATTTTTCTTATTTTCTTGTCTATCTCATCTGAAATGTGAAAAATAAGAATATTTCTGTGAAATAACAGTAAAATAATATAATTGCATATTTTTTGAAAAGCTGGTAGGATTGATATGCCACTTTGCTTTGATCATACGTCTTTGCTTATACAAATATACAAGCAGAACAAAATCACACACCTTCATAAATAAAGGTTTGAAACAACAACCTACACTATTCTTACAGAAACTAGATTTAAGAGAAATTTCATGGAAATACAGGACTAAGTCTTGTATCTGGATGAATATACTTTAAAATGTTTTTTTTATGTGTGTTTCTTTCAAGTTTTTCTCCTAATATTATAGGAAAATGAACCATTTATTTTTGGTCTACCTTTTTTCATGTTTATTTTCATGCATGAGGTAGGATATTATGTGAGTATTTTTATATTGCATAATTGTTTTGAAAATTATTGTGCTTGTTCTGAGTAAACAAGCTTCAGGTTTTTGAGATCATGTAGCCATGTTAGAGTGTTACTGCATGGTCCAGCTGACAGACACTCCTTTAACTGGGCTATTTGTATTATGCATGATATGAGTGAGCTCAGCTGGAGCAACCCTCAGCCTCTTGCATGACATTTCACTTTGTTGGGTGGTATTCTGACCAAATGTAGACAACTACTGCGTATATTAATCACCACAGTCTTTCCTGTAAATGGAGAAAAACAGCTACTTGTGTAAGCCAATTAATCTTGCCCTAAAATAGATGCCTAAATTAGGTCAGATGAATGGTACTCTGAAAGAGACCATTTCTCACAGCTGACAGACTGACTGACAGTCACTTATGAAGTCTAGGGAGAGCTGTGTAAATGTAAGGTTCGTGTTGTGCACTTCTGGGTTGGTTGAGGGGTGTCCCATGTACTTTGTGTGTATATATATGTAGCATATTTGGGTGAGATCTTTTGTAGTATTGAGAATTTTTTTTCTACAAGGAAACACTTAAAACAGATACTTAATTTAATTGTATAAATATTCATGTTTGTTGTTGAAGGGCTGCTCATTTGCTTAAAATTAAATGCTGATATGAATAACTAATTTATGGGAATCCTATAAATAGATCGACTTTAATGTTTAGAGCAATGAATTGAACTACTAGAACAACGCTGGATGTCACTTCACAGTGAAAGACATTGTTACAGTGAAATAAAGGCAGATCTCACTCATGTCACCAACATCAAAGATGAATTATCTTGTTACCTACATTATAATAGCTGTATCCTGAGAGAAAAAAAATCTGTTTTGACATTCAGAATTTCTGATTTACCCCATAACTTGTTGTCAAGCATTTACAGAGACATAACTAACAAAGAAAGTAGTTACTAGCCTTTTCCCATCATAATTGAAGAGATTACCAATGAAATATAGAAGGCCAGCCTCCAATTACTGTGGGGAAAATATTAAAATTCCATATCTTAAGATATATATTAATTGATCCAGAAATAAATGTGTGAACTCACAGACTGTTTGGAAAAAAATTAATAGGAAACTGTAGACAGATTAAATGATTCAAAGCAGGAAAACAAGAAAGCATAACAATAAAACATTAGTGACTAGAGATTTAGTGATGACAAGGGGCACCATCAGCCTCAAATTTTTGATTTTCTGGAATATGTGTGAAATAATAAGTCTGCAATTTTTTTTTAAATTATTTTCACATTTAAAATTCTAAAAAGAAATATCAAATTAACAAAGCACAGTGATTATAATCTTCTTGAAGAACAAGTAGAGCATAGAAAAATTAGAACCTGGTTTTTCTGAATATGGTGTGACCCCAGCCCAGGGCCAGTTGCCATTTTGCTTTTGTCTGGGAAACCATGCTGGACACTGTCTTTGGAAGGTGTTTTTGTTTGTTTAGTGATGAACACGCTTTTGTGGGTAAAAATCTCTGTATGTTTTATACATTCTTTTATTAATATTGTTGCGATATTGCAATTTTACAGTTGATAGTGGTACAGACATATAATCTCTTCTAGTGTTCCTCTACAATCGAAAGGGGCAGGGAACAAATTAGCAGCTTGAATGGGTTCACTTTTCTATCTAGATTTTGAATCAGCACACCCTCACTCTATAAGATGAGGTACATTCACATCTTCCATATAGGTCCATGGGAATTATAATTAATACTCCTTGATCTGTATTGCAAGGTGCTATAACCTCTGAATATTGAAACAAATTATAAAGAAAAGCGAAATTTGTTCCTTTCTGAGCAATATTTACATCCAGCACAAGCACTTTCTTTCATCATACTTGTTTTAAAATGTTACTAACCTAAGAGGCAAATGGAAGGAAGTATGATTTACCCTATGTCACTGTCTGGAGATTGAAATATCTTTAATACAATCAATCAACTCTGTGGAAAACATAATTAATGTAAAAAAACTTTTATTTCTATATTTCTGTGTTAATATTTCTTTGCCTTGTAAGGCAAAGGCTGAGAAAATATTCTGACACCATAAAATTTATGCAGAATGTTTTAACTTGACACTAACTTTTTTACATGTATGAATTAATGATTTCATTCTCCCTACTTAATGCACTGAGCTTTAAAATTGTTTGCAGTACATCCAATGTAAACATCACTCAAAACACACAAAATTGTTACAGCTCTCACACCAGCTCCTATTTTATTAACATTCACCAGCATTTTGGAAGTCATGTTAACATTAAGCTTACTGTAAGTCATGTTCTTTTATTATTATTTTGATCAAAAGAAGGAGACTCCCTCTCTCCTTTAGAGAATATATTAGCTTCATCTAAAGTTTTTAAAATTACATATATAGCTTCTTTCCCTTTAAATCCAAAATATTCAGAATAACAAGTTTGATGTTTGTTTGGCGTCTGTGTTCAAGTAGTTATTTTGTGATGATGATATTTGATGAACTAATGACTTAAGAGAATCAGAAAATACTCCAAATCTATTGCTAACTATATAAATATCACAGTTTGTGGATTTCCTGGTTTCACTGCCAACTATTTAATGTTACCATCCTGCTTTTAATGAGCATTGGACCTAAATCCTTGTATCAATATGCACCATATTTCTCAAGTGTGACATATCACAGTCTTAGTAGCATTAATGAGATTGGGAAACTTTGCAGTTCCAGGAAAGGTCTTTAAGTGAGTTTGTTTTAGACTTGATACAAGGCCTGAGGCTTGAAATTTGTGGAATAATTCCCCCCAGTCAATGTTTCTGTCTCAACATGTATGCAAGCATTAACTATAGTAGGTAAATATCATGGGTGACAGGGAACACTATTCCTATAAAGTTTACTGTATTGGAATAAGGTTATTTAGATAGCAGAGTAATTTTCAAAATTAGTGTATACATTCAACAGATTTCAGTCGGAAGTTCTCAAATATTTTTTCAACCTACAGATACACATCAAATATTACATTACTGAATAAATTTAAATAATGGCATCTGAAAATATCTCTGCAATAATTCTCTTTGAAAGCTATTTAATTCAAATATGATTGGACATTTGTTAAACCAATTTTGTGAATTTCTATTTCTAAATCACTGAAACACCATTGAATGTAACCTGTGATGGACTAGAAGGACTGCCAACTTGAAAAATTTCATGCATTAGTGTGGGAGAAGTGTCAAGGTCAGACCTTGCCTTTGGGGAGTCACTGCCCTGCACACCCTACCCCCCCAGATGTGTACCCCAACCCTGCCGCAGGCACCAATCCCTGGCACACCCGAGGCTACTCTCCACACCTGCCTCTGGAGCCCTTATCCCAGCTCCTGAGTGTCCAAATGAACATATTTCTCACTAATTTAACCCAGGAGATGAAGCAAGCACATGTCTTGACCCTACTGCCTCTTGGAATTTCTAGCAGCTGAACACCTCTGGGAACAGGACTGATAACTATACTTTTTCTTTTCTATATCTTTTCTGTCTTTTTCTTCTCCTTCTAATTCTCTCTTGAAGTTTTGAGTAACTTAAATAGGATGGGCTTAGAGTTTGACAAGTTGAATAGCCTAAGTTAATGCTTTGTGAAACGTGTTATATTGATTTAATGCTGCTCTAAACTTTTTCCCAAGTTCTCTGATCTTTCAGTAAAGTTCTTTTTGTTGTTTTGAGCTCTTAAGATTTTCATGTCAGTATTTCCCCCATGTGTGTAGTTCTGAGTGCATGAAAAAACATAAGCCCTTTTAAGGGTCTTGTCTAGTGGGGATTTTTAGGGCCTTACAGTTATCTCTATAATGGAAAAAAATATACTACCCTAATGAAGTTTTGAGGCACTCACTTATGTATTCTGTTTTTTGGAGGGGGCAGGGGGTAGTTTTGATATTTTTATTACCTGTGTACTTCTATAAATAGACTAAGATAATGAAAGAGACTATTATCTCTCCCCTTTTCCATTATCTGCATCTCAGCTCACATATGAGTATAGGGAAGATTACAGAAATGTGATTTTACGTTGATGTTCCCACAAAATTTTAGATCTACATTTTTATTCTGATTTAAATATGGCTATGTGGAACTGTTACCCAAATGACAATTATTCTTTATTTTTCAGTCTAAATTAAGCTTGAAATAATGATAAAGATTCTCAGTGGAAAACAACATTTGGAGTGGGCATGCCACCTTTTTTGTGAGACAGATACATTCCATGTTGTGCTATAATCATTCATCTATAAAGTAGCTATAACTACTTCAGTTAAAACAAAACATCTTAAAAATAATGCTTAAGTCATCTCATAAGAAGACTTCTTTGTGCTTTAGCTAACTATTTAGAACAACTTTTTCGGTTATGCCTCTTCTGAACTAACAGGTTTTAATTATGTAGATCTAAACATCACTGATTGCACCTACTCCCACTTACATACCCTGTTTTTCTTTCCCAACAAGTGAAATTCAGTTCCTTTTAACTTAATATTGACTTTCCCTTCCATGCATTGACAGGAAAGTTTCTGTTAGACACTCTCACAGCTTTTATATTTAGTAGCTGAAAGGCAGAACAGTAGATGAGCTTCAGCTGTGAATTTCACTATTTCCTTATGGAGAACTTACTGCTCTATTTGTTGAAAGCAAAATTCATTGTGGAATTAAGGCACTCATAAGTTCAGAGAGCTGTAACACACAGGGTTTAAGTTCCAAGACAGAGTGAAGAACGGAAGATTATGAATAAAATACTGTAGATTTTTACACATTAAGAGAAAATCTAATACATGATAAAAATCTTACACCAGATGAAAAATTATGAACAAAGGAATCTATGTGTCCAAAACATTTCTCATGTTTAGAGTTGCTGGTATTCTCAAGTACTTGAAGTTGAGGTGAAATAGCTTTCAGTGTCTGTAAAATACATTGAATATCTTTTAGCAATCTACTTCTTAAAGTAAAAAAGATTATTCTTGTCATCCACATTTCTTGGTATTTTGAACTACAGAATAATTCTTTTCCTTTCTCAGAAATGTGTAATTATTAAAAATGCTTTTCAAATCTGACATCTCAAGCCTCTCTAAAGTCTTCTTGCTATTCTGTTAGAAAAAAATAAAGGCTACAACAGTCATCTCAAATAAACATTTTATCCCAGAGCCTTTGGACTATTAGATGATATAATATTATTGCATAAAATAAAGTTTCGTAATCTCTAATTCCAAGAAGTTTGTAATTTGATTGTGTAACTTCTGCTGGTGATATGTAGTGATGGTATTATTAAAGTTTTATTCTGTATCCTGCAAAAGAGAAATCACAGGAAAAAAAGTTCTGACCTCAGGGAACAGTCTTCTAGTTATTTATTTCACAAGGTGAAACACGCTTGTTAGTGCATGCAAATTTTTGCCTATTTGTTGTTACTCTGCAGTAAAAACTGAAAAAAAAAACAACAGACAGTGCAAGAGCAACACATCAAGCTGCAGGCTGCGTTTTGCACCTCCCTGAATACTCTTTCTCCACATTAACCAACATCCTGGGAATAATAACCTGTTGAATGAAATTACTGTGAAGAGCTCTCCTGACTTCCACTTTTGTCATACTCCCTCATAAATGACATCAGCAGTTATGACTTTGTGGTAGCTGTGATGATTCCTGAAGGGATGTGGGAGTATATAATTGAATGGCACCTAATTTTGTTTGAGTCTTTTAATTTATAGCTCTTGGAACTGATGAACATGATATTTCATAATCTAATTGTTGGTAAGTGAAGAGGGAAATACAAAGACTGACTGAGGTGCACAGGGAAGTTCGCAAAGGTCCATCTCTACTATGAGGGCAGATGTGCACACTTCTCAATAGCTTGATTGCTTTTTTAAATGTGATGTTTTTGGATATTAAAAAAGAATATAGTTAATTCAAATAGCTACATTTCAGAAGCACACCTAATCTTAAAAATAAGAAAGAAATTTAAATAATCATCTATAATAATATGATCAGAAAATGTAATTCTCCCATTTGGTATCTCAAAATGTTATATATCCAAAATGATACAAACTACCCTTCTTATTTATCCAGCTGACTTGTTAGCTGCATAGTTTGGTGGTGCACATACACCATACAATACATTTATACAGGCAAATAAGAAAACATCTGAGTAGCTTTTAAAGTATATTAAAGTTAACTAATTAGGAGTGTGGAAGCAGGAGAGCTATGAGAGGCAGTAAAATTCTGTAGAAATGCATAATTATATCCATTAACTTTCCCCCTAATGAGCTTAACTTTTTTCTGATTCTGTATCCTGAATTTTGTGTTTACATTGAAAAAGCAAAGGAGAGAGTTAAAGGACAATAAAATTATCACATAAAAGATATATATATATAGTCACTGTATTTTCTCTATTAGTAATGATTTCTATGTATCAGAAATAGATTTTGTTGAAGCCTATGTACATGTTTAAACAACTATGATTTTGTATAAAAAAGATATTAATTAGTTGATCTATTATTTAAGTATTTCCAAGGAAATTTCCTTTCTGATAGCAAGAAGGAATTTTCTTCATAATAATAAATGATGATGAAAGTAAATATAGTGTGAAGGGTTAATGTGTTACCTTTTATTGGACAGGAAATAACAAATCTTTCAGGCCTAATGTGTTTGAGCCACTGCACAATAAAAAGAAGAGCAACTCAATTTTGTATGTATCGCTTTACTAATCTAAATTTGACAGTTAAATTCCCTTTAGTAAACCAATAATTTAAATAATAACCAAGTTATAGTTAAAGGACATTAAAATTAAATTTTGCTCATTATTTTTTATTTGCATAAATAATTTTGAAAGCTGCAATAAATAACTTGTCTTCCAAAGAAAAAAAAGACATCAGAAGTGAAATAATACGTTGAATTTCAGCAGTAATCTGCAGGTTTTGGTGTTTTGCTTCCCCTGTTTTCCACACTAGAAGGTTTAATTAGCTTAACCAAAACAATTTTATTTTATACTTCTGTATTAAAAGATTAAAAGTTTTCATGCCACAGTTTCCAGTTTGTGACATGCAATTTTATAAAACATGAAACAGCTTTTAGCTGAAGATTAAGCAGCAATTCCAGTTTGTCACAGGCTCCCTGTGTGACCTTCATTGAATTTCTTATGCCAGTTGGAGGGAGGAATTTAACCACCTCATGAGCTTTAAACCAAAGTTTGGAGTTTGATTACTATTCATTATTCTTTATTTCTTGCATTTGAACTATTCCATTAATCCAAAAGGGGTTGCAGAAACTAATGTGACTTAGGTGATCAATCACTTAGAATGAATAGTAAAGAGCCATTATAAACAACTCAAGTACAACCATCAACAGTTAAATTGTTTGACATATCTTTGTTTCTTTTTGACCAAATTTGCCTCAGGTGTTTTAGCTCTTTGCCTGCATATGCTTAGAGTCTGAATCTCACAATCTTTCTGATCTAGTGTCAGGATTTAGCATATTACATTGTTCCTTGTTCTCTTATCAGTGAGGGTTGATCAGAATTCCTTTCTTTTGAGAACTGTCGACTAATAATATTGAGTCATACCTGATTGTCCATTCAGCTGGGAGCTCTTTTAGTTCTCCTTTCTGAGCTCTTGCTTATGCTCCAGCACCTGCTTTGGGCTAAAGAATCAATGACTATGCTTCAAGTATATCCAGAAACCAGACTCCAGAACTCTCTTTATTTTTATTTTTTTTTTTATTACCTAATATTCTATCATTATCAATGCCTACTAATTTAAAATGTCTGAGAAAAAAAGCATTTCTAGGAGGACTTCTATTTGTCAGTAGAAACCACACCATCTTCTTTTCTGACTCTACTTCCAGTGGTACCTTATTTATTTAATCAGAGATGTTTCTGTATCACAACCTAGCTAAGTCACTGGCATAATCCTGAAGAAAGACACCTCCATATAGCATAAATTAGTGATTTTTTTTTAATTATAAATTTATTTTTAGAAAACTGATCTTTTCAGTTTCTCAACAAAATGCTAAAAGCTACTTTTTTTACATTTTACTCTCAATAAATAGTCTGGTTTTAAGAATGTTCTTTACATAAGGAAAATTAACTACAATAAAATTTAAAGCTGTCAAATTAGTCTGTGTGACAACAACCTCATTTTGAGTTACCTCTTTGTAAACTTCCAACATTCTTTTGCAGGATACATCAAAATAATCAACTTTTAAAATAAATAAGATAAATTGAAAAAGTATTGGAAATGAAATTACCTATCTCCTTGTTGGCAAGCTGTACATTATAAAACTGTAGAAAACTATTTTTGTCCTGTACCTTTTAAGCTCTTTTAAATTTATTTTAAATCCAGAAGTTGTTTTTCTTTTTTCCAGGGTAATGAGAAGGAAAATATTGTACAGGTGGATTACACCTCCTTCCATTCTTGACTCTATAAACCTTGTTTACTTAAGTAATTAGGATGAGTCAAAATTTTACATTCATTTTAATTCCAAAATATCTTTTCATACAGTCTTCTAATTTACTTTTTTTTTCCTTTTTTTTTCTTTTTTTTTTCTCTTTTTCTTGGTACGCATGACCTGATGCGGCCTTCTGTGAGAAAGGGGTTTGCTTTTTGTACAGGCTATAAAAATTATGATCCAGCATATATTTTCTGAAGCAACTATACGAAGAACAGAAATGGTTCTAATTTTACAAGAAAAAGTTATATTTTTCAAAACAGTCATAGTTATCAAGGATTTTTCAGAGAACTAACTTGAGTCTTAGAATCAAGTCTTAGTGCTGTATACTAAAATGGCTGGTCTATTTGCAGGTTTCAAGTACTTGCCATTTCCAGTCTGTGCAGGTTAGTTTTCTTCAAGCCTAAATAAATAAAAAAAAATAGATATGTATAAAAAGAACAGTATTTTCACAGTACCTTTTTCTGGTTCTCAGTCAGCTCTACAGTGAGTGCACTGATTATTCATCACAATTCTGCAGTAGAGTACTGTAATCACTGTCTGAAAATCTGTAGTTATATACTTGTAGCACAAATAAGCAAGAAAACAGCTGATGCCTCAACAATTCAGAAATTCAACAAGAAAACCAGAATCAAGGAAGAAAAACAAACAAGCTTGGAAGTCAGAGAAGGAAATTCTTGTTTGTAGCTAAAGATTCTTTGAAACATTTGTTATGATTTTGCCTTTCTCAACCACTTGGGTTTTTTTAATGAAGATTTTATTTTTAAAAAAATATTCCTATGATATATAATACAGTACTACAAAAAAGGAAGAAAGAAGAAAAGCAGAAAGAATGCTACACTAAAATCATGGTGCAATTTTTTGTAAATTAAGTAAAGTTTTGCTTTCAGCTTGTGACTAAAAAGTGGCTCCTCACAGAGTAACCTTGAGAGGCATCCCTACTTAGGGAGAGACCCTGGCACGTAGCCTGCAGCTATGCAGAAAAGCTCAGTGGGCTCTCAGCTGTCCACTGTTTATGGAATAAGACAATTAATTTATAGTCATATTTGCATACCAAGTAAGGATGGTAGTTTCTTCCATATGTGACTTGAGTCAGACCTTGACCAACATTATGGTTTGGCAGGCACATTGCTCCTGTTGTACCTTGGCCATTGTGTTGTTATCTGTCTCCCCCATAATCTGCTTTGAGGATCCATTATGAACATCACTGTCACAAGGAGACACACAATACTTGATCCTAAAATCAAATTCCTTTGGGGACTGAAATCCTCAGAGAATTTCCTATCAGTTTTCCTAAAGCTCTGAGCTAACTGCCATACATACAGCTCTGCAAACTCTTCTTCAGAGAAGTCACACTTAAGCAGTGACTCTCAAGCTTACAAAATACTAACTTTTTATTATTTGCGGCAGAAAAACACAGATGAAACGTATTTCACATGCCTGAAATCTGTTCATTGTGTAATATATCTGGAATTAGAGTTTTGGGATGCTGGCAGTTTAATATAGAAACATAAAATAATTTCATTAAATAATAAAATTGTAAAATAAAGATGGAATTTCAGAAGAGGATCTTGTCTCAGGACACCGACTGGAGAAACACTTTTGAAATTTGTCTTGGAGTTTCTTGCCCTGTCAGTGTAGTCAACCATAGTCAATGTATTTATCCATCATCCTAGGGTTATGCATGTCAGAACTCCAAGGAGGAATACATGACAGATTAGAAAGAGTCCTTTATTCAGTATAATCACACAGTGAATGAGAACCGCTCCCCTGCAGATGCCCTATGTATTTTATACTGGCTGCAACAGGAGCATTTTCACCTTGCAAATAAAAGCTTAATATGGGTGAATACATTGCATTAGCTCAGCTACAGCTCTGAAAAAAGTCACTCCTCTCCCATTTCTTTATCTCATACCTAGACTAAAAACAGCAGCATCTCCTTTTCATAACATGAAGTGTTTTCCTCTTATTTGCATGATCTTTGAAGTCTTTTCCAAATTTAATGGTTTTGTGATATTACTCTCATATGGTCTATATGAAAGCATGTAGGTGTGTATGTATATATATATATGTACAAAACAATACTCTATAATACGTTATATATGTCTGTATGTATATCAACATATACCTATAACATACTCCTTAATTCACACCACATGTAAAACACTTAGCTTGCTCATGATCTGTTTTAAAACAGCAGCCTGAGTCATTAACTGTTTACTGCTGAGACAAAAAGAAGACTGGAAATTATTTTTTTATATGGTTAATTATCTGTCTTTCCATGAGTGTAAAATGAAATAAAAGCTATGCTTCAGATAAAAAAAAAATGCATATTTGACACCTAAAGGATGAACTAGCCTCCACTGTCTAAAAAGACAAAGCAATATAGGGACATGCTCTTCAATTTTTCCATTAAAATATATTTTATAACTTACTAAACCAAATAACTCTATGTTCCTTCCATGATTTTTCTAGCTATAGACTGGAAGAAGAAAATAAACTTTCCTTTTTCAAACTCTTAATCATATCTCTTCTTTCTGCTAATAATGTAGGGGAACTTCAATAGTGAAGCAAACTGAAGAAGTATTTACTCAGGTAATTCACTACTGAAAGCTAATTTAGCATTTCATCAAATACAGATACATAGGTGGTGACCTTAACTGGTTAAGCAATTTGCTTTCTTTTGAAACTTCAGCTACAGATATGATTCTTTTCTTACTTTTATTAAATTTCTGTAGTTCTTGATTTGCAATCTCAATCAATAATATAAACTTGAGGTCTGAAAAGGTCATAACAAATATTCTGTACATTTCCATATCTGAAAACATTCTACTAATGCTCTCCCTGACCCATTAGTAAGGTCAAGTTGTTCCCTTTTCATAACAACAAGAACCTCATTTCTAAAGAGATGTATTCTTTCATTTTTAATGCAACTTGACAGTTTTGACAGGGAAAGATAATGACAGTCTAAAATAGCTTTCTAAAAAGTTCAAAGACTAAAAAAAGATATATGTGTGCTACATAGCTTTTGAACTCTTCGAGAAATTGAAACAAAATAATTTATTTATGGTGCTGTATGAATTCAAATAATATGCATCTGAGACTCTCAAATGTTAGTTACAGGTAGTTGTATTTGGCCATGAGAGCAGATTATGCTTGCCCATTGCAAAGTGTTTCAGCTGACCATTTCAACACACTCTTGCTTGTTGCTAACTTCTCTTCTTCTAACTCATGTTACTGACCCTTAAATCCAAATGTTATGGATCTGTGGATTTATCAATATCTTCACTTTGTGCATATAATGATGCAACCACAACCAACAACTCAGCCCCAAACAAGTGCTCACTCAGTACCACCCACAGTGAGATGGAGGGAGAATCGGATGGGTAAAAGTGAGAAAACTTGTGGGTTGAGATGCAAACAGTTTAAAATTGAAAAAAAAAAAGTATGCCAACAAAGGGAGGAACAAGCCAGTAACTTTTTACAAGACTGAATGTCTCTACGCCACCTTTAGAATTCTGCAAACTTTTTTT
>JAWWMU010000001.1:70234522-70250690 GCA_035048155.1 Cinnycerthia olivascens | reverse complement strand
TCGGATGGGTAAAAGTGAGAAAACTTGTGGGTTGAGATGCAAACAGTTTAAAATTGAAAAAAAAAAGTATGCCAACAAAGGGAGGAACAAGCCAGTCACTTTTTACAAGACTGAATGTCTCTACGCCACCTTTAGAATTCTGCAAACTTTTTTTGCAGTAAAAAGCTTCATAGAATGACATCTGCTCTGAATATTGCCTTACTCTGTTAAAATAACTGATGCCATTTTACACAGACATGTCTCATCTATAGCTATGCATCACTTGAACTGCAAGATTTCACTCTGGTTTTGCTTGATTTAGTCATCCTTGGCACCTTTGTTAAAAATAATTCACATCTACCAATGTAAAATGTTATTCTTACATTCAAACTCTCAATTATAATAGAACAAAAAGAAATGCTAAAATTTTAAATTCTGATCTTTTTAAAATTTAGACAGCTGTACACACACGCTCAGGAAAAAATGAAAACACAAGAATTTTCAGCATTATCAGATAATAAAGACAGATTTCAGGGAATCATTCTGGAATTCAGGCTATCCTACAAATAATGATACTGAAAGAACAGTTATGTTTAGTAGAAAACATTTAAGGTGAAGTGTGGAATTGCTACTTTGTCTCTATAAATTCAGTAAACCAAGTTTAATCTATGAAACTTTAAATAAAATAACTTCTATGATCATAAAAATAAGAATGGAGTTAAAAATACTTCAGTTTTTTAAATATTCATAGGATTTATCTTTCTTTATTTTCATTCTTACATATTCAAGTTTGCAATTAAAGATAAAAAAAATTAAAATACATTTGCTTACAATGGAATAAGTACTAGGTACAGAATCTGCATTTAGATGTTAAGGAAAAAAGTGAACTGCACTGGTTTCCCTCTTTATGCTACAGTGATTGGGATAATCAGAATTTTTTGTTTAGAATAGAGATGACCCTTCTTTTTGAACATGAATTTGTTTTTGTGTCTGTACTTTGAACTCCATCATAAGCTACAGGTCTTGGATTTACTTTGGATAAAGCAAAAAAAGTTGGGGAAAAAAATGAAAGGAACAAAGTTATATTTCTTCAAATATTACTTTAAAGGGGTAACATTAAGAATTAAAGATATTTTGTAAGTTCTGATATAATGTGATTTTGCTCAGATTTCTGAGCTTTTAGAATAATAAAATCATAGAACAGTAGAATAGTAAAATTAATTTGGTCTGGAATAGATATCATGAGATAATTTCCTCTCATTCTGTCACTGGGACAACTGGCTGACCCCCATCTTGCTACAGCCTCCTTTCAGATAGTAGTACAGAGTGATAAGGTCCCCCCTGTGCATCTTTTTGTCTCCCTCCTCTGCTCCCCATGACACCTGTACGCTAGACCCTTCATCAGTTTTATTGATCTTCTTTGAACGTGACTAATGCACAATCATTTGTTATTTGATAAGATGTATTGTGATTTAGTGTTTGCAATACTGATTACAGTATTGTAAATGTCAAAACATTATCTGCTCTGTAGAGGAATTCTTAACCTCAGACCTAGTAGGATAAACAGTATATACAGAGTGTTAAAAACAGAGAGAAAAACACTTCTGTCAAAAGAATCTGGATATTTTTTATGTCATTTCAAAGAATACACTGTAGAATACACTTTGACATATCTTTACTGTTTTCTGATAGGAAAAGCAAGAAACCTTTATCAAAAATGATGCAATCCTGATTAATTATTGATTTGGCCAAGTATAACAGAGGCCTACTGGACATATGGGTGAATTACAGGAGTGTTAGAATGGTATGCAATTGGTAACGTCAATATCATCAGATGCTGCAGGAACACTGTATTTGGCAGAAGAAAACTATACACTTTTCACTGCAGAAACTAATTAGTTGTGAAATAACAGCTCCAGATAACTTTTAAATCCCCATCTAAAAGTATTTGGCAATTCAGCAACAAATATTTCGACTTCTATTTGAGAAATTACTTCCACTGGGTCAAATTCTATAGCTTTCCGTGGTTAATGTTCTGTAACTTGCTTTGCCTCTCTAGATATGAATATTGCTATCTGAATCTGTTAACTGGCAATGTGTTGTCTGAATAAGATATTCAGTACGTGAAGGGAAACAGAAAAATTATTCCCTTATTTAAAAAATACTATTGATTGAGAAAGGAATAAAACTTTTAAATGTTTGTCGACTCTTTATTTATTGTTGATTCTTTTTCTGATCTCAATGTATTCAGAACCTAGACAAATAATTTTGGAATTCTACTTATTACACAGGTAATTTTTGAACTATTTTCTTAAATCACTTTTTGTTTTCATCTTCACCTTTACCTGAACCACTAGAATAAATGCAATATGTTTCAAGTAGAAAAATAAAATAATAAAAAAAGCTAAATTTACCTTCTTAATGTTTACTGCATTTCAGTATAGATGGGCCTAAATCAAACTACACTTCAGGGTTTCTGAAGTGGCAACATATTGCTAGAAGCAGCTTTTCCTTGTATTTCTGTCTCAGCTTGAAACCAGTTATACACTGTATCTCAAAGAGAAAATGTTTTTACAAGACTTCCAGTCCCCAGAGGGGCTAAAATTTCTATTGCTATTTAGAAAATGCAGACTCAGAGAGACAGAATGAATAAAAAGAATTGGTGGACACCTGGTGCCTGGTCCACTTTGACCAATCTCCAGAGTCCATGCCAAGTGAGATGCACTTCAGCAATATCCCTGGGATGTCTGAAAGCCAACCTAATGCAGCAGCAAGATGCTAGCACTTCTGCTCCAAAATCTAGGAACAATTTTACAGCATCCAGTTGATTATTTTAAGGTATGGTTTGTATTAGTGACTAAAATAACTTTTAAAGCAATTGGATATAGTGAGACAAAATGAACTCAAATTTACAAGTATTGCCTTTCAGAAGAGGGGCATAATGTCAGGCAAGAGTGTGAGACTTGTACAGGTTAAAGGCTTTGTTCTACCACTTAAGTCTGAACTAAAATATATCTCTAAGAAGGTAGTGATACAAATTCTCACAAGTTCATATCTTTATACTGAACTTTGATGTTCATGTGAATTTACATCTAAGCATGAAAGCTGCCTGTAAGACACATGATAAGACAGGATTGTGTAAAACCTGACACTTTGTGCTGAGAAGAGTTACCAATGTTATTTAAGACAAGAACACAAGGGAAATAGAATTACTATTTTTAACTGACATCTTGAACTCTGCAAATACAAAGATAGAGTGACTGAAATAATTGAAGAAACACAGGCATGTCTCCACATCATAAACTGGCCACCAGGGGGTAAATATTTTAATCTCTTCTGGAAAATAAACACAAAGCTAGATTAAAAAGTACACATTTTGCCAAACTAACTAGAACAGGAGTTGGTAGGCTTTAGTAATGTGCAGTACAAGTTCTAATTCTGCAAGTTACCACACGCATCTGCCAATGGACAGGAGCTATCACAGGATTTACAGAGGTCTCATGCCTTTCAGAAGCAGAAAGAAGCTCTGGGATCCTCCAGGACATCACAAATGGCACAAAATGTTTTGTTTAAGAAACTGGATCATACTCCAGACCTTTTCTGATTATTAAAAAAGCCAGGCCAATCAGCTCAAATATAGATATTTACAACTAAACTGGACACTTCAAGTTATAAAAAATTGAATTTCCGTTCATGATTATCACTGGAGTGTGTGAAGGCCTCACACTGAGCTTGACCAGGGCAATTAAAGCCTCTTTGAACATTTAGAGTGTGGACAGTCTACTCCAATACATTACTATCTCTTTTTAATTGAATATGTTTTCCTACTTTTTTATATTTTCATTGTAGCGTGCTGGCATCAAACTTAGGGCATGTTTGCAGAGCCTAGATCCATGACAAAGCAGGTAAAGAAGCCTGATGACTGAGGGTTTTTGTTTTTTTTGTTTTTTTTTGGGTTTTTTAAATTTATTTTATTGAGAAGAGCTACAAAATATGCTAAACTTGTCATTCTAGAGATGTGCACACACACAATTAGAGTTGTAGGCATGGGTGGGTCTGTGTAAGGCAGCATCCAAGCAGTTAGTTTGAAGATCTCATGCTGGCCTGATTAACAAAATAATCCAATAGTCACCTGAGCAGTTTTACAGGACTTAACTCTTACTTCATTAACATCCTATCTGAAAATATCCGTGTATGCACAGAAGTGGCCACTGAAATTTGTCCATGTCCTAGAAATTTTGTACTTCTTACTCCCAGGTTTTATTCATGAAGGCTCAAAAATTTTAATAGTAAGTTGTGAGCTCAAGATAAATTGGAATGAAATATTGTCTATTTTAAAATTAAATGTCTCTAATTAATTTTCTGTACATTCCCCTTTATTTCATTATGGACAAATCAGACTGATCTTGGTAATATGAAATTTAATTGAGAAACAGAGAATCCTGAGAATGACTAAGCAAAGAACATTAATCAAGAGACAAGATGAAATAAGTAAAAAAGTGCTACAGCTCTAAAAACAAATAAAAGTATGCTGAATTTAAAAAATGACCATTTCTTCCTCATTGACCAGAGATTTATTATAGATATCTTAATTATAGATATCTTAAGCTGCTTCTATACTGTAAGATAAACACACATCTTGGTATGTTTTACCAGATCACCTGGTTGTCCAGACTTATTTGCATGTACTGCAAATAAGCGCCTGTTTATGCCAGGAAAAAAAAAAAAAATCACCTTAGGGATAAAATTCCTGATGTTTTATACAGCAGTTAGGTTTTCTATCAGTTACTATTCTCTCTCTATTTACTTTTATGACACATCATATTTTTTGGAAAAACTCTTAAACATGGCACATGTTGGTAAGTTAACTATGCTTTCTCTTCCTTTTTAGTATACATTTCCTAGTTTTAATCGAAGGTTCTGAGTTGCAAAAGTACCACTGTATTTTCACAGTTTCTCTGAGCAGCTCCTGACATGACATTTCCCTTAGTCTTACTATTAAATGTTTGAATATTGAATGTTTGAATGTTTTAAGCTTTGGAGTTTTCTTTGAGAAACCTAATCAAAAGAGATTTAAATGGAAACACTAAACTTATCTTTTAATTTCTTATAATTTTTCTACTCGTAAAAATTAGTAATACCAATAATAACTAAAGTTCAGAAATATTCATTTTTTACTTATCTTTGCCCTCTTTAGGACAAAATAATTGTTGCTAATGGGATGAGAAATCAACTTAAAATGAAAACATCTAAGAATTATTATCTAAGTGAATCAGAAAAGGATTTATGGAGTATATAAAATGCAAAAACAAGTAAAAAGTAATGTTATCAAAAATATTTTTTCTATAATTAAATAAGAATTCCCTAGAAGCTGAAAAATTTTATCGTGGAAGGTATGCTACAAAACTGGTTAATTACAAGTTCAGGCTGATAAAATTGGCAAATCAATGAAAATTCAGTTTCCCTTTGGCAGGCTAGTTCAAAATAGTTTTTGAAATTATTCTGCAGATATATATTTTTTAATTTTGAAGGGGGTTTTTCTTCACTTCTGCTATTTTAAAAGGCAAAAAAAAATTGTGTTTTTGCACCACAGCAAATAAATCTAAATAGTCAGCCTCCTGAGAATCAGTTCGTCCCAGATCCTGCTTACTGTAAGGTTGAAATGTATTCCTACAAAGCTGATAACAATTCATGACAGCTACCACACTACTTACAGATTTCAGCCTGGCATATTCAAGGTAGAATTCTCAGGTAGAGGGAGTGTGAGGGAGCATTATTTTCTATCACTGTTTATGTAAGGGTGCCTATATATCCTGGGGGCATTCTTGCTGTGTTTGGCATATATTAATATCTCATTTGAAAAGGGGCTTTAAAAATTAAATTGCTATTGTCTGATTTTTTAAAAATTTAATTGTAGTATGTCCCTCTAAAATATTTTTAATCCTGAAATGATACTGCTTATTAATGGAGGAATAAAATCTACCATAAAAATTATGACTTTTACTTGCCTTTAGCAGATTTCATGTCTATTTATCTAGACAATTTTTTCTTCTTTTATTTTATGAAATAAATTGCACATTTCTAACTGGCTTCCTCAATAACATTATTTAGTATGTGTTTTTCACATGTCATTTGATTAGTTCCTTCTTTAAATTAAACGAGATCAGTTTATTGTTTTGTTGAGATTTTCTCCTTATTCATGGTTATTTGCCCAGTATGTCCCATTGCTTACTAAGATGCAAGAAAAAAGTTTGTTAGACTAGTTTTTCTAGAGAACACATAATATTTTGCCTAAAAATGAAAAAGTTCCTTGTATTTTATTTTTCTATGTCTGTTCATTGATGGGAATATGCTCTTGAGGGTAAAACTACCTATATTTTAATTAGATAACACTGAATATTTTAATAAAGACTAAATAATACTGGACAACTTTTAATATTTTCAAAATATTAAAATACATATTTAGTGTTGAAATGCTGTATTACTATTATTATTATTTATTATTTAAAATAGAAAAAGCATATAGTCCTACGTTTCCATTTTGAATATTTAAAAATATGAAAGCTTGCTGTGGATATAGGGCCTTGTACCTACATAAAATCAAAGTAAATCGCTAAGGATTTTCTTATATCACAGTAATGAAGTAGAGAGGTAATACTGAAAGTTAAGGCAGGATTCAGCAGTCCACATGCAGATGTTTAGTGTCATTTGAGGTCTCTTGTGTTGTCAAGGATATTCATATAAATTTGAAAAATACAACATTGATTTTCTGACAGACTCATGACTTTTTATCTAATCTTAGTATGGTCAAATGAAACATTGGAGGTCACCAAAACCAAAATACAAACATCTTTATTAGCAGTTGAATCCTATCCTTGGCAAGCATTCTGGTGAGTTCTTACGAGGGAAAGATGTTGAAAGACAGTAAGATATAGAAACTCTTCTTTAAAACATTGCCTATTCTAACACCCTAAAGTATTTGATATAGACACATGTGTAACCTTCAGGGGTTATATATGGACCAAATTTAAGATTCTGTAGGTGAGCTCAGTGTCCAAGCATCCATCAGGATCAGCGGAATGACAACAGACTGCATGAAACCTAGACAGCTGGGCCTACCCCAAACTGAGTTATATGGATTCCATTTTCTGCATGAATGCATCTGCTAATTTCTAGGCACATGAAGTGCCTTTCCCGACTTCCTCCTTGCTGCAGAAGGAGATAGGTCTTTTACATTTTCTGTGTGTCAGGTCTACACATCAAAGCCATGGTAGCAGCAGGGCAGGAGGGAGGAGTGGTGCTCTTTGTGAGAAGCTGCCAGTCCCTGTGTCCAGGAGAGCCAATGCCAGCCGGCTCCGAGATAGATCCACCCCTGGCCAAGGCTGAGCCCATCAGCAGCAGTGCCAGTGCCTCTGGGATAACAGATTCAAGAAGGGGAAAGAAGCCTTCAACCAGAGCAGAGGAGTGAGAATACAAGAAAGAAGCATTGCTGATTTTGTTAGATTGTAGTGTGACTGTAGTGTGACTGTAATCATATTGTAAACTGTATTACAATCATATCAGAGCTCATAGAAGTTAATTGAAACTGATATGCCTTTTATAAAAAGAGACTTTACGCCTCCCTCTGACATTCTACTATGAATCAGACATGGAGAAATTTACAATGTAATAAAGCAAAGGAACATACTTGTGATCAAGCTGAAGCTGGGAAAATTTGTGGAACAATTGTATCTTTACATCCTGGTGATGCTGCAGACTTATAGTAGTGCCTTTTTAAAAAAAAAACAAACAGGTACTAGATCCAAATGAGAAATCAAAAACAGACTCAAATATAAATTTTAATAAAACATGCTTAGATTCCACCCAGTATTAGAAATTCTTTGTGGCCTTATTTTTTGCTATTATGGTGCTAAATAAAAGGGACGCTTTGGAAATACGAATCTTTTGGAACCCAAAAAACACGTTACACATCAGTCCTAGTTACAGCTAAGGCAGAGTTCATTTCTGCTCAGTAGCTGTTAGACTGCTATCCATGTTTTGGATTTAGAATGAGAATGGTACTGATGTCTTTTGTTATGTTAAATTGTGTTTATCCTAAGTCAAGGACTTTCTTTCCGCCTCCTCATCCCATGCTCAGCCAGTGAGGAGCTACACAAAAGAAACTGGAGGGAGCAGAGCTGGGACAGGTGACCTGAATCGTCCAAAGGTTCCCACCACAGAAGGTCATGCCCAGTATATAAACTGGGAGGGGAGTTACTGAGAAACATGGTCAATCTGTTTTCGGGTAGAGGGGACTGGCATCAGTCAGCAGGTGATGGACATCGCTTGTTTGGTTCTTTTTTTATTATTTGTTTGTTTCCTTTCTATTACCATTACTATTATTATTTACCATTATGATTGTATTGGGCTTTAATTTCAGTTATTAAACTGTTCTTATCTTAATGTACAAGCTTTATTTCAATCCTCTTCCCCATCCAAACAGTGTGGGAGGAGAGAGGAGGGGATTGAATGAGTGGCTGCGTGGTGCTTAATTTCCAGCTGGGCTTAAACCACAACAACATCTGATGCCTATTTGCAAAGCATATTACTGAAATACTACTGCAAGTGTTAGAAAGCTAATCTGTGGCTTCTGTGTTCAAAGTATTTCTATTTATATTTACAAAACACAACAACTTTCTGGGAGAGTCATATTCCAGGATAATTAAGATATTAACTTAAGACACCCAGCTAAATATAACTATTTAATTTGGTAACATTTTGTTCACAGGACTTAATTATGTTTTCACATAGTTGATGTTGACAAGTTTATTAACTACCTCTATTTGTTCTGCAAGCAGGATCGGAGAACCTGCAATCCATTATGGGTTGACTAATTTTCTGAAGTAACTCTACGCTGTGTCTTTGTTTTCTGGAAGTATATTATTTAAAACTTTTAAACTGTATTCACTAAAATTTAGATTCTACTGATCTACTCCTTAGTTTCTATCTTAAACTATCTGTCCTCAAAAAAATATATCTTTCTGAAACAATAGAATAGTGAGAGACATCATAAAGGATCAATAAATAGCTTCTCTTGATTTTTTTTTTTTTTAATGTAGAATACCTTCTTCTCTGATATTGTCGACTTGTCCCAATCTTGCAATCTTCTGGGTCTTCCTTGACTCCAATTTATTTTTTTAATTGTTTTACAACTTTAAATTTTTAAGTTGATGCTGGCTCTTTTTCTGTATTCAGCAACTAAGACATGAAGATTGTCAAGAAATTATGGCTATTTTAGTAATATACTAGAACTAGAATTCTGCCTAACTCTCACTAAAGGAGGATTAAAGATATGTTCAGTCCTTGGATTCTTGGATTCTTTAACAATGAATAAATAGTAGTATTTTGAACTCTCTATGTGTTTGTATTAGATTGTTGTTTATTGTATATCATAGTAACATTTGAATATTTTCTTAGGAAAAAAATTCACTTTTTACTTTCAATATACACTTTTTAAATTTCACTTTGAAGTAAAAGCTAGAAACTCCTACTTAGGATTTCAGACATGATGAGTATTTTTTTTTTTAAATAGTATTATGTCTTTATTAATGATATGTTTATGAAAAATAGATTCAAGCAGTTAGGTTTTACATAATATTTTAGGTATCTCTTTTTATTTCATCTTACTTTTTTTGCTTAATATGTTGACTCATTGTTACTAAATTTTTGGAAACATTTGAGAGTTCTGTAAAAATCATGTTTGAATGTGCAGAAAGTTATTTTAAAGCACCAAATTGAATAACATTTCAGTTCATCACTGGCTTGTACATTTGGGACTTACAATTTTGGCTGCCTAAAGGGGTAATGAGTAGGAAGGAGTGGGAGTGCTCTGAGCTTCCCATATCCTCACAATTAATAGGTCACAGAGATAGCTTACTTTCCAATATCTTTTTCATAGTTTTGCAAGAGGTAATTATAGTCTATAAATAAACAAAAAGTAGGTTCATTATGCATTTAGAACTTAACAACAAACTTATTGGAACAGTTAAATGTAAAATAGGAAATTAAAATATTTAAGAATATTAACATCAGCAGAACAAGGCAGAAAATACGTTGCAATTAGATACAAAAATAAAGGATTTGAGTCTAATTTTAGCAAATGATGATGATACAAGGAATTAATCTAAATTCTGAAAGAAGAATCCAGGAAGTTATTTTGCAAAAATAATTTTAATACATTATTATTATTATACAAAAATACTGTGTTGATCTTTATTTATCTGCATTTTTCTCCATTTTTGTTTGCAAAAATATGTTGATTCTTCTTGCTGCTCTGGGGATATTGAATCAATTTGGGGGTTGAAATTGAGCTTTGAGATAATAATGTCTCAAAGTGTTTACAAATGCATTTTCTTATCATTAACAAAAGCAGCATCTCACTATGACAGATAAAAAGTACCTGTTTGGCCTTGCAGATGGAATATTCGACAAAGTTGTAAATCTGCAATTTGAACAGATTATATGTGGAACTCAAAGAACTTTAATCTAACAATTAACTGCCTGAACAATGTTCATCTACGGCAGAAGGCAGCTTGTTAATAAGTGAATATCCTTTCCACCCCTTCCATTTGACCTTGTAGAGCACTTTCCAGTAAAATAAGTTACCTGAAGCCTTGTCTTTTGAGACACTTGAAACAGAAACAGACATAGTTGAGCAAAGAGAAGAGAGGAAAATATCTTAATGAATATAAGATTTGAGGTTATGGGTAGCACCAAATAAGATAAGTAAATCTGTCATCACATAAATAAAATTATCATTATATCTGCTATGATGGATGCCAAGATATTTTGCAACGATATTAGAAGAACTGTTGCTTTTTACCCCTGACATTTATTTTCTGATTTTTTGTCCACACTCATTTTTTCTCATGTATTCTCTTTACTTAATAGTTACTAGTTATGATTTTATAAGATAATAATAGGTGGAAACTTTTATTAATAAGGTTGTGTTGTGTTTCACAGTTTGGAAGAACATGTCTTGGTGTTTTCCCGGTTTGTTTTAAAGTATTTTTTACAAAGTCCTAGATAAAGTCTGGGCTCACCCTACTTTCACAGAATGTGTGAGGATAACCAAAAGTCTAGTGGACTACTTAGTCCTCTTACTAGACCATCTTACTGGGTCCATGGCAACTCAATGCAGCCTCCAAGAATTGTTGGTGGCAAAAGCCAAACTGCAGCAATAGTGCCAGCAGCAGCAACTGCAGCAGCAGTAGGCACTGAGAAAATATCCACAACTTTTTTCCAGGATACTTAGTCTAAGAAAGATCAGTCAATTTTAACACAGAAAGCAGGAGACAAATAAGTCTCTGTGAAGTGTCTAAAAGAAATAAAAATATGAATTAAGTCCAAGATGGCATAGTTGACAGGCAGTAATCTACACTTTTTGTCTCGTGTTTAAAGAAAACCTGGCCTTGTTTTCTTCATATAGCCACTCCTTTCTTCTTGGAGCTTCTTATTAAAAGGTGACTAGAATTTGATAAATGGAATGTTAAGTGCTGTTAATAGCCATGCTTTCAGTACAAACATTGTGTAGTCATCTAAGTGACTCTATTAATCTGTTTGAAATGAAGAAAATAATGTCAAAAACTATAAATTACTTTACCTACAGAAAGCTATAATTTACTAAGTGTGTCCCAAATTCTACCTTGTCACTCTAGCTTGCAAACCCTATATGGCTGGTTCCTACAAAAGATCATTGTGCTAATTAAACTTCAAGTGCTTTACTTTGTCTGAAAATATCACAGGTAATTTTTGAAGTGGTATTTTACTTCTTTGTTTCTGGCTGTTTGTTTCTTCCACAGGAGAAAACTTGTGAGAATTTCAGGAGTCTATAAATCTCAGTCAAAGAAATAAAACTGCAGGTATGCAAACACAATGAAAACCCACAATATATTGCTATTTTTTATATTCAAACAAATATAATTAAGGAAGAAATGTTGTAATCTCTGTGACAGTTATGCCTTTCAGTATAGACAAGTATAATTCATTCATGTGAGTTCAAAATGTCTTTAGAAGGAGAGGAAATGACAAGTCACTGAAATAATTAGATTTTAAAACTGAATAATTTAAACTGTATCAATGAATATGTTCTTTAAAAGACAATATCAGCTCCAAGTGTTAAATAATGAAACTTAGGACAGTTCTGGTATAAGCTTTATTAACTAGGATCACACTGAATGAACATGGTTCTCTGACAAGTGATTGCAGAAGCACAATGTATATAATGCTTCAGAAAACAACAAACAAACAAAAACCCCCAAACAAACAAACAAACAAATAAAACCGTACCAAAAAATGCAAAACCACGTACCATTTTTGTTCATCTGGAAGGGATGAACTCTTTAAGTAGCTTCCTAAGTGCCACACAACTAAGAAGGGATACAAAAGTAAATAATGAGCCATGTAGAGATGACTCAGTGGAGCCTGCAGAACAGAAATAATCAGTATCATACTAACTCATCACAGACTGTTAGACTGTAGTTGAAAGGAATCCTCTTCTGCTTAGGATCAATTTCTTAGTTGAAGAAACTAGATCTCTAAAGTCTCGAGTGCTTATAATTTTGCCTCACTTCACAAGCAACAAACTAGAACTGGATCTAACATACATCCCAAAACTTATCAAAGCCTGGAACACTGACAATAATAATGAAAACAAAAGTGAAGCCCTAAAGCAAAATTTTAAAATTACAAACATTTGTACAGTGATTAGCTTCCAAGTTTCACTATCAAGGTAATAAAATAACATTGACATCCATGAAACCATTACACAACTTGAAAACTTTTTTTTTTTTTTTTTTTAAATCAGATACCACTGGGAAGAAGCGATTTTTTTCTTGTCAAAACACTCTATACAAAGTTGAGATATGTAAAGGACTGCTGGCAATTCCTTTTGATGATCCTTTGTTTTGAGAATTATGATGCCCAGGATGGTATGATGTTGCTATTAATGTCAGCTGTCTTCTGGAAAAACAGTGAGCTCACAACAAAGATTTTCAAATGCACAGATTATGAAAAGAACAACAATGGGGAAACCAAATGCAATAAGGACAAGAAAGGAAAGCAGCTTTGATAAAGTATGCAGTCTAAGCTAACTAAAAAAACTAGAAGGTGACCCTACTTTTTTCCCCCATTTATTTCCTATTTTACAGTTACTATATAATCAAGTAATTTTTAGTATTGTTTTAAGATCCTAAACAGAAAACAAATTTCTTTTATTCTTTGTACAGCAGCCAAAACAACAATAAAAAAGAACTAACTAAAAATAAAATAATACACTTTATTTAGTTATCTATTGTAGATAACTAAATAGAGAACTTAAGGTGTAATAATGGGTTACAAAGAGCTTTATTGTAACTACTTGAAGAGATTAATGAAAACTGATATAAATTGCAGAGGTCTTCATTAGGGGAAATAAGCATGAATTTCATGCTAATGCTGGTGTTAACTTACATTATAAATTCTCAAATACATTCTTAAAAGAAAGTATTTGAGAATTTTTAATATAAGTTATACTGGCACTGGGGGTATCATCAATTGTTTGATAGACTGGTACCATCGACTATATGGTAGACTACAGACTTTTTGGTTATGTTATTATGTTTTTATTGGTTTTCAAAAATATCCATTGTGCTGAATTGGAAAACTTAAGTTCTTTTCATAATAAAAGCTTTTGTCTCAGAGAATGTAGAGCTGTTTGAGTCTTAGAGCTTTTCACTGAAACAAATATTTGAGTACCGCTTCTGCTACAAATAATTGTAATAGCATATTCTGATGCAAGGAAGACAGCAGGAACAAATGGCTACAAGAAGGCTAAAAGAAGGGTTACCTCCTTGTCTTGCAGCCCATATTCAGATCTAGAACGCATTACTCCCCTCCTTGAACAACTTGTAGAGGTGTTAATGAGTTTCTCTCTAAGTAGCATTACAGTTCCTGAGTAGAGACAAGCAAGAGAAGGCATGAACAGAAGTCATTCTGTATTTGGAACATTGTGCTGAACCTATACTAGTCAAATGTTTGAACAACCTTACTAGTTCTCTACAGCAAGGAGAGTTTTGCTTTCTAGTTGGATATGACATGAAACATGTCTAGTAACCATATCAGGGTTGAGAAATAAGAATGGCATTTTGGATTGCGGATGCAAGGGAAGCAGTCACATAGGGATATGACAAAAAACTAAAAGTGTAATCCATTAACCTGAACCTTAATTGAAACGGATATGGACTTGGGTGCAAGCATATATTTATGTGATTGTTCTATTATGGCCAGTTATTTGTGAAGGGTATAATTTTCTCAACCCAAAATATGAATCTAGACTATTTAAATTGAGATTATTTTCTTAGTACATGGGAGAATGTTGTGGTTTAGGAATGGTACTCCCCAATTCAGTGCCCTCACCAAAACTTTTCCAAACCAGATGCAGATCACTTGCTCTCCCTCTTCCCCTCTCCCTTCCCACTTGGGGGTTGGAGTTGAGAATTGGAGGCACAAAAGGAAAAATCACAGGTTGAAATAAGAACAATTTTAATGGAAACAGAACCAAGATAAGAAAGCGATCAATAAAAGCAGCAATATTAATAACAAAAGTGTACAAAGAGAGGGTGTAAGATACCAAGACTTTTTTTTTTCCTTTATTATGGATTATCATATGAAGTTTACACAAGAAGTAGAAATTATAGAATGTTTTTGGGCAAGAATATCGTAAACTTTTAAGATGGGTTCAAACTCCAGACTCCAAAAATATAACTGCAAGTTTCTGAATAAAAATGTTTAAGCTTCCATCATAGATGTAGGGCTTAGATGAATTGCAAAAATTCCCTAAATTGCCTTAGTCTTAGGTGCTATTTGACGTAGAATACTATCTTACCTGAGTTGTAAACTGTGAGAGCAGACATCAGCTGCAGGTCTGGCCTAATGAAAATGTCTCAAATACCCTAAGGAGTTTCCAATGACATTTGATGCTTATGTTTGCTTCTGAGAAACTACCCTCTAATTATCAGTGTTGAGATCTGAGCTCTCAGTTTAAGGTAAATATCTACAGTTTGTCACATGTATAGCTCTCTGAACTGGTGACTTGCCAGCATTAGCAAACTGGATCCCATGACTCAATTTAGAAGCCTGCAGTCTCAAGCTCAGTCCAAACCCTAACATTTAAATACATTAGTTAATGCAGATGAATCCTGCTTTAAATACTCCATATTTAGGTGGAAAGGGAATGGTACAATGTTTTCTCTATTCTAGGCATTTTTAATGCAACTGGTTGTACTATTCATTACAAAGCCATAGGAAAAAAAGACAAATATCAAGTTAGTAACAACAAAACAGATTTTTCATTATACATGAATATCCCTCGCCAATCTTTCTCAAACTCTAAAGTTCAGTAGAACATACTATTTATTGCAGAACTGCTTACATCAAGGTTTCAACCATTTGAAAATAAACAAATCATTCAGAGACTGTTCGCATACTTTGGATTCTATGCTCTGAGTTTAGAGATTAAGGAGAAGAAAATGGTACTGGGGAGTTTTATTGAAGTGCAGTGAGTCTTTACTTCAGGGACAGCTATTATTTTTGCTCATGCTTGTTGCCCAGGCAACAGCTTATACAGTGATCACTCTTCACCAACATAAAGCATTAGCCTAAAACTGTAGAGATTTAGCTTTTGATAAAACAGAATAGAAGAGAACTATTTCAGTTTAAAGGGACATAAAGGATTATCTAGTCCAGCTGTGTAACCAATTCAGGGCTGACCAAGTTAAGGCATGTTATTAAGGGCATTGTTCAAATGCTTTTTAAATAGGCTTGAAGTATCAACCTACTCTCTAGGAAACCTATTCCAGACCGCTTCTTGGTAAAGAAATATTCTTAATATCCGGTTTGAACCTTCCCAGCACAGCTTTAAACCATTTAACATGTCTCATCACTAGGTACCAGGGAGAAGAGATCAGCACCTCCCTCTCCACTGCACCTTCCTACTCAGGAAGCTATAGAGAGCAATGACGGTAACCCTCAGCCTCCTTTTCTCCAAACTAGACAAACACAAAGCCCTCAGCTTCTCTTCACAGGACATTCCTTCATGTTGGGGAAGATGAAACAGGAAAGCCTTATAAATATGATTGCCTGACAAAAGATTTTAAGAATATGGGAACTGTAA
>JAWWMU010000001.1:70218157-70234422 GCA_035048155.1 Cinnycerthia olivascens | reverse complement strand
TAAATGCCATAGGACTTGTATCTTGTAATAGATTGGTTAGTGGAAATTAGAATATTCAACATAGAAGAGAATTTATTGCATTGTAACAAGAACTTCACTCTCTTGCTGTCTTGCTCCTGCTCTCTCTCTTGCTCCTCTCTTGTGCTTGCTCTTATCTCTTGCTCTTCAGTCTTTTGTCCTCTTACTCTCTCTTGGGCCTGCTCTGAGCTGCGGTTGGCAGTTCCAAGCAGGGCCCTGCACCCAAGCCCTTTGCAACAAACTCTTAAGTTCCAGGACCCAGCTTCAGAGATCTCTTGTCTCCATCTGCCGTATGCATTTCCTGGGCACCCAACAGTCTCCTACACCTTCCATCCCTTTCATCAGCTTTGTTGCCCTTCTCTGAACTCATCCTACTTAAATTCTGGGATCCAGAGCTATACACAAAGTGAGGCTGCGCCAGCATTGAAAACAGCTGGACAGTATAATCACCTCTTTTGATTGGATGGTGATGAAGAATTTGATGTATCCTGGGATATGATTTGCAATCTCGGTGCCAGGAAACACTGACTCCCAATGAACCTGCTGCTGAGTGGTATCCCCATGTTCCTTTCCGGAGGATTGTTTTACAGCCTCTTTGCAGCCACTGCTCTATCAGTTTATACTTGTGCTCTACCAGTTTATACTTGTGTTCTACCAGTTTATACTCAGCCAGTTCTTCACCCAGTGCATTGTGAATCCACCTAGCCACAGCTGATCAGTGTGCCCAGATGGATGCTGTGAGGGATAATATCAAAACCCTATAAAATCCATAAAGACTACACTGATTGCCTTCCCTTCATCCCACTATGTGGGTGACATGGGGATATCAAACTAGTTAAATAGGACTTTACATTTGTGAACCCAATTTTGCTGTGACTAACCATGGCATTTTTCTTTAAACGCTTCTCAATAGGAGCCTGTGTAACCTTATCCATAATTTTTCCAGGAACTAGGCTAGACTAACAGATCTATAATTACTCCACAGACTCAGTAGATAAAGGAGGAAGGGAGGTTGGTTGAAGTGGTGATGTTTGTCTTGCCAAGTAATGGTTCCTCCTGGTGGACTCCTGCCCTCCTGGAGATGGCTGAACACCTGCCTGTCCAAGGAAAGTGGTGAATTTATTCCCTGTTTTGCTTGAGTTTTGTGCATGGCTTTTACTTTACCTATTAAACTGTCTTTATCGCAACCCACAGGTTTTGTCACTTTTCTCTCTCCCACATCCCAGTAGAGATCAGAGGGTGGGGTGAGAAGGGCATGATTGAGCTGCTATGTGATGCTTAGTTGCCAGCTGGAACTAAGACACAACACCTTATTTAGGAATTGCTTGCCTAGTCTTTCTACAAGACAGACTAATTTAGAGATACTGCAGTAATCTAAGGCTGCCAATATATAGTGCTTAGCATTTATTTTGAAAGTATGTATATAAAATCCAGGGCCAAATGATCAGAAAGGAAAATGCAAACACAAAATCAATTTCTGCTCTGCAGTCCATTTGATGATGAAATTAGAAAACTTGATGCAGAGAGCTCGTTTGGCAAACTGACCTCTTTCAATTCCCCTGATGATACCCATTACATTAAGTTATTTTGCGAGCTTATGTTTTCAACAGAAGGTTTTCCAAAGAGATTCCCAGAGGAAAATTGGGTTTTATCTTATCAATGACAATATTTTTAAGGAACTGAGATTCTTCATGGATCCCAGGTGTTTCTGGCTCACTTTGTACAAGCATGTTAAGAGACAGAATCCTGAAAAAAACTGTCAAAAACAACGGTTTGAGAGAGAGTTCAGAACTGCAGCAACACTACTGAGCAAACTGAAACAAAGGATCTAGACACCTACTATTAGTTACCTGAGCCAATAAATTCGGACAAGTTTTAACACATACTAGAATGACCAGGAAAATTTCAAAGACATAGAGAGTTTCTGCTATTCAGTACTCTCTTTCTGGAATTCCATGAGGTGTAAAAAAAAAATCATCATTATATAATGGAACACAGATCACTTAGGGTTCCAGCACACAGTGAAACGTGCCTTCTGGGAAATTTTATGCAACCTGGTTGTCTAGAAAAATGACCATTAGTGAAATTGGCAGTTACTACCAAATATCTTCCATCTTCTATTTTATTGATAAGAAAAATGTGGTCATGGAAATAATTTTAGCTTATTTACTTTCAAAATCCTAATGTAATTTCCTGTGATAATTTTAACTAATGCCCATAATATTTTATCTGATTGTGTTTTTTTCTGTTTAGACACAGGTTTCAAATACTTGCAAAGAGAGTATTCCCGTCTGGCAAGGAAATGATGAGGCAGCTTTTTGTTTCCTAGGGTTATTTTCCACAGTGTCAATGCCTATGCAGCTGGGAGCTAAGCTGTAAAAGGACCTCTCTCTCTCTCAATGCAGTAGAGCAGTAGGAAACCTCAGAAGGATAGAAAATAAAAGAAGGAAAGGGAAAGCGTCTCTTTATGCTCTTCCTGGTATCATAGAAATGATAATACCCAAATGTATAAAATCAGAAGTTGTGTTAGAGGTAGTATGACTCTTCATTCCAGTAATGGGATGTTTATTCCTTCAATGCTTTTTGTAGCAATGCCAAAGTCAAATCACAGTTGTCTGAAACAAAACTAAAGAGAATAAGATGTAATATCTGGGGAATTAGTGAATGCAGGACACAGGGATCAAAGTACTGAGAAATAATGTGTGTGAAAGACTGAGTTAATGATTCTGAGGAGAGACAGGAGGTCTGCAAATCTTCTGAGGAGCTAAGACTAACTGATCTGGGTTTTTTGAGGTCAAACACCAGTAATGAAGGCTTGTCTGTGAAGGGATTCCAACTTTTGTTTTCTTTCCATAATGGCTTTGAAAACCTGGCTTTGTCCCCTCAGGAGATGTGCACAACTTACTGAGCTTTTATATGACCTATGAAATTCACACATATATTTGATGGAGAAGAAGAGAAAACAAACCATTCTATCTGAGGGTGATAGTGAAGGGCTAAGTATAATATGGGAAATTGTGGCAGTTTAATGAAAGACCACGATATGAGACAAGATATACAACAGCACATAAAGGTTTGTGTTTATGTGGTGAGGTGACCCTGGTTGGATGCTAGGTGCCCGCTAAAGCTCTTCTATTACTTGTCATCCTCAGCTGTACATGGGAGAAAAAATGTTCTTGGATTGAGATAAGGACAGGAAAAAATCACTCACTGATTACTGTCAAGGTCAAACCAGCCGCAACCTGGGAAATTAGTTTAATTTATTATCAAAGTGAGATAATGAGAAATAAAAAACATAAAAAAACACCTTCCTTCCACTCCTTCCTTCTTCAGAGGCTAAATATCACTCCCAGTTTTCATTATGTCCTCCCATGCAGTGGCACAAGGGGTTTGATTGGGCACTGCAGTCAGTTCATCATACATCTTTACTATTTCTTCCTCTTCAGGAGAAGGACTCCTCACACTCCTCCACTGCTCCAGCATGGGATCTCTCCCATGCTGGAAGACAGTTCTCCATGAAATTCTCGAGTGTGAGTCCTTCCATTGGGTTGCAATTCTACATGAACTGCTCCAGGTCCCTTTCCATGGGATGCAGTTCTTCAGGAACAGACTGTTCCATCATGGGTCTCCTGGAGGGTCACAGGTCCTGCCACCACCAAGATTACTCCAGCACAAACATTCCTTGCAATCAGAGCTACTTTTGGTCATGAATTTGCTCCAGAGTGGGATCCTCCACAGGCTGAAGCTGGATCTCTGATCCACTATGGACCTCCATGGTCTGCAAGGGGACAGCTGTTTTACTGTTGTCTTCACAATTGGTTGCCATGGAATCTTTATTCTAGTGCCTGGAGCACCTCCTCTCCTTCTTGTTTCACTGATCTTGGAGTTTCCAGATCAGTTCCCTTCATATATTCTCACTCTTATCTCTGGTTACTACTGCTGTTGTACCCTGCCTTCTTAAATCTGTTATCCCAGAGGTCTTTCTACTGTCCCTGATGGGTTTGGCCAGCAGTGTATCCATCTTGAAGACAGCTGGCATTGGCTCTATTTGACATAAGGGAAACTTCTGGCAGCTTCTCATAGAAGCCCACCCCAGTAGCACACACAGATGTCACCACAACCATATTTCCCCTGCCCCTAAAAGCATCTTACACAAAGTCTATTCAGTTTATACTTATTTTTCTGTGTTACACCTTTTTTTTTTTTTTTTAAATAATACATTGTGCCATACTGCAATTTAAGTTAGTTGTATTAGAATAACTGTTCTTAGCTGGTGCAAATATGCTTTTTATCAGCTTTTGTTGAGTATTAAACTTTATCTATGATGAATTTTTCCCTAAGTTTTGTTGGATCAGAAAATTTCTGAAATTTCACTGTCTCTTGTATATACTTTTACCCATAGAGAATTTCAGTATTAGACTTGCTTGTAAGATTTCCTTTATTTTTTTCTCAATCTAATTTTATAGTCATTTGAATGCTGGAATTCCAAGCTACCTAAATGCATTTCCCTTAATATATGTAATTATGTCATGGATGACATGTTTTATGGATGCATTACCGTACAAGTTCTTCCATTTGCAGTGAATCATATGCTCGAGCCTTGTTTTGTGTGCAGTGCTTTTCAAGCATGTAAAAATCTCACTTTCAAAACTTTTCTCCAACTTTTCATTATCCAATATGTTTGTCTCCTTTTTTTTATAATTGCATGAGTGTTGTATAATTTACAAATAGACCTAGCCTTACTGTTCTAAGAATTGCTCTCTGCTTCATCCCTCTTCCAATGTCTAGCACTTCCTTCAACAAGTAAAACCACACTGGTTTAGTTGGCAAAATTTTTATTTATCACACCATGGATGAGATAGTCAAAGACCAAAAAAATTGTATGTCAGAGTAGAGGATAATATTTCTTCGAAGAAAAAGAATCTGTAACTTAGGATACACAGGCAGATAAAAGAAGATGCAAAAAAAAATCCTGCCTCTACAAGTAAGAGGTCTGGGCTCACAGTTTCACAGAAGTAGAACTTTTATGCTTTAAGTCACATAACATCTCTCTCACTTGATTCCCTTACAGTTTGTGACCATCTACTTTTCTCTCCTGATGTGATATTTCTGCATAATTTCTTCTATACACAAGGTTCCAACTATTTTAATGTAAATGACTTAGAGTTCTCATTTTTCACTTCTGACCTCTGTCCTCTGTTTAATCCATCATCTACCATCTCCATTTTAACATGGTTTATAATGATGTTCCTATTTTCTTCTAATAATCCTCAGGAGGACTTCTGAATATAGAATTATTCATATGAATAAGGCGATTTTATTTTAACTTTGAGCTTTTCTATCTGCGCTTTGAATCTCAGAAGGACAAAGTGCAAGACTGTTCCAATCAATGAGTTATGAAATTGTTCTCTATCTCATGCAGCTCTGTACATTTTCTTTCTTGTTAAACATTTAAAAGAAGAAATATGCAAGGCGTTATTGTACGTAAGTTGCCAAGGACCTTATACTCATTTGGTACAGACTTTTGCTACTGCACAAAATCAGGGCATATAATCTTTTAAAGTAATTCATTGAGCTTTCTTCAATTCATGTACTTTTTATCCTCTGTTTCTCACAGACAGATTTTCAGAATCTCATTTCTCTGATTGACATTAACTCTATGTAATCTAAATTTATTCACAGACTTCTGCATCTATTTATTTTGTGTCTATATTGTCCTACAGCCTACTTTTTTTCCCAGTGCTAACATTTGGGTCAACAATCTGGTGCAAGTTAGCCAAAGATCTTTAGAAGTGCAGTCTTAGCAGCAGGTGATGCATTACCTGAATTAAATGTACAGAACTGTAGCACTCATGCCAGCCTCAGAACCAAATCATAAAAGCAGCCCCAGGCAGTGATAAGACCACATGTATGTATTCCTCTACACTCAGTGGATGACAAAAAATAGTTAAATCTACACATCTAAACATGGTTAATTATTCAGGTTTCTGAGGTCAAGTAGTGAACAGAGATTAGTAGCCACTACCTTTACAGCAGGCTGCTATACCCTGTGATTTCACTTCAGTGGAACATTTGTGACACCTTTTGGTGCTGCACATGTATTTTAACAACTCTTTAGTACTGTACATGCTAGATTCTCAGTTAAGGGAATCCTCCTACTCCTCAAGGACATTTTGCATTTGCATTTAAAAGTTACTGAATAAAATTCATTTGGAAAAGTGGAAGAACATACCAGACAAAGCATTTTTCCATCCTGAGGCTGTCTCTCTGGCACTAGACTACAAAATCAAGCTTCCTTTTGCTTAGTTTCTCTCCTATACAATAAATGTTACATTCTTCTCTGCATAATGTTATAACTACAGCAGAGAAATTCCTAATGCCTATCTAAATTGGGTCCCACATTTATTTAAAAATCTGCAAATTCCCTCATGTTATTATATGCTGATTGCACAGCAGAGTTAGAAACCTCTACTAAAGATAAACTACTTCGTCTTTCTTTTTTCAGACATGTATATATGAATAAGAATTAAAACTTTTCACTGTTCATAACTTTCTGCTAAAATGTAACTCTTCACAAGCAAGAGATGATCTATAGAGAGAAAAAAAATGAAGAATGGTGTAGTAGATATTAAACCAGCTCATTTCTCATATGAATGAGGTAATTTAATATGTCTCTCCATCAGTGAGTTGAAAACTACTGTTTTTTCGGCTTTTCCATAATATTAGATATGGAACACATTCTAATTAATGTGCTATTCACCTTCACAACAGAATCAATGCTTCAGTGACTTCATTTTATTTGTAGAAACAGAGCTACTTATCTATGGTATAGGTATCTTAGAGTCCGAGAAAGAGAAAAAGACTACATAGCAAAATGAAATATTTGTCTTGCAGCTGAGGCAAAACATAAGAAACATATCTGCTAGAGAGTTGTTTACTACAGAATTAGTGCAAAACTTACTGAGTAGAATTTGAACAGTCCATAGGCAGTGCAAAGAGTTAAAAACTTGATAAATGATAAAAAAATGTAAAAACGGTTAAATTGTAAGGAATTTATGAGATTTACTGGCATAGTAGTTTCAATGAGGACTTGTGTTAGCCAGTGCAAGTGAGATCAGAATGTGGCCATTACGCTGAAAGTCATTGAATTCAGTTCACACCGGGTTTGCAGAGGTCAATTAATACTGATAAGCAGGTTTTCTAGCTGAATTCTGCATGCCTCTGTAAGATATTTATCTTCATCACTCTTGAATGGCTTTTCTTTTTTCTTAATAGTAACAGAAACAGACCAATGTGTCTCTTAGAAATGTCAAGAGAAATTCAGTTGTCTGTAGGTCATTAAAAAGAAGAAAAGCAACTGTTATGCTAAATTACACATCTCTAAAATAAAATCTAACTTTATAAAAAAAGGCATTAAAAATCCTCAACCAAACAAAGATGAACTTATAGCACCAGGTGTTTCATCATGACAATTTAACTGCATGGCTGAACACCACATTGCCTTCTGCATCAGAAAGACATACTTAGAATTATTGTATGTCCATTTTTCTACAGATCCCTTTTTTACTTTAATATTTATATATGTGAGGTTTCACTCTGACTTTATATTTTTTCTAGTTATGTAAATTTTATTTTTAACCCAGTAATACTGAGAAAATGACAATATGACTATGAAAATTATTTTTACATTCTTGGGACTAGAGAATGATTTTTCAGATGATTGAACATGATTTCATTCTATATCTCTATTAACCTATTGATTAGAACAGCTGATCCTGATGGAGACATAAATTTCTTTAAATATATCCCTAAAACTATATTATTGGAATACCAATACCAGCAAAGTAACTTTAAAATCATATCCACTCAGTGAAACAGAATGAAATAAACAACTGCACCTTCTATTTTTTACAAAGCTAATTCTATCCTTGAATAAGGAGTCTGCTCTTTTGTTCTCAATTATGGAATAAACTATTTTTGGGATTTTAGTAGATTTGCTCTCTTTCCACTGCCATTGAGAAGCTATGGATTATTTCCTTGATCTTCTCCAGTGTTTTCTGCTTGGCTCAGGCTTCAGTGTCATTGTTCTTGATATATTCCTGTCTCTACTTCCTTATGCTGTACTCCAGAAACTTCCTTCGGCTTAATATTGTCTTTTATTTCAGGACTGGGTATTTTTATCAACCTATTTTCTCCTTTCCACAAATTTTTACCAAAAACAGAAGAAACTTACAGTTGCAAGGCTGTAAAGAAACTTTTTTCTTTCTAACACTCAGTTACGCTCTTTCAATACAAAATAATATTCACCTAACCAAGTATGTATCTTTTGGTAGAGTATGAAGAGAGATAGTCATACCTATAGATAAGCAGAAAACAAGATTAATATATTTGACCCATTATTGGGTCAATGTCTCAACAAAATTGAGATCAGACATGATGGAATCAAATATGGTAGGATAAGCAGAAATATTTGGAGAAAGTGCTTGAAAGGAACACAAAGTTGTCTTAATGTAATGGTTCCAATGATTAAGATAGGACTAGATATCATAGTGTAGCATACCTTAGCATAGCATAGCAAAGAACACAGCAGGATAAGATGAATAAGTACATTTCCTTTGAAGATTAAAATATAGCAAACTCCAAATATATATATATATATATTTCTTATTCTTCCTTTCATTAAATGTAGGTGACTAAGATTTAGATGAGTAGGGCATGTTCACCTTTTCCTTTGTACTATACCGTTATTCTGTGACTGATACTTGTCTAAAAATTAGTGTTGGTCCGTTTAATGTGTCTATGAAATATTAAAAAGTTCTTACTTGAACTATGTAGCAGTACTTTGATTCTATTTTAATATTAGTACTACTCAGATTATTATGTATCATTGTCTTGTAGTTTTGTATAGATCTTGTATAGATAAAAAATTTAAAAATAATTAACAAAATAAAGTCACACGACAGCATTAATTATTGCAGGGAAACCATAGAATTATTTGCTCTTCTAACTAAATTCCACTGAATACTCATGTGTTCTGTATGGTTTCAGTTAGATTATAAAGACTGATTTCAGTAAAATTTTCATCATTGCTTTAGATAAAATGTTTATGTAATAAGTATATATATAAATGGTTGCTTTTGAAATAAACCAGTCAGTTATCTCAAAAAAAGTACTTAAAATGAAACTGCTTTTCCAGTAGCTTGACATAAAAATAAAAAGGACTTATTTGCCTGCAAAGTTAAGAGACAGGTTTGGGCATCTGGAAACATCTGATTATTGCACGTAGACAAGGAAAGCTAGTGTGAGTACACTTTTCCTCTTATAGATAAATTTTTTTGCTGGGAGTAATTTTTTGAGGGACTCATTTAACCCTAACTAGATACATGAACATTAGGAAAAGATAATTGTAAATTTATGATTTTCAGCAAAAAATAACTCTCTCTACTTCCTTGTTAATAAAATTAAGATGTCTAGTTCTCTAGTTCTTGGTAAAAGAACTTCTGAGAGAAAATTCCACATTTTGTTCTACATAGTCTAATATGGAAGTAGTTCAATTTCAGTAAAGCACAACAGGAAAGTCAAAACACACAAATATCTACAAAAATGTGACATATTATTTCATCTTTCATTTTTAAAAGTGTAGGCAGCATGATAAAACATCTTCTATTTTGATTATAAGTATTCTACCAAATTTTCAGAAACTGTGCAAAGTGTCATTTTCTGTATTCTCTTTTGGATTATAAAGATCAATAGCCACTTGCAGTGCCCATTTTTTTTAGCTAGTGTCTGACTCTGGCATAGGTGGTTCCACTGCTGGGAACATAAGTGTCCTCATAGATGATGGAGAGCAGTGTATTTTATCTGCCCAGACTTCAGTAATGCCTTTGGCATTGTCTTCCATGAGATCCTCATATAGAAAAATGGTGATATATGGGCTGGATGAAAAGACAGTGAGATGAGCACCTCTCTTATGAGGAAAGGTTAAGAGCTGTGTGACAGTTTGCCTTGCAGATGAGAGTGCTTTGGAGGGGAGAATGTGTTAATGTATATAAATACCTGAAGGGAAGGTGAAAAGAGAATGTAGTCAGGTCTTTCTCAGTCTTGTTCAGTGACAGGGCCAGAAGCAACAGTCACAAAGTTAAATACAGGAGGTTCCATCTACATGTAAACACTGGCACAGGTTTCACAGAGTTTCACAGAAAGTGTCCATACTTGGAGACTTTTGAAACCCATGTATACACTGTATTGGATTACTGGCTCTAGGTGACCATTCTAGAGCAGGATGGTTGGACCAGATAACATCCCAAAGTTCCTTCCAGCCTCAACAATTTTGTAATTCTGTGGCACTCCATTGCATCACAGACTTCAAATAAAGCACATTTTCTAAGTAGAAAACTAATGCTTGCACATTAAATCCATGTAATTTTTTTTTTTTTTTACATTTGTAGTTGCTACAGCTTCCAATGCATTTGAGAATGTGAACATAGGTTTAAATTTAAAAAAATAAACAATCAGCATAAATAACAATTTCTTTTAAAATAGCATTTTTATTTCACCCAAAATATATCTAATCATTCTGAGACTTCTAAATGTTGATATGTTACAGTTGCACACATTATAAACACATAAATATGTGTAACCTTTTTTTATGTGAACATCTAAGACAAGTATTACTTTTATTTTATATATATGTATGTCTGTGTACACATACACGTGTACATTTTTAATATCTATTTATTCAAATAAGTTTCATGATAAATTTCCAACTCTCAGAGATTAGACGTGACTCAAGTTGTTATCACAACCATACCCTTTTTTGCTAGCAGATATAATAGACACAAACTGCTCAAAACAGTGGAGGTTACTGAGTAGCTAGAGGATTTCTTGGTTATGAATCAGAGTCTTCCACCTCGCAAAGAGGTTGAGCCCATCATGAAGAGAGAGAGAAACAGTTCTTGGAGCCATGCTGAGGGAACTACCAAACATGTAATTTAGGAAACCTAGGCATTATTATTCCGTTGCAACTCTTACTTTACTTACTAAGTATTATTCTTACAAGAGTATATCAAGCTTTTTTGTTGTTGTTGTTGTTGTTGTTGTTATGTTTTGTTTTTTAATCAATGGGAGATAACTTCAAAACACACAAATGATCTAGAGATGTTTAACTTTGAAATTAAAGATCAACATTATATTTTTTACCCTTTTTGAAGTGAAGATGGATAACTGTTTAAAAGATAATTTTGAAAATCCTTTACAAGGTCATTTAATGAGCTTTCAAAGATGATTTTGAAAATTTAATACTGACAACAGTAATTAGCCTAGGAACTAACCAGTAGTTATTTGATAATAGTATTCAGTTTGTACATATATATGGAAAAAATTAATCTTTTAAATAGATTGGGAAACATTTAAAATTGTTAAGGTTTAGCAAATAAAATATTTTTCATGTAATTTATTTCTTTCAATTTTGATATTACATGTAACCCACAAGTAATAAAAACAAATATTCAAAATCTACTTGTTACCTTTGTCTAATCTTTCAAATATTTTCTTCAGCATTATCTTACAAGGGTTTTTTGTGTGTTGTTACCTGAGACCCTGGGAAATCACAAAGCTATTATTAAATTAAAAAAACAAGAAACTAAGTGATGGAAAACAAGTTACTTTTATTTTTTCAGCCATCTTCAGCATAAAAGGAAGAAAAATGTTTTGTCATTTGAGTTCAACAAGTGTTATTGTTTAATAACATAGAATAGGATTTAATTTAAAATTTCTTCTATCAGTAGAGCTAAAGGCAGTAATAAATTGATACAGTAATGTGGAAAAGTACTCCATGAGACACAAGGCAAGATATGATAGAAGTCAAATAAACTGTAGATAATTGTACTATTTTTTCCTTTTCCTGTATTATCTTTAAAAATCTTATTATGATGTATTTGTATTAAAAACAGCGTTTCTGTCATTAAACAGGATTTTTTGTTTATTAATAATGTTTTTATTTTTTACTTATCCAAGATGTATCAGAGAATTCCACGGGATACATATTTTCACTTAAGAACTGATAAGAAGAAAGGTAATTGTTTTCACAGGAATGCAGAAATCTTTTAAGTGTATGCTTCTTTCTTACATGCTCATCATCCAATAGCTCATTAATTTTTTTAAAATACATCTAAAGCAATCTTTAAATGTCTATAAAATCGAAGTATTCTGGTTATCAGGAGACTAAAAAGTTGCCTCAGAGAAGAGGATTATACATTAACATTCCAGAGAAAAAGAAGAACCTTATAGGTAGATTTTATTTCATTGCTTTTCTTTCAGCCTTGTCAGAACTCACTACGACTGTTAATAAATTAATATAAAATTAATTTGTTTGAGTCATCCATCATGAATGTTAATACATATTTTTTTTTTAATTTTTAATTGTAATTTGAAATCCTGCAAGAGAACTTCTATGGATTAGAAATTAATATAAGAATCAAAATACAATGTTATTAAACACAGAAATTGTTAATGGTATTGGTTCAAAAAGATTTTTGTTTTGCATCAAGCAACAGCAAAATCTTCTTAAAACCAAAAATCCTTTACTATAATTTAATCATTTTTAGTCATTTTTCAGCCTTTAAAAAAAATATTATTTCTGAATGTGATTGGTGATCCTATAAATTCAGGATACTAATGATTTTCTTCACAAAGAATAAAAGCCATGGTGTATTTTAAAAAGCAGAATTTTTCAATCTAGATGTATAATAAGAAAAGAACAACTAATAATATTATTCAATTACATTGTCATTTCTATTGTATTTGTATTTCATTTGCACTTCCTAGAGTAGGAATAATTTCAGATAATTTTGAAGTTGTTTTAAATATGTAGCAGCTGGACACAGCCATATAAATGTTACAAGCTATTTTTGGCTATTATTCATATTATAGCTAAGCAAAATGTTCAATTCTTTTCTCATACTTTCAATAGGAATGTTGACTTCAGCAAGTGCACCTCCTGAGGAGAAAGATAAGTGAAATCACAATCATAGGGAGTCATCTTACTCAACTCCCACAAATGCAAATCTTAAATTTCCTATGAAGATCAAAGATTCATTCATTCATATGAATGATGTAAATCATTCCTCCATATGTTTGCTCTCATGGAAATTCCTTCCACTAAGAGACCTGCAGGAAACCAAGTAGAGTCAAAGGTTATGAGGATGTAAATAAATAGAGGTCCAAAATCATCTGTCAAAACAATTCAGTCTTTAAAACTAGTGCATAACACTTTGCACGTGATGGTGACTGACTCTTAGGTATCCCTTCCTTTTTTAAAATTCTTGTTCTACCTGGAAATAGAATTATTTCAGAGAGATCAGTTATGAGTGAGAAGTGTTCACTCTGCAAATTTTCACACTAGGTATTAGCATACAGATTACATGATTAAACTAGCAACCTGTCTTTTTAATCTGATAAATGGAGAGGGGTTCATTCCTTCAGAAAGTGATTCTTAGGAAATAAGCTAGTAGTTTGACTTTCTAATTTGTTTAGATAAGAAGCCAAAAGTTAGGCTGAATGAATAAATATGTCATGCATGCCCATGATTTGTTCTTTGCTAAGAGTTAAGGCAGCTTCTTCATTTTCACAATGAGGAAATGACAAAAGAATAAGTCAAGAATCTAAATGCCATAGGAAATACTGAATAAAAAAAGAAAAAAGCAAAATGTACTGCAAAATGAGTAGTACAAAGAGTAACTACAAAGAGTAGGTCCCTGTTCTGACTAGGACTTATAAGCCCCCTGGTTTCAGTCCAACTTGAAACTTTGAAAAGCACTTTCAATGTATAGAATGGAGAGACAGTCTTTCAGCTCAGCAAAATTCTCTAAGCACAGTACTGAAAAATTTTCTTAAAGTGTTCAAAATCATAAATAAATTTTCATGTATTTTTTGTTTTCCATACAAGAAGCTTGAATATTTCAGTGATGAGCCCTTTTTTCTAATTATTAGGAATGTATTTTTGCTTCATTTAAATATTTTTTACAGTTCAAATGGAAAACTTTTATCTAACTTTTATTCATCATCCATAACGCTTATTAGTAAAAAGAAGGCTTCATGCGTGCACTGGAACAAAATATGCACTGATTAATCACAGTCTTGTACTAGCTAGAGCAGGCAATATCCCTACTTGTATACAGGTAGTCTGTACCTTCAAATCAGCCTAAGACATTTCAGGAACTGCTGAAAACAGTGGAAGAAGGGTTGTGGAAAAGACATGAGTCACATAGCCACAAGTCAGTGGTTTGGGTTTTATTTGCTTTTTTAAGTTCACCTAAGTTAAACTTGCCTCAAAAGTTTGTTCTCTATAAACTGAAATATAACTTATACAGTACAAAGAACCAGCACTTCTCAGTACACAGAATTTCAGTGAAAGTTTATGTGGCTTTTATAGATACTTATCAGTATAAATGAAGCTTTGAAATACTCTATGTTCTTCTGTTTTTCTTTAGTAATGTGTTCCCTTTTAAAAGAACACTAATGCATGATTTTTTTTTTCTAGAAAATAAATGTATGCAGGAACAATCTTTCAAAAATATTTATCTTTTTAGGCCTTAAATAGAAATTGAAGATGTTCACATTCCCTAGCTGGAACTGATTGGTTTGTATCTGTGGTGGCATATCACTATGTATTATCTCATTGACTCTATGATATGCTGTGTAGCCTAGATAATCCAATCTGCAGCACGACAGGCGAGTAGAAGCCTGTGTCCATATATCTGCCTCTCCTGGTCTTTTTTATCCAGTTGGGAAACTTAGAACTAGTCATCTTGTCGTGAATAGAAAGGATCAGATGAGTTAGGAATAATATACATATGCATATGCATATACATATACACGCAGACGTACATAAATCTGTATGTATATATGAATAAATACAGAAAGTGGAGAATTATTCTACCTGTTTCAATGCACTGAATTTGAGAGCCCAATCACTCCAGATTCTGGAAAATGAGGTAGAAACATCTCTAAAAGAGCAGTCCACTACAGGAAGAAAATAAAGCACCAGTATTCCAATTTATCTACAAGCATTTTTCTTTCCCTTGTGTTATTTGTTTAAATAACATTTAGTTACTAAGTCTGAAGAAATGGTAGAGTAATAATAATAAAACTATAAAAGCAGCACGGCAGGGAAGTAAAGGAGGATTATTCTCTGGGGAGGACATTTTACGGTTTGAAAAAGCTAGTATAAGAGGCTATGTTCTACCTATGTGCTCGATTATTGCATATTCTGGCTATATTGAAAGTTGGACACTAAAAACTACACTGCAGTCTTTTCTTTCTGTAGAATGTTTCTGAAAGGATTAGCAGGAATTTCTACTTAAACACTATTTTCTTTAACTAAAATCGTGGTGCACTGATGCCCGTAGGGAATGCAATGTAAAAAGATAGTGTAATGAGTCTCCATCAACTTTTGAAGCATTATTTCAGAATTATTACAAATTCAGTCCTGTAATTCCACAACAGTTCTGTATTATGCTTAAAATTTACTGACAGCACAAAATTAATCTCCCTGCTGTTGTTGTTATGCTTTACTTACTAATTAGAGTAATGCTAGAATCACATTCTTGACCGTTAACTACTTCTTAAAAAGGAGCAGTGATAGTGGTATCATACAGCAGCCAGTAAAGACACACCTATAATGAAAGGTGTTATAGAAAACATTTAATAGGTGTGTGGTAGTAATACTGCCATTTTTCTGGCTAAGTATTGGAAAAGAGTTCCCCTGAATGAGAGGGTGTTACCAGCTTAGTTGAGAAATATGGTCGTGCTCCAACTATGACATATGACTTATTGATTTAAGATCTTATTTCTTCTTTTCTTCACTGTGATAAAAGAAAAATGTCTAATGCATATAGCAAAGCAATTTGAATAGCTCTTTTAGCCACATGGCTGATTTTTCTGTGATCTCTATCATGTCTTTCATTTTTTTTAGCCCTTTTCCTGATGTTTGATCATCAGCATTTTGCACCTTTAGAAGTCTAGGACTTTATTCAATTATTTTAACTTTGACATCATTATGGTATAAAAGTAAGTCAGCAAAGCTAATGTTAGTCCTTATTTTTTCTTTTTCTCTCTGTTCTGTTCTGTTCTGTTCTGTTCTGTTCTGTTCTCTTCCCTTCCCTTCCCTTCCCTTGCCTTGCCTTGCCTTGCCTTGCCTTGCCTTGCCTTGCCTTGCCTTGCCTTGCCTTGCCTTGCCTTGCCTTGCC
>JAWWMU010000001.1:70182723-70211203 GCA_035048155.1 Cinnycerthia olivascens | reverse complement strand
AATAATAAAAATAATAATAATAATAGTAATGGTAAATTGTAATGAAAAGGAAAATAACCAAGTGAAAGAAATAAAATCCAAGAAAGACAAGTAATGTAAATGCAAACATCGTTACACAACCAAACAAATAATGCCCATTCAGTGTTTGGCAACAGCCTCAAGGCACACCTATAGATCATAATCTAATGCTGATCATGATGTCACAGATTATACGTTATCTCTTTGTTCATCTGGCGTCACTTGTCTCATCTGTCCTCTCTCTCAGCACCTTGTGCACCTCCACTCTGCTTACTGGTCTAGCAGGATGAAAAGATCAGCCCTGGTCTCTGAGTAAACCCTGCTCGGCAATAATGGAAACGTCCCTGTGTTATCAACATCATTTCCAGCACAAACCGAAAACACAGACCCATGCTAGCTACTGTGATGAAAATCAACTCTACATCTGTCAAAATCAGCATAGTCTCCACCACTGATTCTACACTCTTTTCATCCTGCTCACGTCCCACACTACCTAATATATCCTCAATATATTGTGAATGAAAAATTCCTAAGATAGAGATTCAAAAGATAGCTTTGAATACAAATGTTGGCAACAAAGTGTGGGGATTTTCTCACCCAGTTTTAATCACCATACCACTTCTCAACCTTTGATAAATGTAAAGATATAATTTCCTTATTCTATGGGCCACCCCTGTGAAATGTCAATGAAATGTCCATAAATTGTAGAATCATAAAATCATAAAATCATAGAATCAGAGAGAGAGCTCTAAACTTGATCCTCTTCTCTGAAACCAGAACAGAGAGAAAAGGCAAAGTTTAAACTTTCCTCTTCGTTCTGTTAATCTTTCAAAGACTGGGAGAATTTATAAGAATTCTGTATTTTCTGTTTCAAATCTTTCTCCATATATAATGTATACCACTCAACTCTCTTAATGGAATAGCACTGTCTCACAAAATAGCTCATATTTTGTCATATTTGGCTTGAGTTACTCTACACTATTTCTCCAGTTCATAAATATGTCAAGCATTTGTTAGGTATTGCATTTTTCAGTGGATGAGACAAAAAATATTCAGGTGAAATCTGTGGAATGTTAATGAAATTCCTCACTGTAACTGAAAACAGAATTGACTGAAGAGACAATTTTTGGATTTCTTCATCATAAGTGAGTGACTAGAAATACATCTTTTAAAAGGAAATGTCTATCGTGAGACACACCTCTGGGAGATAAAACTCAATAAACAACACCAAAACACCAAAATACACAAAGAAAAAATCCCCTCTCAAACATTTCAGTATCTTTAGTGATTGTGACTTAATAAAATGGACATTAAACCCCATAAATTTATATGATGCCAAGAAATAATTCTTGCTTGTATTAGAATTTGTTTATGTGGGTTGCCTGACAGCTCAATGCTCATGTTATATATTTTTTATCTGTAAAAATATTTTAAAAAGATTAATTTGACACTGAAGATATTGGTATAATTATTTTTTTCTAAACTGAAAGATAAATGGGAAAAATGTAAAGGTCAAGATGATAAAAATCTGGCAATTATAGAAAATATTGAGTGGCGGGGGGATTTTAAAGTTTTAGTAGTTTGTAATGGAATGAAGAAAATTTATTTCAATTTTTTGTCTAAACTTAGGAAATGTTATTATTTGACATGGAGTCATTTGTTTTTAAATGTTACAGAATCAATTGTGTTGGAAAAGACCTCTAAGATCATCAAGCCCAAATCATAACCTAACATCACTGTGTCAATAAGATCATGCTTTCTACAAACACCTCCAGGGACAGTGACTTGACCACATCCCTGGGCAGCCCATTCCCCTATCAGTAAGGAAATTCTTCCTAATGTCCGACCTAAACCGACCCTAGTGCACTTTAGGACTGTGTCTTCTTATTGCTGGTTGCCTGGAAAAAAAAGGCTGAACCTCACCTGGCTACAACCTCTTTTCAGGTACTTGTGGAGAATGACGATGAGGGAGATTTCTCCCCTGAGCCTCCTTTTCTCCAGGTTCAACATCCCCAGTTCCCTCAGCCGTTCCTCATCGGCCATGCACCCCAGACCCTTCACCAGCCTCATTGGACACTCTCCAGCGCCTCAATGTCCCTCCTGAACTGAGTGGCCCAGAAATGAACAAAGATTCAAGGTGTGGCCTCATCAGTGCCAAGTACAGAGGACATTTCACCTGCCTGGTCCTGCTGGCCATACTATTTCTGCTACAGACCAGGATGCCATTGGCCTTCTGGGCCTGGGCACACTGCTGGCTAAATATTTTATTTTTTTTTTTAATTATTATTATCTAATTGTAGAAAAAGAATAAAATTATTTACAAGAGACTATTAATTGTGAAAATAAATTCAATAGTACATTTTTCAACATTAGGTGGAAGTAAAAGGTAGCCTTCTAATTTTTTATTTTTTTTTATATATATATTTAAGATAGTAAGTTCTTCTGAATTTTTTAATTTTTGCAGTCTTTTGTGACTATTTTTTGGTCAAGGAGAACCATTAAGCTGGATAAAATTGTGAGAAAAATGTTTATATAGAGTATACCTTATTCTGACTGTGATATTCTGTGCTCAGATAATCATAGGATAATCACTGCTTACTATCCTAGTTGTGGGTTGGTTCAATCAGAATACATTAATGGAAGATGGGCTTCAAAGAACCCACATTAGTTAAAACACATATGCAGGCATAGCCAGGGGCAGTGTGAAGAATAACTCATATCTTTTGAAAGTCTTTCTGCTCCCCTAGTATACAAATATCTTGTGATTTTTCTCTAGGATCTAGATTTCATTGACATGAAGCCAGGATCTCAGTGCAAGTCAATGGTCTGTAGACCACCAGGTTTTTGGCTATTTTCTTGTTAAATTAGTCTTTGGGATCTTAAGGGATTCATGATTTATTTTGAGTTGATTAATACAGAAGTGTTCAGTAGTCATTTCATACATCAATGTGCTGCAGTTTAATTCTCCTGATAATTAACACTTTGTCCTGTAGGGGATACGTGTGGAAAAAATCAAATTGATTTCAATGTCTGGTGCAAAAAACCCTTTTTTTTTTTTTTTTTTTTTTTTTTGAGAAATCATTAGAGAAATTAAAGCATTATTGGAAAACTGAAAAACATTATTAAATTATTTTCCTTCTTCTGTAGGTAAAGGGAACAAAAGAATGTAATTAATAGTTTGGGGGATTCTAGCTGAGAGAATTAGGATCCTGAAATGATGCTTAAGAACTCAGTGTTTCTTGAATGAACAAGGTCTATGAAACTGTGACTATCTATAATATATTTTGATCTGGAAATGTACTGATAAGTGCAAAATTTTGAAATATTCTGTGTATACAACTGGGGACACAACCTCTCTAAAGGAAAACATGAAGAAAGAAGTAGGAAGTGTCACTTCTGCCTTTTTCAAGGAAGGCTACAAGCAAAACTCAGAGCTATGGATGTTTCTACTGAGACTGAGGCATTTGGATCATCCACTGCTCAGATGTAAGCTAGAAGAAAATTATATATACTCAAAGGGTCAGAGCACTCAGCTATGGATGTGGCAGAGCCAGTGTAAAGTTCTGTTTCTCCTGTAGTCGGTTGGGAGTTGCATATTCAGCATCTCAAAGGAATGCTTTGATTGACCTGCATCTAAACTCTCATGTCAAGTTTTTGTTAAAAATTATTGCATTTTCTGGAGAGAGAATATACACATAGAGCTTAGAAGATGGAATGTCCAGCTTTATATAAAATATTTACTTGACTGAATATTCAATGAAGGTCTGGTTAAAAATATTTTGAGCGTTACAGAGATTCTGAGGGTCTATTTATGCTATTTAATAAGAGAAGGCTAGGGAGTGAGCCTGAATGCTGTGATTGCTGACACTGCACAGTTCTTAGCTTGCTTTCTGACCCTCTTTGGGCCACTGAGACACTCCTGTTAGGAAAAGAACAATCTGAAAAGAAATATGAACACAAGATAATCTCTGCTACTTATCCTTGAAGCTAGGGATACGTCCTTCTCTCTTATCTAGCAACATGAAATGTACTGCTCAGGGTCCTTTTTCTAGATAAGAGAGAACATATTTTAGCTCCTGGAATATACAAGCTAGTCTTGTTCTTTGGGCCATGAAAAGTGAAGATGTTTCAACAAGTCAGCATAAAAGAGAATAATCTGATGTCTCTCTGGCTATAATCAATTTTATAAGCTTCTGGCTAAAGCATCCACCTAAAAGATGTTGGGTCAGACTTTCATTTTCAGATTGAGTGACTGAGTTGTGTCATCCTTCAGCCTGAGTGAGTGGAGTACGTGCTGAGTTACTGGATAAAAGAGATGCACAATGCGCCAGGTCACTGTGTCTTTTACAGTGTTGAACACCGTAGTGATTTCAGTCAAATAATTATCGGACTGGGTTTTGTGATTAATATAAGCAGAAGGTGACCTAGGTTTTACAACCTTGAATGGTTTAAGAAGGAACTAAATCTCTTTCTGAGAAACTGTGCTAATGTATAGAGAGCTTTCCTGTAGAAAATGTAGGATATTTTGATGGTGATATTTCCTTTCAAGAACTTTGATACCTCAGCAGGTCGGCAGCAACTGGTATATATTCAAAGAAACTTTCAGGGTTTTTTACATATGCTTTTAAAATTATATATTTTATATATAATTTCAATAATTTGCAAGGTTTATCCTAGAAAAATTGTTATTTTAGTATGTAGTATAGAGCAGGGAACAAGAAAATGTTAAAAAATATCCTTTTCACAGCCTGGCTCTTTTATACCTCAAATGTGTGTACTCACATTTACCTGTTTGGCATTTGGTTTTGCATAAATGAATGTTCCTATTAAATGGCAAATCTTTGGAGCTCATTATGAGAACATTTTGTATTAAAAAATAACATGTAATGAATAAATACAGTAATTATAAGTCTATCTCCACATATGAGACTGAAGTTGAAATCCTTTTCATAATAGTGACTTATCTATTTCTGCTAGTCTCCAATCACAAAATCATTCAAGAATGACATCTTTTTTGATTGTTTCAGATTTCTTAATTTAGTAGTTATAGAAGTACAGTTCTCATTTCAAGCTCTAAATACTATATTTTAAGCAAATATTAATTTAATGTTGATAGTTTTCAATCTAATATTTTGACGAACTCTCTACTTCAAACTTTGCCAAAAGGTTCCATATGAGAACAAAACATTTTTAATGAAAAAAATATCATGAAGAAGGGAGAAAATTGTTTATTCTTGTGGCAATTTAAAGACTGAACTCTTAGAACACATCACATTTATAACACTATATAATTTCCACACAGGAAAAAAAAAAATCCCCAGAAGATAAGAAAATAAATATTCTCAAGGTTAAAAAGAAGACAAGTTCCTAGAATGAGGATGATTTGCCTTTGTTTATGTTTTCATTTGCTTCTTTCTTTTGTGAATTACATAAAATGCATCGGTTATCTGTCTTTGGTGAAATCCTCACCTGGTTTCTGTTTCTTCCACATAAATGTAATGTTTGCTTGCATAAATCCCCTTGACATTTGGAGTGATTCTCTCTTTTAACACCAAGAGAACATTGTGCACAGCACTAAAGAATTACAAAAGCTAAATTCCTCAGAAAGGAAAAGTCTACACAGTGTTTAAGAATTTTGACATGTTATAATATGCCATCATACCAAAGGGAATTTGACAATATCTGCATTTTGACGTTTCTTCAATTAACAAACTTAAATGATGCTGTGACTGTGGGGCAGACCAGTGTTTATAATTTAGGCCCATAAAATATGAAATCTAAATTTGTGCTCTATGCAGGAGTAGTATGTGTTATTTACAAGATGCTGTTAGGGCCACGGTAATCTCTTCAGAGACACATCAGAAAACTGAGCTCCTCAAGCAGAGAAAAACATGGTGAAATTGTTAGCGTCTGCAATTTTAAATTATGCATGATTGTTGACAGCTCACAGTGTGAACAAATGCTGTAGTGTTCCTTTACAGATTTCCATTTTTTTCCTAACTCTCCATTCTATCTATGCTGCTCAGGGTGATAGAGAGATCAAGTTGTGGAATGCCCAGAGTTTAAATTGTTTTGCTTCATTTAGCTTTTTAGAAACTGTGTTTATTTTGCCATACTTTACAACCTTATGCTGCTCTTCATGTACAAACACTCTTTGTGTATGTATAGCACAGCAGGAGAAGGGTTTTACATAATTTCACTGTCACCAAGCATCTATCAATGAAGAATTTATTGTGATATCTACTGTTTTTATATGCTACAGCCATTCTAGAAGTGTTAACTACTCTTTCAATAGGAAGAAATGGAAAAAGAACAGATTAGGAGAGTCTTTTGATTAATTATTTTTAGAGCTTAAATACTGGAAGGTTGAAGGCCTTGGTTCATGTTGCTCTGACAAGGTTAAAGAAAAATTACCCAGGAAATCTGCCCAGGAACTTTCAGAATCAGAGTCATTCCTGTCAAATATGCCAAATAGATTCCAAAAAACTCTTCTATGCAAACTTTCCTTTACTGTTTAGAAAAAGTAGGAAACGAAGTCTCTAGCCCTGCAGTCTGCAACATAAAAAAAAATGTAATCAAAGATATTTTTCTATCTGTTCCAAGTGAATGAAGATGAGGTTATTACAAATACAACTCTGGTGCATGAAAATCATATAGGCTTCAGATAGATGGAGAGGCTGTGTTTATTTTTAATAAATCAGATGAAAATCACACCAGTGTTCCAATTTATGTAAAAAAAAAGTGAAAACCAAACCAAACTAAAAAATAAACAAAACCCAGCCACATTTAAAATAGAGTTTATTGTGTGATACGTGAAAATCATAAAATGAAAGAATGCCTTAGTTTAGAAGGGGTATTAAAGAACACCTAGTTTGAACTCCCCTGCCATGGACAGGTTCACCTTCAACTAGGCTAATTTTCTCAACGCCCCATTGAACCTGGCTGTTAACACTTCCAAAGACTGTGTATCCACAATTTCTCTGGGAACCCCATTTCAGTGCCTCATCATACTCACAGTAGAGAATATCTTATTAATACTTGATGTAAACTTACCCTGTTTCAGTTTAAAATTGTTGTTCCTTTTCATGTCACTACACAACCTTGTAAGAAGTCCCTCTTCAGTTTTCCTGTGATTCCCCTTTAGGTATAGGAAGGCTGCTATTAAGGTCTCCCCCAGGCTGAACAATCCCAATTCTCTCAGCCTGGCTTCATAAAAGAAGTGTCCCTGTCCTCTGCCCGTATTCATGATGCTCCTCTGGACTCACTCCAGCAAGACCACATCCCTCTTACTTTTGGAGCCTCAGAGCTGGCTGCAGTACTCCAGGTAGGGTCTCACTAGAGTGGGATAGAAGAGCAGAATCACATCCCCTGATCTCTGGCCAGGGATATAGTTGGCCGTCTGGAGTGTGGTGAATGACACTGATGAATCATGTTGAACTTCTCATCCACCAACACCACCAAATCCTTCTCCCCATTGCTTCTCTCAATCCTTTCTCTGCTCAGTTTGTATTTATACTTGGGATTCTCCTGACACAGGTGTGTTTGGTCATGCACTTCATGAGGTTCCCACAGGCCCAACCCTCAAGCCTGTGGAGGTCCCTCTGGTTGACATCCCTTCCAACAAGTGTGTTGATTGCACCACACAGTTTGGTGCCATTGTCCGACTTGCTGAAGGTGAACTCAGTTCCACTTTCCATGTCACTGGGACAGTGTCAGATGCTTTGCACAAGTGCTGATAATGGATGTGCGTAAGATTCTATCCTACTACTCTCTGCATGACTTGAAAAACTAATGTGAATATATTTCATTAACAGCAATACTAATTATGCATATAAAATCTCCATATTGCTTTGAAACATATTTCTAATTTGACTAACCTTTTGACATTTTGGGTAAACTGCCTAGAAAAGCTTTTATACTTTTTTTTTCTCCTTAAATTTTCATAAAATCAGAAAAACAAAAAAAAAGGTAGAGCAGGTTGCACAATGAATTGAATGGAGTGTACTGTATTTGGGTGTAGTGGAGTTCTGTATTTGGGTGAAAACATTCCTGTCATCTTCAAAGATCTAATTTACAATGTAAAGTGCAACTATGACCTATTGTCGGTTCTTCTCTGTGTATAAATGTTATTAAGCTATGCCTAGGATGATTGATGAATTGTTAAACTAAGTCTTTTGGGAGTCAAACTTCAAACATTAAAAACCAAGACATTATTGCAGATTTCCAGCCCTCAGTATGCTCCCAAAATAAAGGTCATTTTTAGGTATGGTCAAACTGAGGCAGCAAAAATGTCTAGTTAGGCATACAAAACTTTAAAAAAGCCCTCTCTTTTCTATGTAAGAAGTCAACATACATATTTTATATTTTATTTCAGCAGTACTATAAAAATAGGCATGATCAAATACAATGTTTTTTTATTTTTTCTTTTTTTTTATTCTTAATTTTTTTTTCTTTGGGCCCTAGTTTACTCACACCTCCTGAGGATAAGATTCAAGAGTAAGTCAAGAGAGTGGTTGTGGTCCAACTCTGTTATCCACACATTTTGCACTTCAGTTGTCATTGGGTTGCTAAGTTGTGTGTGTTTTTACTATGCTACAACTCATTTTATATTGATTTATCTGACAGATACCCTCCCATTAAAGGAGGAATATTAGAAGTAAGAAACAAAAATTTATTTAAACATCATTGTAAATTAATATGCAAAAAAATTATTTTTATTATCAATGCTTTCTGAAAACAAAGACTTGCAACCAGATTGGCTTTATCAAAGAAGAAATGCATTCTTATCTAATAATGATCAGCTCAACTTAAGAAATGTATTGCTGGTGGCATTTTGAAATAAGTTTTGTAGACTAAAACCTAACTTGAGAATTATTCCTCTTCATATCTGACACCTTGTGTTTATTTTGTGTTTTTTTGGCCTCCAACAAGGAAAAAAAAAATTGGCATTTATTTCATTACTCTGCATTGAAGTTAGCCCATAATTATGTGTTTGTTAAGTGTTGTATTTGAAAAATTTTATGAGTTCTAGAAGAACAAATCAAATAAAAATAAATGAAACAATGATAAAACAAAAAATCCTATTATTTAATTCTGTTGTATCCCTGAGACTTGCCCCAGAAGGCGAACTCAAAGGATATATTTACTCAGAATGAGATCTGAGTTTATCATTCAAATGTTAGGAAAATTATTTTTTAGTAACTGGTATCCTGAAATTACCAGTGGGGAAGGTTGTTTATTTCAGCTGCAGTGCAGCCTTTGTTCTCTGCCAGTTCCTGAAATCATTATTTGAAAATCATCTCCATAATAGATGAGAACCTTCTATTTTTGGAAAACAACTACTGCTTAAAACATTTGTAGAATCCTTACATGAACAAAAAGTGTGTTAGAAATATAGTACAGCAAAGATTTATACAGTTTTTTTGTTTTTTTTTTTTTATATATATTCTGTATTGTGTGTTTCCATCCCAGCACAAATTTATTTTTCACATTTTAAATAACTACCTGACATGGAATGCATTCAGGAAGAGGAAAAAAATGTCAGATTACATAAACTCAGCACCTCTTATGCACTCAGGCTAAGACATGATGCTTACATGACACTGAAATTTGAGATTGCATTTCATCCAACCTGACAATACATAGTCATCTGTTAAAAAATAGTTTTCCCCTTTGAAGTGAAACACAGTACAGCAGAAAATGGCAGGTATCTGTGGTCCTTTGTGGAACCTATTGGCACATCAGTAGGAAAGATAGCCTATGTTAAATACTTCCAAGGCAGTTAACATTTTATGGAGGGCAATTTGAGTTCAAAAGGTAAGGAGTAATGCTAGCAAATCCTCTGACAAGCCTCCCTGAATTTCTCAGTTCATTCAAGCTAGGTAGCTGATGGAAGATTACTAATACTGTACCATGATTCAAAATAAACCAGCGAGCTCATATGACTCTAAATTTGTTAATCTGACATTGGGCTGGAGATAATAATACAAAACACTGATTCAAAATCTTTTGGTTTAGAATTAAAGGAGATATATTCCTAATATTCCTAATGCCAGTCAAAACTAAAACAAAAAGTTTGATTTTTCTTTTTATGACAGCATAAATTTAGCTCATAAATGTAGTGTTTGTTCAGTATTTGATTTCTTCCTGCAAAACCTTTGATTAAAAACACCTGTACACATACAGAGAACTGGCATAGCACGATATTAATAAAATGTGCTCTAGATGCCTAATTAACATCTCAAATCCCACTATTGGTAGGATCTTGATTGAAGGGGGTGTTTTTGGCAGGGTTGAATACAAATCACTACTAAGTCCTATGAAATACATTATTTCCTCTGGGAATAATCTAGGAAAAAAAAGTTGCTATTGCTAAAACAAAAGTATGATGTAAAGATAGAGGAAATGACCTTAAACTAGAATGTTAATCATATAGAGTGGTCTAAAGAATGGATCTTGTGTTACCTCTTCAGCAAGCTGACTGGTAATGTAGTGGAGAGCAGTCACAGGACTTAATACACAGAAAGCAGGAAACAGCCTTTGAAAATGGGGCCATAACCCTGAATAACATTCAGTATTTACAGCAGATAATTAATTTATTCTTACTTCCCTCTATGACTTAAGGTTAGAAAAAATTAATAAAATTTTGACCATAAAACCAAGCCTAGTATGTGTTTTTGCAGGAAAAATTCAATCTTCTACTAGGATCTTTGGTTTAGAGCTGCATCACAAATATTGATTCAAGGGTAAACCTACATATACTTAGAGATGAAGCGTGTCAGAAATGCTTTACAGTGGAATCTTCATTTTTTGAGATCATATTTTCCTCAGTGACTTTTGCTCTGTGGGGGAATAATCACAAGAAATATAACAGCTATGTCATATATCAGATTTTAGAAGATGATCTAAACGAGAATTTCAACATTATGTTCAGAATTCAGTGCTATGCTACATCAGAAATAAAACAAAAAAATCAATCTTAAATAAATATAAAGGAAGTGAAAGAGAAGAAATAATAGTAACAACCAGGACTAAAGAAAATCTATTGTTAAGATTGGATGAGTCAGATACTCTCATCTTGGTGGAGTGACAACTGTCTATATTGATCACAAATTATTTTTGCTTGAGTATCCATGGAAAAGAGTTAGCAAAGTGTTATATATTTTCAACACTACACACTTCTTCATTATTGAATTATGAATACCAGAGGACTGGAAAAAGCATAAGGAAAAAACAATGAACAAACAAACTAAAACAAGGCAATGAGTAGAGGAATTTTACAACTGCAGAACCTAAATGATTATCTTTTTTTAATGTGTACTCAGTAAATACTCCTCAGGATGTACACTTGTATTGCCTGAGAGATTAAAAAGGTGATACAATGAAGCTTTTCTTAACTAGATTCCATTTCTTTGTAATAATGAATTTTGCAAACATTTTCTCTTAAAGGTAAAAACATTTAAAATGTTCATGAAATAAACTGTATTGGAACAGAATGACATCCTCTTACCAATGTTTTAGAGAAAGGGGAGCTAACCAGTATCAGCTAAGAATATTTTTTTCCTGTTGCTCTATGCGGTGGTATCTATGTGCCAAGACTGAAGATGTATAACATCTTTGTATTATACTGTGTCTTTAAAAAAAGTGTTATATGACGAAGTTCTGGATTATTTCAGCAAAACTCCAGTACAACTAACCCATGTATGACACTTTAATGTTCCTTTTCATTAACAAAACCCACTAAAATGCTAATTAAGATGACATATTTAGATATATTCAAATATTATATAATTCAAACTATATCAATATTACAATATAGAAAAAAATATCCTAGCAAAGCTACTCTTCTGCTATTTTAAATTAAAAAACATTAACTTCCATGGAATTTCATTGTATAAATGAATATTTGGCTGCTAGTCTCAGATTTCTTTCAACAGTGAAAAGAAGGAGGTAACATTTGAAAATTCATAATATTTTTGTAGCTCACATTTTCATGAAGAAAGAGCTCTGTGAATGTCAAGCATCCCAAGAACATTAAAGCTACATCTGGACATCCAGTGTTCTGCTTAACCTGAGACAGACAATAACTCCATCTATTCCTAGTTAATTTATAAATACTGATTCCTGTCCTCTGCTCTCCTCTCATATTGTGCCATCACAAGTGTTTAGATAATGCTTACCCTCTCTTTCCATTTTAAAGTAGGGTGAATTGCCCTGTGGAGGTGTGGATTTACCTTCAATGTCTGCAAAAGTAAGCAGAAGTGTCTACCTTAAGTTGAAGTGGCTGCTTTTCAATACTTACATGAAAACAAATTAATCTCATCAATAAGAAAGTAATTTGCCCTGTATATGGTTACTCCAGGAAGTATCCTGATTTTTGTAAGCAAGGATGCTCTTCCTTCATTGGAAAGCTGGGAAAATTTTCATTAAGTCAGTACCTGGGATTTGTAGCAGAACAAACAGGCAGAAAGAAAGAGAGCAAGCTAATAGTCATCCTGTCATTTCACCTCAGAAACAACATAGAGAAACATAAAGCAGAGAGTTCATCTTCATGTCACCTACAGGAAAAGTTATAACTTAGGTGTTCCTTGGGAGAGATTAAATTGTTTGATAGTTCTTTAAAAACTGCCTATGAAGGAGGTAGTGCTTCACTGTTACTGTTACAGAGGCATTCATAACAAAGTCTTTTTGCTGTAGTGTAATTCATTGCTTCATGTTCTAATTTGGGCATATGCATAGAGCAGAACATATTTTTTCATTTCTTTGAGGTCTTTCCCTGCATGAATTCTGACTCATTTTCTTTTTTTTTTTTTTTTTTTCCACCTGGGATAATTCACTCAGTTATTTCAAATGTTTGATTTTGGCCTCAGACATCTTACATCATTCCTCTTGCTCTTTTCTGGATCTGTTCATTCCATCCCAGTTTCTCAAGGCTTATAGCCCAAATAAATCAAAGATCCAGCTCCACCCGCTGGGCTGAAATGAGCCAGAAATATAGATTTTCTCCTGTTATTCTTCCATTACATTACAATGAGGACTACTTTTAAGTTTTTTGATGTTGATTATTTTGCAGTTTGGTGATTTTTTTTTTTTTTTTTAAATCCACAGCATGCACATTTCTCTGTCATATCTATCTCATCACTCATTATAAACCACAAATCCTCTGAAAAACTGTTACCTAAACACTTTTTCCCCCCTAATATTCAATTGTTTTTAACCTTTGTAAGCTTAACTTCCCCCTGTTGAATTTCTTTCCATTTTTTAGCAGTTTAATGGTCTTTCATGGCTGCTTGGCCTTTGCTTCAAACATAGTTGTAATCTCTTCATTTATACAGAAATTTGAAGACCCAAGAAGAATTCAATACAGAAATGGAATATGTTGTGGAAAGAAAAAAATGTTCTCTGCTTTTCTAAGCTGAACTAGAAGTTCAGCTTAGGGTATCAAAGCAATATTTTCCTATGACTATGGCAAGGGAATAATCATATTTAGAAATAACACAAAATCCCTGAAACATACATGGCTTAAAAAAATGATACTTGCTATTAAATATAAAAGCTTTATGAACAAACATTAATCTTTCAATTAAAAAATGAGTTCTCAAAATCAAAACTAGAAGAAAAATTATCAAAAGAACTTTCTTCACAAATGTGGATTGCTCTGTACCAGGGCATTTCTGATTCTTAGGCAATTTCACCAGCTCTCATAATTTTACAGTTGCTAAAGTGCAATAATTCACTGAAATTCAGATGCTGAAGTACAGGGGAATTTATTTATCACTGAACATCTTTGCAATCCTCATAATCAAGAAAAATTTTATGGATGATTCTTTCTGTTGGGTAGCATTAACCACTTTTTCTGCAAAGCAATTCTCACAGCAGCAGTGGAAAAGAATATTAGCAATTGAAAACTGATGAAGTGAAAGGAATAACTCAAAATCAGAACGAAGACTTGGACTCTGATATTTAAGAAAATGTTATACTGCAATATGGTACATATATATATTCAGATTATTTAATTATTTATTGATTTTAATATTTTAAGAGTGGATGAAGACTGAGAGATTCTGGTCAAATGTGTATTTATGGCTAGAGATTATTTTGTACTCTCTGGCCTAAGCAATTAAAGAGAGATCTCTCACTTCGGAAGTGACCTGCCAAACTGATTTAGATGTTGGCATCAAAATCTATTTATGAGAGCTGAAGAGATTGTTACAAGCAGTGAAAATCTTGTTTCAGTAAATGGGATCTGTGGAGTTCTCTGGACTTCCCTCAGTTGCCTGCACAAAGACAACTACTTACATCTGATATTTCATGAAGTATCTAGGACAGTTTTGTGAAGCTGGTTAATACAGGCTATCTTTGTCTTTCTAGAATGAGGAAATCTGGGTTGGAGTACTATATGATGCATTTAAATTTGGACACTGAGCTGTCCTCTGAGCTCCACTGGCTCTACCTCCTCGGTCTAAATTGTACACATTTAACTTGTCATCACAGTTACAGTGTGATAAAACCTACTCCGTATGTTTCAGCTCTAACTGACCAGTGATGTAAATGAATGGTCAGCACCACCCATCCAGTTGTCACAGAACTAGAGTTCAGTGCCAAACTTTTCAAGTAATAGAGAGTATTTAAATGCAATTTTTATATTTTCTTCACATTTGTAAAGTACCAAACCTAACAAGATGCATTTTGAGATCTTTTGACTATATACTGCAGAATTTTCCTGTTAGACTACCCGTTTCTTTGAACTGTGAGAGTATAAAAAGTATAAAATTCTAAAAAACTCTAAGAATGAGAGAGATGCTAGTGATTAAAGGGTATATCTGCAAGTACTTTCAAGGATTTTAACATTGGTGCTGGCAGAACACACTAACCTTTTCTCATTCTAGCCAGTTGATTCATTCCAGCAGTGATTATGGAAGATTATCACACCAAGTATCATGATAGACCAGATAAATTATTTGTAAAATCCCATGAAAAGTGTTCTTTAAATCATCTATTGCCTCTAATGTATATTTAGGGTATATGCTACAAATACTGAGTTTTGAAACAGCTGAAATATAAAGTTACATGTTTGTGCAGGATACAGTGCAATAAATTTTGTTTCAACTCCAGACTAATGGACATTATCATATTATAAATATCTAATTAAAAAAATATAAAAATATCATTAGATGATAATCTAGAGAAAAAATATTCTAGAAAATAATCTATAAAAGAATTTTTGTGGGTATTATCTTGTGCTGAGTTTCTAAAGAAGCTGTTATACTTCATTTTCTAAAATCTCTAAAGACTATTTCCTACCTTCTGCTATTACTGATCCAAATTATCTGTGTGTGAAGATTCTATTCATTGCAAGAATTTTTCATGTGATTTTTACCTCACATATATTGCCCAGGAATATTATTCAGCTGAACTATTGTGTATACTATTGTGGGGAACTACACAATGCAGTTGCATGTCTCAAAACCCTGTTCTTGTAAGAGAAGCCACCACGATGGAACTTGAGATAAAGGCAGATGGCAGAGAACCTACAGCTAGATTTGTGTGTGTTTGTGGTCTTGAAAATATGCCTTACAATGAAGGAATGAGTAACTAAAATGACATAAACAGAATGCTAAGAGGCATGTTTTTTTCATGGGTTATGATAATTTTTACAGAAAAAGATGTCAACTCTGATGTTAACAAAACACATTACCCAGTAAATTGAAAAAAGGACACGCAGAAGTTAGCAATGTTCAAATTAAAAATCTGATATTTTTTGCTCTAATTAGGATTTATTTTCTAGATCAATTCAGTAAAAGGCCAATAGGTTTTCACCAACTTTTGTCTTGGTTGGAACGACCAGTGTTGGCCAAGGAAGGCAGGAGCCTCCCTTGGAATGAAGGATGTAAATCCCCTCCTTCCAAAATATTATAATTTTGAGATTAAGGGGCTTTCAGCCAAAGATATGGGAATAGGAATACCAGTTCTTTATTAGGAGAAATAAAACAAGCATGCAGTATTAGAAAAAAAACCAAACCCCCTGACAGAGTCAGAATACAACCTGACACTCTGTGAGTCAGAGTGTTGGTAGCAGTCCCATTAAATGGTGGCTGCAGTCCTTCTGGAGTGGCAGATGTGGCTCTGCTGAAGCAGTGATCCTGTAGAAAGGTGCAGCCCTCTGCTGAAGGTCCAGTGAAGACAGATGCATCTGTTCTTACTCTGAGAGTCCAGTGGAAAAGGCTGCCTTTTTGTTCCAAGTTTCAGGTTTTTATCCAGGTAAGAATGCTTGGCTCCTCCCCCTGGATGGAACATTTCCCAACAGAATAATGTAATTTTATCAGTGAGGCTCAATGTCCCTTTAGCAAAAAATAACTCCCTGGAGGGAGGATGGGGTATGAAAGAGATAAAGAAACTGCTTTAGATGGTTTCTTAATCACTAGCTTATTGACAAAAGATTACACCACCCTCCACCCCAGTTCCAACAAATGATTATAGAATATACACTTTGTGGTTACATTTTGCACTGCAATCCATGACATTTTCCATCAAATTTTATCTTTAAAGGGGTAATTTACATTTTTCAGTTGGTTGACCTGAATAATTTGAATGGCATCTTCTTGTCCTAAAGAAGTAGTTGAAATCTGGAAATTATTGACATTAACTGCTATGCAAAGTTTCCTCCCACCTGTCAATGAAAAGCATCTTCTTTTAAGACATTAGAGAAAAACAGACCTTTACACACCTTTAGTTTATTTTGACAAATCAACTTGAGCTCAGTGAGTTTAACTACTGTTCTCAGCTCATATTCACTATTTTGTCTTTCAAATTTCATATCATTTTATTCTCCTGTGAAAGATTTACTCATGCCAAAACTTTATTAAAGCAAAACTGTCAGTACTACACAATATTCATATCTTGCATCAGCCACAAATTTTGTTACCTTTAGAGTAGAAGAGACTATCTCTATTTGGACAACTTTTCAGTAGATCTTAGGTTTATAGAACTTTTCATTTTCTGAAGTAGGATCAACTTTTCCCCTATGAAAGTATCTAAAAATCTATGTATATGAAGCATTTTACCACTAATTTCAAAGGACTTGTTTAGATTTTCACTGGATTAATTCTATGTGTATGAATAGGCTGCTCATATCCTCAAAGTTCTTGAAGTTCTTAAACTTTAAACACTTCCTTTATGAAGAAACATTAATTTTATTTACCTTATTACATCTTCAACTTTCTGGCATGATGACTTTTTATGATATATCTGTAATTATTTACAATAAATTTAAATCCATGTACACAGACACACACACACATTAAAAACCCACCACCCTTCCCCTGTAAACGCACAACACAGTGTGCTATAATCAAATATAAACTCAATTTGGGCAATTTGTTTTAAATAGCTTTTTTTGCAATTAATGCCTGTAGGGTCTTTTAAGTCCCATGTAATAACAAAGCCATCAGAAGTACTTATGCGTACTGTGTCTCATGTAGCTATCAGCAGAGTTAGATGAATAATTCAGTAAAATAAAGATTTCTAGTCTTTTAAAGTGCAATCCGTTTTACCAGAGAAGTTTAGACAATTCATAACTACCTGTTTCTAAAATGTTGATAAAATGCTGATATAATTTCCACTATTTTATTAATAGAAATTAAATAGCTAGACAGACAGACACATTGCCTTCTTTAACTATGTGGGAGTTTCATGCCTTCAGGGTTGTTAAGAAGCTTCATATCGTAGAGAAATATATACAGAAAATGTCTAGGATCTGTTCCAAAGAGTCTTCAAGATACTGAATTGCCACACTTCTATCCCCATCTTCATAATTATTATCATTATCTAAAGTCTGATGTTCCAGAAACCAGCTATTTTGAACTTGGTAGAAAAAATAAGGCACTCAGGCAGTCAATTTTATGCTACTCTTTATTGCAACTGTATCTGCATGCTAAAGTAATATTTCTGAATTCATATTTTGTGGCAAATATTATATGGAAGATATTAATACCTTTTTTTTTTTTTTATGTCTGTGTCCATCATCAGTTGAATCCTTGTTTTGGTGTAATAAATAACCGTTTGTATTTTTATTAGTTTTTGTTTTCAAACAACTGAAAAAACTGACACAGTTGTGTATATATTAAAGTTGGAGGTAAGTAGGATTACGTAATTTATGTATGCAGGCCCTGACCCTCTCCATTTAAAATGAGTAGAAAAATTCATATTTATTATTGATTTCTAAACAAGCTGGATAAGGTCCAACTAAGATTACTAAGGTTGTATAAAAGTTGAAATTCTTTGTTATGTTGGGACTGGCATTTCTAGTGTTGAAGAATAAGTACCATCTATTAAAAAATATGTTGGACTGACATAAAAGAATAAATCAGTATTGATCTGAAACATCTTTATTGGATTTGCTTGTAAACTTTTTTACCTTAAGAATTAATGACAAGAGTAATGGCAACAAGGATCCAGGATGAAATCTGTGACTTCTTTCTTTGAGATAAAGTTCTTTATCCCTAGGCTATAGAGTCACACTAGCAAAGGAGAGGCAAGTTCAGACAGTTGTTTTTTCCCCTCCTTCTACAATCCATTCCCCCTCTCTTTCTGTATTTCTGTTCAATTTCAGTGAATGTAAATTAGCAAAATCCTTGTCGATGTTAAAGATAAGAATAATGACCATAATATTAAGGAAGACAACTGGCTTTGACAGACCACAGGTTAAGGGAACTTGGATTTCTGCAGAGGGCTCTTCAGTTTCAGGATCCTAGTAAGAGACAGTTTGGTGGAAATAACTAGTGTCTTCTTAAACACTGTATTTAATTTATTTTTCCCTCAAGAAAAAATCCAATTAAGAATCCAATTTTTGTTCTTGACAGCTATCAGGCAAACTCCTTCTACTCTTTTTCTTTTCACTTTTGGGGTAAGAAGAGTGCTTGAGGCCAATTTGTTTCAAAGTCCTGTATCATCAGAAATATAGTTTTATTCTGGGCACTCTAAGTAAGGTAAAAGGTTCAACATTCCTCAGGCACTGAGAAAGCTGTGAAATAGTGTTTGTTGCTCAGAGTAAAAATGACTGATGTCTTTTGAATACAAGACCAAGGCACAAATCTTGATTATTGTAAAAAAAAATTCAAATTGCAGCTTTGTTGAAACAATTTTTATTAAGTGTAATTTTTAAAAAGAATTCTTAATATAAAAAGCTATATATAAAGGCTATATGTTAACTTATTAACTACAATTTTATACCTTTTTTTTTTTAAGAAAAAAACACTGTTTTGTTTGTCAAACTTTTCATTTATTCCTTCAACAAACTTTAAGTTTGATGGGGAGATTTGTCTAGAATTTCTTCCAAAGAGCAAACCACCAAGCAGTTATTATCAAGGTAAAAGAGTGCTTGATAACACAATCAAAATCTCCACAATTCATGCTTCTCTCATTATCTGGGAAGATATAGTGATAATATGCAGTAGGTAAGTAAATTACAGAAAATTGTCCGTTTAAATCTTCATACATATTTAAAAGATAGAGATTCCTATGCTGATAAGACAAGCTCCTCATCAGTCATTTTGCATGGCACTATTATGATCCTGCTGTTTCTGGAATGTTGTTAACCTTGTTCTTCCCAATTCCCTTAATAACAAACAAGGCAATGAATGCTTTCAGTTGTTCTGCCATTCCTATCATATAGGAATGGCATAAAATACAGTAGAGCATTTACAATTAACCCAAGTAGATCAGATTGTAAACTACTGTCACTTGTTTTAGTGCATATTGAGAGAGGCTTCAGAACCATTTTGTAGCTGAAGTTCGCAGTCTTGCATGATGTGATTTAAAAAAACAACCTTTTGTTACCAGAGGTATTAATGTACTAAGGACTCTTTTCTGACATTCTTTTAATCATCATAAATTGTATCAAGAGTAAATTCCCTCCAAATGATTTCCAAGGGAAATAAGTAAATGTTTATTGCACCCTAATTATTTGTATTTATTATAAATTAATAGTCCAGTGTATTAGAGTTTTTAAGTGTGTAAAAGCATTTTAAAAGTTATCTTGCTTCTTCTATACAAAAATACACCAGTATTGTCTCTTTTCTTCTCCAAGATATACCAGAGTGCTTTCAGGGGCAGCAGCTGACTGTTGCTTTGAAAAAATCTAAATTATAGTATGAAGTATGCTGAAAAGATTATGATTTCACTTTATGAATGCCAAACATCAAATGTTTTAAGTCTGATCCATGCAAGGTGCAGCTGTATTCCCATACCATTTTTCTAGAAGTTGCTTTTGTTATATATAAACAGTGAAATAGCAGGTACAATTACCTTCCTGAATATCTAAAGAAGCAGCAGCGTTGGTTTTGCTGGAATTTGTGGGCACGGACTTAACAATATTCAGCTGCACTATCTTGCATAGGAAGTATTTTATCAACGTGTAATATCTACGTATGTTGCATACAGATATGCACCTACTGGGGAAAAAGAATAAAAGGAAGATAATCTATGAAAAAGAAAAAAAAAGTCACTATTCAACAACACGTAATAAGAAACCCCAAAGCAAACAAAACAACCAGTCCACAGGAGATACAAATTTTGCATGGCATGAAGAATGGAGTTCTCAAGAGTAAGTGTTACACAACCTTTTCAAAATCCCTAAACATCAGTTTTCTACAGTTATAATATTAACATCAGTTCTCTTGGGTTCTAAGCAAATAAAAGTTGTTATTCAAACATCTTTGCTTCATTAACTGCTATTATTTTCATGGCATTATTGTTCTTAATAAGGTTACACAGTACTTGCACTGAGATCTTATATGCTGGAACTGTGTGAAATTAATATATTTTCTGAATGACCACAGAAAATAAGATTTCCTTTAAGTAGGATATCTTCTGGAACCTTCAGAGAGGAAAAAATAGCATGGAAAAAAAAATTTCCCTAGAAAATATATTCAGTCCTCAATTTATGCTATCAGACATTTACATGAAGGAAATTAAATTAGGGAAAAAAAAAAAAAAAAGAAAAAAGTATTTTCAGGCAGGTGCTGAATAGATTTAGGAGGAATTCAACAATCCCTACATTCTGTATCAAGGTGCATAATTAGTCTGTCACTGAATTTCTGCAATTATTAAAGACCTATTAGAATATGGAGGTATTCTAACAACTTTGTCAGATGGTTCTTTCTATGTGCAAATTCTTTTAAAGCATGAAATTAATTTAAGTATCTGAATCACCAATCAAACACCTAATCAACATTCTAATCAACACTCAAGTATCTGACATGACAAATTTGGTTAATTGTCAACTGCACATCAGGAAAATTAAATTATTAATTTAAAAAATATAATAAATCCCTTTCCATAAGCATTCTAAAGATTAACAACAGACAAGACCTTTTAAAATAAGTAAAAAGGAACATGTGAGGTGTTGCTAGTGATCATTGCACAGATTATCTCAGAATAAACCATTTTGTAATCATAGAAATGGCTCAGGAAAATATTTGGCTTTATCACAGCTAGGAGGATTATGAGCAAACTGACTTTTTTATCAAATTTCAATAGAAAAATATATTTTAGTGTAAAAATATTATTAATATATTTAAATTACTAAATAGTCATCCTTCTTAAAAATTTAGCCACCATATGATAGATATTAATCTGTATATAAATTTCATTCAATCAATAAATACATATTTTGTTGAATTCAGTTAAAGAAAATGCTGTTATAACCCCATTTATTGGGGTTACACAATTAACATACAGTTATTTGCCCAAAATAATTAATTACTAGTACATATATTAGAAATAACTACGATGTTATGAAACTTTGCCAATCACTTCTAGCATCAAATTCTGGCTATTAGACAGAATTTGAATTCTTAGTATACATCTACTGAATTACTGAAGGTTTTGTTTTTTTTTTTTTTTAGTTAAAGGCCAATTGTTCATCTTCCACAGCTTTGCTATTTGTACGCTCTTATAATTCTGAAAACTGAGTGACAAGCTACCAAGGAAAGCGAATACCTAGACACCAAACTGACTCTGTAGGCAGACATATAGACAAATGTACCACAAATCTGTATTGTTGCACCACTCCTTTAATGTTATTTAAAGTAGGAGTCCAGTCTTCAAAACACTGAAACTTTGGCAAACAGAGTTCCTGTAATTATTTTATTAATTTATTTCTCTGGCTATGAGAAAAGCTGAACTTTGTCTAATAGGCTAGGAGTGCCAAACAGCTCACGTTTTACACAGTGTACTACTTTTGTTGTTACTTTTTTACACATTATAAGGGTTTGATTGAAACCATCCTTGAAAAACTGATACAGGATTACATTAGGAACATTTTTGAATCTGACCAGTTTGACCAATCTAGCCCACTATTCTGTTCCTGACCCTGCAACCAGTGAGATGAGTTTGGGAAAGTATGTGATCTTGGCTACATTCCTCAATGCTTTTTCTTGGCACTTACCTCTTCAAAACCTGTGCCTGCTTCATCCTTCCAAATGTTTTGAATTTGTCCCCCTTACATCTTAACCCGGTTCAGACCGGTACGAATGTTCAGACCATGGTTATCACATGCTGATAGCCATAGAAATTCAGCCTAGAATTGAGCTCCCCTCCCACATCAATTTGTAAAAACTGTTATTCTTAAAAAAAAAAAAAAAGCAAAAAAAAAAAGCTATGCTGTAAAAGTTGAGAAAGGGAAATGATCTTATATGTGACAATACGACTACGTTATTCCTCTTATTCATTTCTTGAGGATCTATTTGCAATAACAATCCTAACATATGCAGTCTAATTATTAAATATTAAATATTAAATAAATAAATATTAATAATTTCAATGAATCATGCAGTTAGAATTGTTTTACACAGACTGTATAGTACTTAAACTTTCCCATGTTATATTTATCCCTTCCACAACCCTCTGTAAAGGTCAGTGGGATCAGTCATCATTCAGGTCAATGCATTCAGTCATTAGTATTCACAACTGTCCTCTGGAGGAGTTAGATGGTGAAAGCAGTGGTTTTTACATCCTCGTTCTCAAGTCCACCAAAGAATTTTTCTTTAGTGTTGTTACAAAATCTACTTGGATGGTCTTTCTTTTCTCTTTTACTCTCAGGGTAATTAGTGTTTAAATCCATAGGTCTCTGCCTGATACAGTATGAATGCTGTGAGATATCTTCCTGTGGGATATGCTGTGAGATAGCCTATCCAAGCTGCTGCTTTCATTCCACAAAGATATCTTAATAATAATTTCTTAGATGCTAGACTCTCACCAAACCAATGAACCCAGGTTAGACATCTGTGCCATTGTGTCAAATATCTAGAACAAACAAAGAAATGTTCAGTCAACCAATTTAAGAAACTTCTGTCGTTCCAAGGAGATGGGGAAGACTGAGTGAATTTCAAGTGAATTTCAAGAAGTGTGGAAGCATGGGATATTTTACAATTGTCTTTTCTGCTTGTGATCAACTCCTTTATCTGATACTGTTGATACTGGAGACAGGAGCAGTGACCTACGTTTTCTGTCCTAGAAATAAAAGCCTGTGTTTCAGCAGCCACTGATGGGGACTGTTACCTTTTCTAATGCAGGGTGACCTTATTTGTCATATGTGTCAGTCAAGTTCTTTAGGAAAAATTAGCTACTGCCTGGGAATTTTGTAGATGGAATAGCTACATTTGAAATGGAAGGATAACCTCCATGAAGAACCAAGAGAAACATGCATACCAGTATTTTTAATGTTTTGACCTTTCAATATCACGAGACTACCATGAAGCTGAACCATTCTGACTGAATGCCTGACATTTGTAGCATTTTCCATTATGTGAATGGAAGAACAAAGCGTCCTTGGGTAAATGAATCACTGTGAAAAATAGCCACCTACAGTGGGAGATAAGTGTCACTTGGACACCTGCTTTAAATGCATGAGCTTCAATTTCAAGTGCCCTAATCACTAGATGAGAATCAAGGTCTCTTTTTCTGTGATTTAATATGAAGACTCCTATTTGTATGTTCAGTGGCTCAGCTTCAAAGAAAAAAGGCAATGGGCACTGCTTGGTGATTAAGTCATCCTCTTCAAATGAGAGGGGTGCAAATTCAATCTTTTGCAAGAAGAGGGAGAACTAGAATGCATGCCTAGGGATGACAGCTTTATGAACATCAGTGTTTACAAAATTGTGCCATGTTGGAAAACAGGGGGATTAAAATGCCAGTAGAATGGACCCTACAGAAATAGAATGTTAGAAAAGTTTACATAGTATAAAGTACTTATTGAACCGAATGCTTAAAGTAATTTAATGTTGTTCTTTTAATATATACATATCAGTACAGCTAACCATACTTATAATAGCTTTTTCAAGTGCTTATTATAATGTCAATTCTTCCTGAAGAAATGTTTTTATGAAAAGAAAAAGTCACCAGGAGAGTTACCAGTATGAAAACCTTGTACAGTTGGAAAATCATTCACTGTGTTTCAGACTCTTGTTTACACATTAAAATAGCTTGCATTTTCTACTGTTTGAAAAGGAATCTGCTTGTAATTCATAAAAAATAGCTTTTTTAATGTCATTATAATTGCAGAAGAAATCACAACACATGAAAAATTCAAAAGAACTATTTAGAAAGTCAAGAACATAGGGATTCAAACTTCTTGTAGTGCTTTTCTCTCTACAAGAAATAATTTTACTAGTGCTGCAAAGTAGTAAACATCTTTAATAGAGAAAAAAGGCAAGAAAACAGAAATCCCCACAGTCCTTCCAAAAGAAAATTATTTCAATCTTTCAATGCTTAATTGCCCACTATTGGTATGCATCTTGCTTAGGTGTATTATATTTATATGTATAACTCAGAGCTTAGCAGGTCTCCTATACAGGTCTCCTATACTCCTATTCATGGGGAAATTGAAACTCATCAGAATAGTATTTGAGAATTAAAAGAAAATTATTCATATATTCTTAACATGCCAAAGAAAAGCTTTTCCTATAACATAGAATGTTCTTCCATATGTGTCTATCTGTGGTCTCCAAAAAGTTTTAATTTGGGTATGTGAATTATAGGAAAGTACATTGGATGTTTTCAGAGGCAGCTGTACAACAATAATAAGCTGACTCCATAATAATGCATGTATATTTTTTTTTTAAACAGTTAAACTTTTCAGACTGTGGGGGTTAATACATAAGAACCAGATACTTATCCCGTGTAAAATAATGAAGCATCGTTGATTTCCTACATCCCATAAATTTCCAAAATGGTTTAGAAACATTTATTCATATTGAGATACTGAATATCCTTTCATTCAAATTCACTGCAACATAAGAAAGACATTAAACTGTTAGAGAGCATCCAAAGGAGTGTACAAGGATGGTGAAGGGTTTTTTGGGGAAGTGGTATGAGGAGCAGCTGAGGTCACTTGGTCTATTTAGCCTGGAGTAGAGGAGACTGATGGGAGAGCTAATCACAGTCTACAACTTCCTCATGAAGGAAAGAGAAGGGGCAGACACTGAACTCTTCTCTGTGGTGACCAGGGACAGGACCCAAGAGAATTGTCTGAAGCTGTGTCAGGGGAGGTTTGGGTTGGATATCAGAAAAAGATTCTTCACCCAGAGAGTTCCTGCACACTGAAATGGCCTCCCCAGGGAAGTAGTCATAGAATCAGCTTGACAGAGTTCAAGAAGATTAATGATTAATCTGAAGCATGTTTCTTGACTAGGCAGGTTCAGTATTTAGAACACTGATTACTCAAAAAAAGCATTTCTAATTTGAAGATGCAATTAAAAAATACAAATTGTGTGTTGTTATTTCAAAGCAAAATTTTGAAGACTTTCATTTTAAAAATCTACTAATCTTGGCAAAAGTGGGTCATTCCCTTTTTTTCCTATAACTCTGAAGAGAAATCTGTCATTTCGCCATATATGATTGAGGAAACTGAGACTAAAAAAAGTATATCAAGGAATAAAATTGCTTTTAGGTAAATTGTGAGCAGCTGTTTTCACTGAATAAATGTCAATGTTCATCATTCTGAAAATTAGTAGCTTGGAATATAGCCACTTGATCTGTGCCCTTCAGGCAAGGTACTTCTTGTGTACTACTATATTCCTTTAAAAGAGAAGAAATAATATTTCTTGAAAGCATGGTGCTTACTCCAATGCATTGATAAAATCTAGTAATTCTCCAAATCTACCCTATTCCACTAAAAACTTCTCAGATCTTCAAAGAGAAACGTTTTGTGTCATGTGGTTTTGGGGTTTTTTCCTCCACCTAGACATACAAAATGTATCTATACAAGAAAGTTTTAATTTGTAAGGAAATTCCTGACACAGTAAATGGTTTCTTTTCTCTTAAAAAAAAAAAAAAAATCAAGAAGAAAAAGCATTGTCAATTAAATTTATATCTCTACATATGGAATGTCCCAGATACACCCTGGCATTGTGAGTTGAAATAACAGCAAACGTCAAATTCTGTAGTGCTTTGTAGCTGATAAAAATCTTATTCAAAGGTATGATGTTTATGTGAAGTTTAGAGAGTCATAAACAAAGTTGAAGGTTTTTGTTAATTTTTTTTCTTCAGAAACCTTGCCCTGTTAAGATAAATAACAATATTTTTTTTATCACCATAATTTTTATATTTTAGAAAACAATAATCATTTATAATGGAAAATAAAAATAGAAACAAAGTAGTTTCTGGAGTAGTACTTTATTTATTCTGATTTATTGAAAGGAAACTAAAAAAATACACATTTCATATGTTATTTTTTACCTAAAACTTTAAACTTTAATAAATTATCTTTATTTTGATGATTGTAGTATCTGATTAAACCCTTCACTTTAAATTTAAAAAAAAAAATGGAGTCACCACACTACAAACAGGTTATATAGACATCTCCTTGATGATCTCAGAGCCTGCATGTACATTTCCCATACGTGTCAGAATTGTTGTCAGAATGGTTTTGGATGTTTTGATTCCATCAGCATTAATGGGCTTTTGCAACTACAGTGATTACACTTTTTTGGTACTAGTAAGACAAGTATTGGCACAAACTGTAGCATAACGCACAGGAGCTGAAGTGCCAAGTGGAGGGAAACAGAAGACACGAAGTAGGCACGTATCTTGTGTTAATGTTTACTGATTAAACATATATCCCATTCTTCAACAGCATCAGACAGACATAAAGATACAAGATTGTGAAATGGAGACAGAATCAGTGAGTGGATTAGGACACTCCAAGGAAGATCAGTGCAAATGGAAGCAGCTAAGGTATGTAGAAATTCACAGAGTGATTTTTGGGCTTTCCTTCCCAAAGGTTGCTGCTGCACAGGTAGCTGAGAGACACATTTATTCCTAGAAGCTCTAGCAATTTCTAACAGCTCCTGGGAGCTAATCCTGCAGAAAAGGTGCTTACATCTGCTATCTTCAGCAGTATTAAAATCCTTAATTTAGAGTTGGGAATTGTCAAGTACCTCTTCAGCTGGCACCAGGGAAAGCATAGCCAGCTGGGAGCACAGTAAACAGAGGCAGCAATTTGTGCAGCAGTTGAGATGGAAGGTTTCCAAAAACTCTCTTGAATGTGGGATGGCTCAGTGATGTGCCACAGGGCATGGATCCCAGCAGCAGCGGAAGCAGCTACAACAGCACATCAGACACCTCTTGAACTGCCCTTGAATTCTGCGAGGACACAGCCATCCAGCACAGAGCACGGAGTGTCTGACACCTTTCTGTGAGCCTTGGGCAGGCAGAGGTGGTGGCATTGCCTAAGGGACCTTGGCACAGGCTGGGAGGTCAGTAAGTTGAGCACTGCAGGAGGAGGTGAGCAGAAGTCCGCAAAAGTTGATTTTTAATATGTGTCAGTGGTAGATAGAGATTATCAAATTTTCTATTAGGTTTAATTTTACACTATTACAAGGGAAGGTGGAATAAAAGCAAAGAAAACTTCAAGTTCTTAATTGGTCAGTTTTTTGTATTTTTTTATTCAGTAGAATCTTTGATCCACATATCAAAGTTTGACTGAAATGACTTCTCTTTGTGTTTATTTAATTATGTCCAATTTAATTGGACATAACTATCAGATGACCACAAAACTGTAAATCGGTTCATGCAACCTTGTATTTGTTTTTATTGCATACCAATGAATTATGGAAATAATAGATATATTATCTGCTAGGAGCATCAAAAAAAAGCCAACAAAATAACAAAACTCAAAAAATACAAAAACCCAAACAAACCCCAAAGTAACCCACGAACCAAAAAAATAACCCAAAAAAACCCCAACCCCCCAAAAAACCCAACAAAAAAAAAGTGCAAAAAAACCCCAAATCCCCAAAAACAAACAAACAAAAGAACTCTAAACCAACACTGAAACACTTCCTCCAGTTTTCTTAGAAATAAAAAAACTTCTGCTGTGACAATTGGTATCTATAATTTTTGTGTGTAGAACATCTACCAGGATATAAACTTACATGAAAATTTCCTTCCAGATCGGAAGAGC
>JAWWMU010000001.1:70163640-70182623 GCA_035048155.1 Cinnycerthia olivascens | reverse complement strand
AACAAAAAAAAAGTGCAAAAAAACCCCAAATCCCCAAAAACAAACAAACAAAAGAACTCCAAACCAACACTGAAACACTTCCTCCAGTTTTCTTAGAAATAAAAAAACTTCTGCTGTGACAATTGGTATCTATATTTTTTGTGTGTAGAACATCTACCAGGATATAAACTTACATGACAATTTCCTTCCATCTGTTTCAGCTCTTGTCTGAAAGAAAAAAAATGAAGTAGAAATAAAAGAAACAAAATTTTACCCCTCTACGTGAAATAAAAATTTCAACATCTGTACAAACATAACATATGAAACAGCATCTGCTAAAATTAACTAAGCATAGATAGAGAATTTGACAGATATAGACAACTCATGCTCAAGACTCTCAAGGGAAGAAGCAAATTACTCTGATAGTAACACAACCGGGTTTACCATCTGAAGTATAAATTTCTTATGATGAACTGAATAGTTGAATTATCTCCAAACCACTAATTTTATTTTTTAATAACTCAGAAGGAAACTGGAGACTTTTGAAAACCTCAGAGGACTAAAAGCAGTAGCAATATTTCAATTACAATGCAGAAAAGGCCCAGGGAACCATAGGCTGTTTAGGCAGATGTTTATCTTTGATAAAATAACTGATTTGTAGCTATCAAAGAAGAATCAGAAATAAAGCTTCCAGCAAAAAACAGGCTATATATTTTTAACCCCCCATTTCCAGATGGGGAGGGACTGCCCAGATTTCATACTAGCAGGCTTCTTCTACCCTTGGAGTATAGAATTTTATAAATGTTTTTTTTCTCCCAGCTCTACAGGGCAGTGTTTATTGCCTTTAGCTTTTTCATAATTTGTCATAATCACAACATATATGATTGAGGACCAAAGATATTATAATATTTGAGGTGAGGACAATCTCTTATACCCAGGAAGAGTGGGTTAGTACAACTCTTTTTCCTTTTTTTTCGCCCAATACAAAGCATGCATTATCTAATGTAAAGGGAGAAAAAAAAAAAAAAAACAAAACCAAAAAAATGCTGAATTCATTTAATGAATTCCTTGAGAATTTCTTGTCTTGTAAAAACCCTGAAATGCAGAAAAGAGATTAAAGAAATCCCAACAGTCATCTATTAAAAAAAAATCATTTATTGATAGAGCTAAATAAAGTAAGGCCAGGTACTTCTCTGGCTACACATCTCATCTCTGTGAAGGATCAATTCACAGTGTGTGGACTTTCTTGCAGTTAAAAAGTTGAATTTAGCCTGCTGCTGGGCCATACATTGTGAATTAATTATTTCTGTGATTTTTTTTTTTTTTTCTCTTTTTTGGACCAGAATCTGGTGTAAAAGAGGATTCCATTGCTTGATTATCAGAGAGCTTTTTTTATACGTAACTGAACACATGGTATGCATGCTGCTCTCATCATATGATGCCCTGTAAAAGTTTCTGAATATGCAAACTTTCTCAACAAATACCAAACCTGCCATCCTTAGGATTCAAAGAACACTGGAAGGAAGTTGTTGTGCAACAGTTTTAAATCAGTTATTAACATTATTTTTTCTTCATTAGATTATTTAAATATCAGGACTAAAATAACTTCTTAGCTTCATACATACGCTGGGGATTTTTTGGTTAAAATAAGATTTAGAATGTAAAAAATGCCTCATTTGCCATCCTAAGTCTTCACCCTTCTATACCACAGTTTTAATATAGGAACATACAAAATTGATTCCGTACAAGACAACTACATGTTACTATTAGATACTGGTAAAAAAAATATATGTAAAGTTGAAAGACATTCCACCACACAATACAGCTATGCTGAAGTTGAAACCACTCAGGCAACAGTCTTGTTGTTAGATAAGTGTTTTTTCTGTAAATCAGATGAGCACAAAGGGCCAGGCCTGACTGGCCTGCTCATATTCAAGCAAAGCAAGACCAACAACCTTTGTCCTGGGACCTTGCAGAGTTGGAAGGCAGTCTGTGACCTGCTGTGAGCAATGGCAATACCAAGATACAAAGCTACAAGTACAGAATTCTTTCAAAGTCTTCAAAAGAAAGTGTAGTACTCCAAATGAAACTGTAAATTCAGTGAATAAAGACATTCTTGTTTACTTATCCCATGTGGTTTCACACATAGTTTTTCTATGAATAATGTTACTACTGTAGATTTTAGACGAGTTTTGTAATTATCTTTTACTTCAAGGTAACTTATATGTATTTGACATCTGATCAGTTTATCTATATCTCTACTTTCTGTAGTTATTTATTTTTACCAAAATTGAAAATGCATAGTTGACTTAATTGAATACTCATTTTAAAAATTTTCACTATTTTTTTCTAATTTTTCAAAATAATTCTGAATTCCAATTCCTGTCTCTTTTATTTCCTTCATATGACATACAACTCATTTCTGAAGACAGAAATGGAGACATTTGATTCACTAAAAAAATATGTGAATGAAGTGAAATGACCTGTGTCATACTGGGGGTCTGATCAGATGATTTAAAAGCCCTTCAGGCTTTAAAATCAAGGAAATCTCTATAAAATATATGAAGTTACAAAGATATTTCACCATGGTAAATGATTGCCAAATCAGCTTTCATGAAGATAATAAGTGAATAGCAGTCACTTAAAACCTGAACTCTGAATTTCCTTATCCATCATTGAATATTTCGACTTAGTTGTATTTATACAAAGCTATATATCTAACAGTTTATGCTGTTTCTTATCTTACAGTTGCAATACTTTTGAGATTAATAAATCCTCTCTAAGTTCTTATAGATCTGCAGGCTGTTATTCAATATCTAGTCCAGCCCCCCACAGTGCATTTTCTAATAGTGTATTAAAATGGGAAACAATACAATGAAGTTCTTGTTTTATAAGGTATTGCTACACAAGAAAATTTCAAGTTATTATGATTAATAGCTGTAATATATGTAATAACTGCAATAAAGAAGTCTTACTGGCAAATAGGAGATATTAGTGTGAGATATTAGAAAATTCTCCCTATGCTGCCTAATACTGGAACTGCATACATCTAGAAATGCCTTTCTATTTGACTCAAGAGCTGGGAAAAAAAAAAAAAAAAAAAAGATAACCACGTCACACAGGTCTATGCATCTCCTCTGCTATATTCCTACATCTGTCATCCAGTTAATCTTGGCCTCATTTTTTCCTGTGTTTGACATAATGAAGAGTTAATTGAAGTCACAACCACAGACCACTAAAAAAGATGTCGATGGAAAAAGTTTATGGCTTAGGGTACCACGTACAAGCTCCTTGTACAAGATCATGCAGACTGAACACAGAATAGCTGAAAATTAAATGTGAGAAATCAAAAAGGTTCAGAGAAAATTCACAGCAAGGAAACCAAACAATGACTTAAAAGTATAGACATAAAGCATATAGTATAAAGAAATATTTTAGAATCTAATTTTATGTTTAGCTAAAATATTAAATAAGAGTTGCTTAAATCACTTTAATTATGAGAAAGAGGCTAAAATTAGAAGAAACTTTGAAAAGAATCACTGGGAAATACTACTGAATAAGAAAATTATATTTTTGCTTTCTCTCCTTCTGCCTTTCTTTTAAAATATATAATATATTTTTAAAAATATCATAGAACTATTGGAAGGGACCATCTGGTCCATGTCTTTTTTTTTTTTTTTTTTTGAAAAGGGAGCCTAGACAAGATTATCTAGCACTCTGTTTTGAAAACCTTCAGAGATTGGTTTAATTTGTAACTACCTAATCACTGAGGAGGTTGTTTTCAGCATAAAAAATTTCTTTCTTAGATTAAGATTAAATGTTTCCCTGTGCAACTCATTTCCATTTATCTTCTCCATGCAGCTTTTTGTGAAGAGAGAATCTTCATGCTCTTTGTAGCCACCCTATTTAGAATTCTCTTGGAGTATTTGAAAAGACAACGACTACTTAAGCCAGCGCTTTGAGGGCACAAAGTTTTATGCTCTGTTTTACAGAAATTTTCCTCTGTGCCTTTTTTGTAATTTGCATTCTCAATTGATTAGGATAAGAATTATTTATTAAATATGTTGTGTATATACACAGAGTCATAGAACGGTTTGGGTGGGAAGGGACCTTAAAGATCATGTCATTGCAATCCCCACTGCTGTGGGCAGGGAACTTTTCATTAGACCACGTTGCTCAGAGCCCCATCCAACCTGCCCCCACTGTCTTGAACAGCTCCAGGGCTGAGGAGTCCACAACTTCTCTGAATAACCCGTTCCAGTGTCTCACCACCCTTATAGTAAAGACTTTCTTCCTAATATCTGACCTAAACCTACTCTCCTTCAGTTTAAGGCCATTCCTCCTTCTCCTCTCACTACATGCCTTTGTTAAAAGTCCCTCTCCAGCTCTCCTGTAAGACCCCTTTAAGTACTGGAAGGCTGCTGTAAGGTCCCCCTTATAGTACAGTACCCATCATAAGGGGTTTAGATGATATTTAAACCAATAGAATTAATATCAAAATGCTAAGGTAGACTAAGAAGTACATAAATATGCAAGAAGTTAATTATTTTCATGGCATGTTTTCAACTTGAGGCAGCATCAGTTACCTGAAATAAAATTTACTCAGTTTAGTTTCACATACTTATGAACAAAGACAAGGAAGTGTTGTGGTTCACAAAAGTGCCACAGTCACTGAAGTGAACATGGTTGTAGCCATGTTTCCTCTGCTGCCAAAAGGTAGATGTGTCTGTTACTGCTTTTTACATCAATAGAGCAAAAATAACTCCTAGAGATGTTTTGGTCCTTGTAAGAATTATGTGCAAGCTGGGCTGAGATGATAGGATGTAAACTAAATTATAATTTATCTTGTTTTATGTGTTCAAAAATATAAGAAAGCCAAATAAGCTAAATGCTGAACTAATTTACAATTACCTCTCAGTGGGTACTGAATCTGGTCCATAGTGCATAAACACTGGATAAAATGAGAGAACACAAATTAATAAATAGTGCACAGCTTAAAGCATCAGAAAGTAGTCCTTCCTAAAGACTAATTACAAATTAAAAGATGCCTATCAAATTAAGCATGCTTCAGGCAAGCAGAAATGGAATAGATTATAAATAAAAGAATTAATACTGCATCTTCTTCTCACTTTTTCATTTTAAAGCACTAATTACAAATTATTCTGAAGATATGACACCAAATCTATCCCTGTTTTATTATCCCTCTGCACCAGGGAGCAGATAGAGCATAACAGTACTTGCCTAAAGAACAGAAAATGTTTATCTTGAAACATCTCATGTAGCTTTAATTTAGTAACATACACAAGCTGGTTTTGAATTGTATTTGATGGTGTTTGGAATTGCTTGGACTTTTATTTCTAAAACTATGGAAAAATAGAGCTAAAATTTTATTGCCTTATCTCAGGAATTCTAGTGCTAGCTGAGCCTCTTTCAAAGAAATTGCCTTCTACAGCATGCTGTCCCCTTTGTAAAAAAGCTCCTTTGAAAATTGTTAAAGAAATACTTTATCAGTAATTTTTTCCTAGTATCTAATATTTTGATGAAAATTAGTAATTTTTTTCTAAATAAACAAGAAGGTTGTTATCTTAATCTTTCTAATTATCTATATTTTGAAGATTGGAATCAATCTTTTCCTCTCAAGGTTAAAAAAAATACAATTTTTTTCAGTCTTTGATAATTCTGATGGTTCTCTGAGATCTTGCATTTGATCCACAAAGATAATGACATGTAAAGCTGAAACAGAAAGCCATACTCCACCCATAGACTTACTAAAGCTGTGAATGGATTATTGTCTTTGATCTTTATATTGCAGCATTGTATTTCCTTCTTTTTTTTTTTTTTTTTATTCTATTACAGATATTTAATTTGTAAAAGATTTTATAATAGCAGTTATTCCTTATCTTCTATTTGTAAAAATTCTTACTCTGTCATAAAAATTACTTGGCATGTTGGACACAGTTTAATCCTCTAAAATTTATATTAGCAGTTACTTTTTACTTTAATAACTTAAATTTCCTGAGTTCTTAAATATAACAGTGGCTTTAGAAGTCACCTAAATAAGTAGATGGAACAGAATTCCAGCACAGAACCTCGAAATACATGAAATTCACTGTCACTTAAAACTCATCTTTCTTACTTCCTTGCATCTTCCTCCCCTGTTTTATCCAAGTATAAAATTCCTCACACCAAGTTGACCAGATTTTTGGCAAAAATGCATTTGTGCCAGTGCATGAGATGAATTATGCTTTTTTTCCTAGAAGCACTCAGTTTTCAGAAGGGGTTAGATTGTCATAAATTTCAAATCCTCGTAGCCAGAATAAGCTTGTAATCAGTTTTTGACTCATAGGATGCAACTATGCCTCTTCAAGCCCCTCCTCTTACTAGCAGGATCAAAGAGAAAACCACTTGGGACCCTCTCTTCTAGAATCAGGTAGGTTTGCCTGATACTTTCAGAAATTCTCTTTTAAAAATCCACCTATGTTTTAAAAATTCACCTCTATTTCAAAAATGTTATACTGATTGAGGTGGCCCTATTAAAACTACCCTGAGAGACACACACCATTTCCCACAGACTGTCCAAGGCATCACTTGAGAGAAGGGAGGAAAAAATGAATAAATAGAAGCATGATTTGACAGATACTAAAAACAAGAGCAGCAGCAGCCATTTACACATTAAGAATTAACTTAGAAATATTTCCAGTTATTTCAGTGTTCCGTTCCTGCAAAGAGTGTGTCATTCTAGCTAGAGCTGAACAAACGAAAAAGCTTTCCTCTGCAAAAAAGGAGGAATACCTGGGGAGATTCATTTTCACATTCTGCATGCTGCAATATCTGCAAGAACAAGACAGTAAAATATTATTTTAGGCAGCAAATGAGAACTATCCCTCTGTAATCCCCCATTAAAATCAGATGGGTTTTTTTTCCAGAAGACAGACAGTTAAATCAACCACTGCAGTTTAAATACAATCCACATTATGTGTCTACCTATGTAAGATGAATGTGGAAAAAGTGCTAAGGGTAGTAAGCATCTGTTACAAAAATGAGCACACACATGTCATGCCATCAGGCAGAGAAATAAAATATTTGAAGTAACTGTCGCTCCTTTAGGGACAATGGGCCTGATTATCTACTGCCTCAAAACTTGGAGAAATGTTGCTGACAATGAAAGATGACACTGTTTAGATGGGATTGCATTTTATGGCTGCTCAGTGAGTAGCAAAGAGGCAAAGAAAAATGTATAAACTCCTATTGTTGAGAAGATACTTCATAGAAGAAACAAAGATATTTATTCTTAAAACACAGAGCTGATCCTCAATTTTCTGTTATCATTTTTCTGGTCTGTATTCTACCCCTCTCCTCCCAAAAGATGGACACTTTCCATTTCAGGACTAAAGCTGTAAAAGCAATCTGTCCTACTGAGCAGGTTTTATTTTCACAGTTAAATGTAGAATCTGCCTAATTTTAGACATTCAGGTGCTGGAATGTGCTCACAGTTCTTCTTGTAATCAGTGGGGAAAGATAGGTGTTGTTAATGCCATTCACCAGATAACATAATGAGTTAAATGAGTTAATGAGTTAAAAAAGAATCTCCAAAGTTTCAGCCTTTTTTCCCCACTAACTGAAGACGAAATGTAGACAACCAACACTGTTTAATCCATGGGCTTTTAACTAAATGGTTAAATTTCTCTCACTTTAAATGACCAACTCTTTTTTGCATTAATTGAAATGTAAGTTCAAAAAGCCTTTGGATGTGAATGTGTGAGTAGCTCCTAGCAACAGAGGATGCACAAAAACCCAGACCATAGATCTTGATTTTCTCTTTGTTCAAGTCCAGACTTTAAAACCTGCCCAGCCTTCTTGCCTTTCATTTTTCGAAACTACACTAACCTGTGTAAATGTGTTATGTTTCCATTGACACTTACAAGCTCCATTGACACTTACAAGCTCTAACAGCAGCAGAAATATATATTGGGGTAGTTTAAAGAATAGGATATTTTTCATGTACATATGTTATCATGCCAACTGCAATGTAAATTTCTCTAGAGAAGGGCATTGTGAGCTAAATGGAAATCTCTCTCAAAAACTATCTTTTCCTTAAAAGATAGCTATGCTTGGTTTCAAGTTTCTTTAATAAAAATGCTTACTCATAGTAACAGGACCAATCCATAAAATATGAATTACATTTAAATCACAAAATTATTAGCCACTTTAAAACAAACATGGTGCAAAACCATGCCTTAAATGATGCACACCTATAAAGAACAAGTACTTTCTAAGTTACTAAATGGAAAATTAATCCTGAAGATACTGGGAAGGGTCTTCAACCTATGAAAAATGATAAAGTTTCATTGAAGGAAACTAGGAGCAAAAGTATTTTAATCTTCTGAAGATCTGATGTCAGTTGTAATTTATCCCCACCACATAGATACATCATGTTGAGTTAGTATAATCACATATATGGTCTTGTTGATTTCTGTTGCAGTTTTGTGTAAAGAACACTATATTAAATGCAAGATTCTTCAGTACTCTGTTAGTAGGCAACCTACTAAACCCCCCACAAAGTCCCTAATTCTGCTGGAAATTATACTTCTTATAAGGATATTCATTTTGCCTTACTGCAATGCTTTGCTTAAACTAAGTGTGGATGCTATCAAGTAGCATCCACATTACTTTTTGGTAATCTGTGCTCTTAAGTTCAGAGCATGAGTAATTAAAATAAAAAACATCACACTTGTATGAGGTATGCAAGTGGCATACCTCCAACCTAAACCATTAGAGATCTGCTGAGACAAAGTCACTAGCCAAAAAGTGATATGGCTAGAGCCTAAACAAAATGTAGCTTGACATATATTTGGTATATTGACAAAGTATTATATCTACATTAAGCAATTCATCATAAAATACAACTTCAGTAAGAATTAATATGTTAATATGAAGATACACAGTAGGAAAAAGGTAGCCCTCATTTTTAGTTTAAGTCAAATCAGGAAGCTTTTTATTGATTTATTAATGACACATAATTAACCAGCACTCAGGAATTATATGTTCAGGATCAATAGCAGCAAGAAAGTAGATGAAGCATAATACCTGACACTGGACAAATAACTCCAACAACATTCTAACCACCCTTCTACAACTATACTCAAGAAGCTTTAACTCTCTTCAACACATGTACACAGCTACAAGCTGAGCTCCCTGTCCAGCCCTCTGGGTTGGGGGTTGGTGTCCCAGCTTTGTGTAACATCCTCGTCCGCACCCCGAGGACTGCTGTCCCGTGCATGCTGCCATGCATGCTCAGAAAGACTACTGCTGAGTGCAGACTTCTCCTGGCATGCCATGGGAGATTTTGCCACCCAGACTGAGCAGGGCAGGTGTGCCTTGGGGAAATTGCAATGAAGGGCCAATCCCCTACAATGGCTATTGCTTCTTCTCACCACCTGTCTCTATTTTCACAAATGCACATACTTTCGCTATACATTTTTCAAGATCACTGATTTTCATTTTTTTTTTTTTTTTATTTATCTACTTAATTTAGTCCTACTGAAGGTCATCTTCTTAAGGAGTATCAGCTTTGGGCAAATGCCCTCTCTGAGAGTTTCAGCCATCCCTTTATCATACACTGTTTACCTTTTCATTCTCTTTATCAGCTATTGTTATCCTGGCCATGTTACTAAGAGAAAGCTGTGTCAGGACCCCCTTCACTTTTTATTCATACTTATCTTTTATTTTTTTTTTCTTCTCTAATTAGTACATTTCATAGTTTTATAACTTAATGATTTTTGCTTCATATATGCTTAGAATATAATATTTTTCATTTTCCACACATACAGTTTTTACTTGTTTAAAATGTTATGTTATCAATAAATGTGTCACATCTTCTCTGATTTGCCATGGCTCAAAAATTGTTGTAGACAGGTTTTAGAAAAGTAGATACATACCTAAGATGATGAATGATTCCCCATAAACAGTCTGGATCCAAGTTTTAGATGGGATAATTCCATGGAAAAAGATACCTAAATATCAAGGGAATTTATTGAAACTTCTAGGAGTGGCACCATATCAAATTGTAGCAGCCAGAAATTTATCTGTGCTATAAGTTTCAAGTACATGGCTCCAAGTTATAAAGCTTACTGGATTAAACTGTTACATGTATTCGGATATACCTCAGTTAGCGTGTGCAATTTTCAAATCTGAAGAAGAAAAATTCTAGCTTTATTTGATTAATACATACATATCTTATATGCAAAAGGTTGCAATTTCTGACATAATCATATCATCTACATGTTTTCTGTTGCATTTTCTGGTCTCCTAATACCTTTATATTCATGTCATTTTAATTGCATCATTGAATTGTTTTCCTATGATGGTAAAAGGTCACATTGATAGACTGACAGAATCGTGGAGAGAAAGTATCCTTATGACTATTTAGACTGGCCTGCTGCTTATTATAGTCTATAGATTTGCACACAATAACCTATTTATTGAGTTCTTGTGTTTCAGATATGGAATATTTTAGAAAATTTCCAGTCTTGATTTGAAGAACCAAGAGGTCTTTACAGATTGCTGCTAACAAAATGCATAAGACCAACAAACTTTTCTTCTCAAAACCTCCCTGTTACTTTTGTTTTATTGCCTACAGAATATACAAATAAATTTATATAACTTTCGTCATAAGTCTTTATTCAATAAAAGAATATCTAGGCAATTCTAGGAAAAATAAATTATGTTTTGGCAGTTTCCCACGTAGTTAGACTGCAAGATGATGGTCACTTGGGAAGTATGTAAAATTGAAGTGAGTGACAGAAAGGAAAAATTAAGCCCAAATTCAAAGGCAAATTCCTAAAACCTAGTAAAGACCTACTGGGAATTATGCTGTTATTGCTACTCATTCATGCAACCATATACATATTTGATTCATGTGACATTTTAAGTCACATCAGTTAAAGTCTCTGAGACTGCGATGATGATTAGACTCTAATTTGATTTGTAATAAGTTAAATTAATTTTCCTCAAGTCAAGTCTGTTTGATCCATGATGGTTATTGGTGAGTGACCTCTACCTGTGCTTATCTTAACCCACAAGTCTTACATTTTTTTCTACCTGGTGTAGCTGAAGAGGGGGGTGATAGAATGACTTCAGAGGGAATCTGGTGTCCAGCCAGGGTCAGCCCACCACAACATCTCCAAAAAATTTTGGTAATGCTGTAAGGTAAGTTGACAAGCTTTATACCAGACAATTGTGTATTAATCCACTTCATTATTCACAGCACATGCAGGATTTTGGCAGACTGTATTTTAATAACTTTTACTGGATTTACATATTAAAATAGTTTCATGTATGTGTAATGATGTGTTAATTCTTGATTGTTAGCATAGGAGAGACATTTGGTGCCTTACTCAGAACTTCAATTTTTCTAATTTTACAGAAACATTTGAAATAAAATATAGAATAATGTATTTCTTCTGGAAATACTTATTAAGATGTGAATAATAAAAAAATCACACAGAGAGGGAAAACTCATCTTTCATAACACATATTTATATGACACAGTATGTTATTGTCTTGCTGAGCTGTAGTTGTCAGCAACAGTTCTGCTCTTGACAAAAATGCTTATGGTAATATTCCTAGTGGATTATTTGCCATGATGATCTATTTTCACTTTTTTCTCTTCTTTTTTTATGTCTGACAAACTGAAAATTTGTGAAAAATATGCTGAAAGACAAGAACAATCTAGGAGTTACAACATGGAACTGCAAAAGCTGAAGTATCTGTTGCATTTTTTGTGACAATGTTCAGATGGTTTCTCCTAATCTTGTCTGTGTGTTGATACCTTATGTACAAACATAGGATAATTATATTTAAAATTTTCATGGATTGTTATCAAACTGTAATTAGCCCGTAGAGTTATGCATTTTGAGAAAGAAGCTGTTAGAGTATGAAACTTAGTTTAATGATGTGTGTTAATTCTTATAAATTATAGTTCAGCAGTTTACAATTTAGTAAACTAGATGACTTTTAAAAAACCCTAACAAGGAAAACTACTTACCAAAACCTTGATTAATTTGAAATATCAAACTTGAGGTCTAACTTCATTCTTTACCTTTCTCTTTAAAATATTTGCATGGCTGGAACTTGCTATTTTCTGGGTATAGTCTTTAAAATTGCAAAAGTCACAATTATAACTTGGTTTTCTCTCTGTAATGGGTATATAAAACTATGCACTCTAAAATGCAAATGGGCTTCTAAACAAAAAACGTTGCTTAGGCTACTCTGACATTTAGAATGAATGTTCCACAGTGGTATTGGACTAGCTGTTCATTCCCTCATATCATAGAGGGAGAACTGATTTTGTTATTTGAGTTCATAGAGGGCTTACAGACTAATTCCTTTAAATGATTAGAACAATTAAATTTTGAATTTTATCACCATCTTCAAACACACATGGTGTCATTCACAGACTCAGTTATTCTGCCTCTAATTTATCTACAGATATCCAGTCAAGGCCTTGACTTTGCTCTGAGGAGATCGAGGTGTTGTCACCTTTTTTAGTTACTGTATGCTTACATATTTCATACAAATTCAAGTCAGTTCATTTACACTGGTGTCCATGATATTTCTGAGAAGCTATTGGTGATGTGTTTTTAAATTCAGATGATGACGTTGTAATAAGTCAATATATTTCAAGAAAGTTTTACATTCCTCATCAAAGAAAGCACTACACTTGGATATGTCTGTGTAAATCATACAGTGCAGAATTCAATGACCTCAGAGGTATTTTCCAATGTTAGTGATTATGGGATTCCATAAAAAGGAAACTTCTGGGGTACCTAATTGATGAAAGCTCTTTTGCTGATATGTACAAGGCAGATTTAAGGAATAAAAGCAGCTACCGAACTTTTTCCCTGTGTGTTCCCCATAAAAAAATGCAAGTGCCACAGTACAGAACAACTTTACTCATGACCATTTCTGTAACCTTTTCTAAGGAACAAAACTTTCCCCTGCTTTTTTATTTATATTTATATCCCTTTGTTTCAGTATAACTACTTGAGTGTGCATTATTACTACCATGTGCTCAATTTATGTCTGAAGCGTCCAGAAACAATGGTTCCACAAATCAAGCTTAAGCAGGCTCCTTCTCTGGCTGCTGTTCTACTCCAATACATTCCAAGTGATTAACACCACCTGTGGCACTCCTAATTCACAGCAGCAGACAATTATATCCCTTGGATACCCATTACGGGTAATTATTCCCATGACAGACTATTAGATATGGGTTGTGAACATTTCAGCTGTAAAGTTTTTTGCAATTTTATTTTAATTCTGATATTAGCATTGAGAGGTATATTTGGGGAACAAATCAGTGTTACATTAAAGGTAAGCTTGCAACAATCAAAAGATTAATTTTTATTACTGGAGTTGTAGTCAGATATATTACTTAAATATGTGACTAAGGGAAGATTTCACATATTTGTCATTAAAAGATTATTTTATTTCATTCTTTTAGTACAGAGGCAATTGCAGATCCTGCTGATGAAACTACACTAGAGATGATTAGAAACTAATTATTTTGTTTTAAAGACTGTTTACTCTTCTTACATATATTTTTTCTTTTTTATTTTTTCTTCTGAATATATAACTTTGATCCTTTTTAAGTGGGTAGGGGAATTCTCAGTGTAAAGAAAGGTCAAAATTCATAAAACTTTCCTGGCGCTATAGTGTTAATTTTAAAGGTATGTTGGTTTTGGTTTGTTTGGTTTCTTTTTTTTAATGAAATAACAGGCTTTACACTCAATCAATATCACAATCATAATCTCTTTGATTTCCTATGATGTGAAATATGGTCTTATGTTGAAAATAAACACACTGTAAATCTAGATGGAGAATTTAGTTTCAGATAGAATGAAGTGTACTGAAATCAATGGGTACAGTGTAATAAATTTAAATTTGAATTATTGAAAAAAGTTTCTTCTTTGTAGATTCATTTTCAAGATGTCCATTTATAAAACCATTAATATTGGATTGAAAAAGAGAAGGGGAAAAATAAATTAATTTGCATGCTTATTATATTAAAAATGGAGCAAAATATTGTTTACAATATGAGAACAAAAAGAAAAAATATAGAATTAAGAAAAAAAATGTTGGCACATGATGTGAATGTATCAGTCATGGATTCATTAATAAGTCTGAGTTCACACTGGATTTTCTGTATTAACTTAGACTCTTTGATAAAGATGAAGAAAACGCTTTTATAATACTCCTATCAGGATCCTCCCTCTAATCTCAGGCCTTTACTGAATAAATAAATCCTTAGCTATTAATCATGTTTTATCCTAATGGGAACTGGGGAACAGACTAGTAGCTGATATGAGCTCCATGCTTCTTTCACACAATTTTTTAAATTTTTAAAATCCTGGAATCATTTCCTAAGTGCTGTTGAAATGGCCAATATGACAGGTAAGCTACAGCTGCCTTTAGAGCAAGCTCAGGCTTAGGTTTTGGTAAGACCTGCCTGACTTCTGTAATATAAAAGAGAGGTTATGTTCGCATCATTCAGAAGAAACAGAACAAACCCAATCCTCATTACTGCGGACAAAATGGCTTGAAAAATGGCATGACAAATGGCATCTGACTCTGTTGCACTTACACTGAGACTTTATCACCATTTGCCACGTGCCAGTGGATCTCTGAGAAACATGGAAGTGACAGAAGTAAGTGGGATTTATACAGAGTCTGTGTGCACTGTAAGTTTGTACTGTGTATTGAATAGTGTGGAAACTTGAATCAAACCTATGACACCTTACAGACAACAGTGGGGCATGAATATTTCTCTCAAAGAGTTCTTCTAGACATGATTGTCTTCTGTAAGCAGAAAAACAGAATAGCTTCCTTAAAGTTTAGCTGGTACCATGCCATAAATTCAGAGTTGGAAACAGCATTACTTTGAGCGTCTGTAATAATTTCTCAGTTCCTCCAAGAAAAACTTAACTCCTTATCTTCCTTTGACAGCTAAAATAGGTGATGGAAAATATTTATGAAGTTTTCTGCTATGGCTGAGGACTACCCTAAGGTAACTCTCAAGTCAGATGAATGGTTTTAATAGAACAAATTAACACCAAATTTCATGGGGCAGATTGTCCCCAGGAATTCACAGTAACTATACAACTCTGAAAACAAATGTGATCGAAAGACAATGTATAAAACATTTAGATGTTTGAAGTTGATGGTTCAGTAGAGTTCTTTGTAGAAATATAAGCATATTTCCAGGAAAACAGTGAGATAGTTGTATCTAAGTATATTTCATGAAATGAGCTCTTGTCTGTATTTATTGTAATAAATTTGATAACTAACAAACACTGAAGTATCTCAGCCAGAAATCAAACATATTTAAGAGAAGTAGAGATTAAGAATGTTTGCTGCTAACATATAATTTTTCTGAAGGACTAAAACCAGTAGTTAACAAGACTGTAGAACAGCTTTTGAAAATATGAACAAACACATGCATACTCAATATACATAGCAAATGTGAATTATTTCAGTTGAAAACTAATTTATTCTGATTTTGTCCAGGGAGAACATACCAATTCAAGTGAACAACTAAAATCAGCTTAACATTTCAAATGCCGAAGTTCCTGCAGTTCCTGAAAAAGCAGGACTATTTTACAATGCATGACAAGGTGTAAAAATCAAGATGATTCTCCACTCTTCATATTGCTTCAAGAAGCACACATCACATACCTAAGTTCTATCATTAAAATTCCCTGAAAAATCTCACACTGTAGGGGGAAAGGAGGGAGATACCAAAAAACCCCACACCCTTTTGAGTAGAAGTTCCTTGTAGTAACTTGATTTTATAAAACAGGTTTCACACTTCAAATGTGAAGGACTTTGTTGAGTTCTTGATAAAGACAAAGCAAAACTGTTTTCCTTTGGCCAGATGTAAAACTTTAATATGGCTCATAGAAGTCAGTCAGAGCAAGAGTTTGAACACTGGTACTCTACAGACTGCTTTTGCTTTTCTCACTTCATCCATCACAGGTCAATTGCTAAATCCTGGCAGCTTATAAGAGCACATCAGGTGTGGAAAGCATTTGCAGAATACTTAATAGCCACATGCTAAAGATTTTAAAGTTCAATAGCACCATCAGAACAGTCTGTTGAAGAGTCCTCTTGGAGTAATCTGGAATTTAACGTTAAACTCCAAGGACACTTTCTTATACATGCGTATCAAAGGCAGTAGAAAAGGCTCAATGTTTACTGCTAGCACACTGGTAGCTAGTCCAGAGCTTCACTGGTGTTGCTATGCATGAAAACTTATTTCTTATATCTAACTTAAAAAAATATCTGAGGGGAATCGAGGCTTCCCTTCTCCTTAAAAACAAACAAACAAACAAACAAAAAACTTTATCTCTTAACGGAAGACTGTATTGCTGGAAACCCACATTTACCTTTCTTGTGATTAACAATACATTGCTTTCTTCTTTGTGGTGTAGTTCATTTGTGTTAATAATTGTTTTTTATTTTCCCTGGAAATTCGCATATTTAAATGATGAAAAAAATTGTGGAGCATGTGTTAAATGTCTGCAGAGTTGTTAGAAGCAGAGCAGGCCCCTTTTCACACTCCCTATTCTATTACTGACAAAAGGTCTTTTCGACTTCAGCTCCATTCCAACTGTGTTTATATGAAAAAGAAATAATGCCATCTGTCAGTCATTTTCTCCATAGGTTGAAATTACTCTCTATTATGAGCAGCATATCTGAAAATAGACCTGCAGGGAGTATTTCTTTAATGTCAGTAACTAAGAAGGCACTATTTAGTAAGTTGGAACTGATGTTATTGTCATTTTTTTTTGTGTTCAGACCACTGGGTCCACCAAAGCAGGTTCTATTACTGCAGCAGTCAAGAATTGAAGAGATATTTGCATCTCTCAAAACTTTCAAATAACACTTAGCTTTACTAACACTAAAAATATTTTTAGCAGTTCTATTTTAGAAATGTAACGGTAAAATTACACTTCTAAACTTGGCAAATTTAGAAAACAAAGAACAGTTATTATATTTATATTAAAAGAAACTTGCAATTTTAAACATTTTTTCAAGAAAAGTAGTTGGCTTAAAACTCAATTTTTACTTTTGACTACTAATTTCCTCATAAAAAATTAACATTTCAGTACTTTAAAAATTCATGTTTCTATTTATGACATATCCCTTTTCAATTTGCCAATTTACTAAACTATGAAATGGTACTTGAATACAAATTATAATATATATATTAAAAATGAAATAGTATTTACTGTAATTCTATCTTGAGAAAAATGTCTATTTCACATTAAACTTCAGAAGATTCCACTGAAAAGCCTACTTCAAACGTTTCAGATGACACAACCTAACTTTTTAATAACTTTAAAGCTTGCCAAACATTCATAACAGTTCCAATGAAGTGATTTTTTTTTTTTTTAATCTCTTTTTGCACACTTCTGTGATCTCCTCATCCGTGCAACATATTGCTCTTCATTGAGTCTTGTAACATAAAAGTGGAATCTGACCCCCAGAAGATAAAAGTTGGGAAATCCTGCAAGGGCATCTCATGTATCATCCAGAAGTTTCAGTGTTGCACATTTTGAATTTCAATAAGCTTTATATCTGTTGAATACCCTTGGGAATTACGATCTCGATATATCACAATTTTCAATAGAAGACTGGACTAAAAACCATTGACAATTTTCTCTAAAGTATTTAGTAGTCTTTCACAACCTAGGAGATCTGACAGAATCTTCTGCCCTATATTTATTTTCTCCTGCTTGATTTCATCCCAGCTTATTTAAGTATAAGAAACTCTTATTCCTGCTTAGTATGCAGGTACTTAGATCCTAGTTTGAATGTAATAGAATTTTCTGTATATAAATTAAAGAGTAAATTAAGGAAATTTCTCTGTAGACCTTGTAGTTGACACTAAAACAGATGAGCAAGCCTTTAGAAATTGTTCCAAAGAGAAGAGTCTAACAGTGAAATGAACTTTGATGACATTGTCAGAGTAAGAGGGATCTGAATAAAAAGGACTATAGCTTACATCTGAAACACAGTCCATTATATTTGTAGAAGACTTTCATCCTTGGAACAATTGCTGCAATAATGTATACAACTCTGTACAAACTAATTATATTTAAAGCAATAATGTGGAGATTACAGATGCAGAAGTCATAGACTGGGAAGGAGTTAGTCAAAGTTACAGACCAGGAAGTGAGCTTGTTAGGAACGTGCACTGGCAACATCTGCAAGAGCCTGTATAGTCTGATGAATCCTAGAGGTTAGTATCTGCTCTTTCTACTCCACACAGGTTCAAATACTGCCATGCTGAGACAACTTAGAACCATCAAAACACACTATATATGCCCTAGAAGAATATTAAAAGGATATAGAGCAAATATCATGGGATCACAGACTAATGGAACCGCATAGGGTTTGAAGGGATCTTAGAGATCTTCTTATTTCAAACCCCCCTTCCATGGGCATGGTCACCTATCATTAAACTCGGTTGCTCCAAGCTGCATCCAGTCTGGCCTTGATAATTCACAGGGATGGGGCAACTACAACTTCTCCAGACAAGCTGTTCCAGTGCCTCATCATCCTCATAGTAATGAATTTTTTCCTAACATCTGATCTAAACCTACTCTCTTTCAGGTTGAAGTAATTTCCTGTTTTCCTGTCACTACACGCCCTTGCAAAAAGTCTCTCTAATTATCTTGTATGCTCCTTTTGGATACTGGAAGGCTGCAATAACCTCACCTCTGAGTTGTCTCTCCTCCAGGCTGTACAACCCCAACTCAGCCTGTCTTCATAGGACAGCTGCCCCATCCATCTAATAATCTTGAGGCCTCCTCTGGACTCACTCCAACAGATCAGTCTCCTTCCTTTGCTGCAGATCCCAGGGCTGGATGCAGCCCTGCAGGTGGGGTCTCACCAGAGCAGAGCAGAGGGGCAGAATCCCCTCCCTCCCCTGCTGCCCA
>JAWWMU010000001.1:70150466-70163568 GCA_035048155.1 Cinnycerthia olivascens | reverse complement strand
CAGCCCAGGACACGTTTGGTTTCTGGGCTGGGAGTGCCCATGGCTGGGTCATGTCCAGCCTCTCACCCACCAGCACCACCAAACCCTTCCCAGCAGGGCTGCTCTCCGTATGCACAGCCTGTGTTGACACAGCAGATTGTTGTGACCCAGGTGCAGCACCTTGCACTCAGTCTTGTTAAACTTCATGCGATTCCCATGAGCCCACTTCTTGAGCTAGTCCTGGTTGCTTTGGATGAAAACCAAGGACCTCCTTTAATCTGGAACTGAACCAGAGACTTAGGGATTCCTGCAGGCCACACTTGTACCATCTGCTCTACCAGCTGAGCTTTCGAAAGGAGACATGGATGGATGATTACATTCCTCTCCTATGTACCTTGGCAGAAATACTCCGTAATACAATTTTTCAATCCTAGTCAAACCAGTCAGAGATGGCCCTTTCAATTAGAGCTTTCCACAAAATATCTTTAACTCTCTGCATGGCTCCTGTCACAATAATATTTGTCCTGAGAGATATAGAAGGCTTCTACTTTCAAATAAACATGTCCATACAATTTATTTTTGTTTTGGAAAAAAAAAAAAAAAAAGCATCTAATAAATTGACTTTATGTATGTCTGCCTGTGTATGTGTGTGTGTGAATATGTGCTTATGTTTGCTAAAGAAGGGCAATGTTTAAAACTCACTGTCATTATTATTATATCAACTAATTCAATACCATTCTACATCATGTTCTTTTTAATTTTATCTTCAAATACCCATTTTTGAATTCCCAGTTGCATGTCTGTTTGCTGAACCATTTTTTATGACTGTACATTTACCTCAGTAAGAGCCAAGCCCATACTTTGACTCACAGTTAAAGTCCAAATATAAAACCATAGTACCAGAACACCTTAATCAACAATAAAATATGATAAAACCCCCCATATGTTCTCAAAGCAGATTTGAAATCAGAAAATCAATAAAAAATGAAAGACTGTAAAAAAAAGTGCTTTCATGTAAGAAAAATAAATTCTCTTTTTGATTCTGTTGGCTCTTTACTATGTCTCTACGGTATCTAGCATCCATTCCCCAAGACTTCCATGTTTCTGTTAAAGAAGGCTCACTTTTTGAGTCTTGAATTAAAGATTTATGTATCTGTTCAGTTTTACATTAAAAAAAAAACAAAAAAACAAATTATGTGTTTATAAGATATGAAATACTAGCAGTAAAAGCCATCTTGGATCCACTATCTGGAATATACAGGCATGCAAGAGTCTTTCATAAATTACTGATAATATCTTAATTCCTTAGCAGGGGCTGTGGGGGAGAGTCTCCTGGAACCTAGTAAAACATACTCCTGGAACATACTAAAATCTATGTTCTTAGACTACTGCCCATGAAGCAAAGGTTCCTGCTAAGTGACATGATGACTTTTTTCTGTATAAGTTCACTTTAAAGCTACTGTGTCTATGGTAGTTACTGATATTAGAATCATAATATTGGAGTTATTTGACTAAACGGATTGTCTTGCTTTGTTTTTGCAGAGGATTTCTTTCTTGTTGTCCAGAGACTCTTTCCACGAATAGAATTTTTTAAAACCTCTGTTATTTAACTTAGGAGGTGATAAAGAACATTACTGTAATTTGAATAACATTGAGATCCCTGCTACAAAGTTTTGTGCAATGTCTTGGGATTTTGATCTTTTTCAGAGATGCTTTGTTGCCTTGCTCTTGTAATTTGGGTTGCATTTTCTTATTTAATGGAGTGTTGCAGACAGATAAATAAACTTAATATTATTAGGCTTCTTTACAATTTTTTTTCTAGTATGGTAATGGCTCCCTAAAGTACATGCAACGTTTCATGCAAAGGATGTTATTAAGTGGAAGTTTGAATATGAAGTCTGAATAAAAGGAGTGTAATATACCTAAACCATGAAATCATGAAGAAAAAAATTTGAGAGCATCAGAACAGAGAAACTTTGTTTCATTTTTCCTCAGAGATACAAGAAACTTCAATGACTGGTCAGCTCATTTTCCAGTCATTAAGATGGAAATTCCAGAGAACTTAGAAGGTCATGCTATGCACCCTGGCTCCCAGTGAAACCAAGAGGAATAATTGTAGCAACTTCTCCTACATTCCTAGACTATCCTTTTATTAGTAGAAAGATATATTTTGCCTGTTTTATTTCTGATGCTGTTATTGTTTAACCACAGCCATTAATTCAAGCCCCACACAGGCATTTGCTCACTTCCCCAACAGTGGTGCAAATCAGAATCTACAAGCTAGAAAACCCATGGGTTGAGATAAAGACAGTGTAATAAGAAAAGCAAAAGCCACACACACACACACACAATGCGGAAGTGATTCACTGCTTCCCAGGGGCAGGCAGGTGTTCAGCCACCTCCAGGAGAGCAGGGTCCCATTGTGCATAACATTGACTTTGGAAGATAAACACCATCACCCCAAATGCTGCTCTCTTTCTTCTTCTTCCTTTTACAGTTTTCATACTGCATGATGTCATATTGTCTAGAACATCCCTTTGGTCAGTTTGGGTCACCTGTCCCAGCTGTGTCTCCTTCCAATCTCCTACGCATCCTCAACTTCCTCACCAGCGTGACAGTATAGAAAGCAAAGGTATTAACAGGAAATTACCCAAGAAACCACTGCAGAAAGACAGACCCTGGAGAAATCTCAAAAGCAGGAAAGAAATATGGGAATAGGAATAAGAATAGGAATAGGAATAGAAATAAGAGGTAAATGAAAGAAGTAGATGGGAAGTCTGCTTTCACCATCCAAGCACAAAAGGATATATTCAGCACAGAATAATGTGTTGCTTTAAAAAATTATAATAAATAATAATTTCTTAAAAAAATTATAAATCAATAATAATCTTAAGGATAATAGAGCATGGTCATCTCAAAGTTGCAAGGAGGGAATCCTGAGACATTTTTAGGTTGATTGCTTTTCTTTGGATATTGTTATTTTACTTTAACAAAAAATACTAACCCTTAAAATCTTCATACAAAACATTGAACCTGTGTAACTTGTCACTTGGATAACAATAAACCTTACAGATTCAGCAAGCAGCGGAAGGAAAATCTCTCTGGTCAGAGACAAACACCTTGCTTCCAGCTTAGAAAATACTTATTCCACATTTGGAAGCGGGGAGATGATTTGAAGAAATAAGCCCATATACTGTTCCTATTTTTACAAGTATCCATTACCATATCCTACTAGAAACTGGATACTGCGACAGCTTGGTTTAGTCTTGTATTACTTAGACAATATTTATACTTTCTTGTTCCAGACAAAAACTGAAAATAACTTCTTTCATATTAAAAAATAAATAAATAAATAAATATAGATCTTTATTATTATTTTTATATTTAATAATCTGCGCTAGAATTGAGATGTTTCTGTCTAAGAAACAGGTATCTGATAAGGATAATACTTTGAGATTTTATGAGAAAAAGTAACCTTAAATTGTTTAAGGATTAAAAGCCCTTGTGGATGAAAATGTATTTCCTGAAACAAGTCAAAGCAAATTTACACTACAGGTGTAGCAAATAATTTCAAGGTACTAGTAAATAAAATTATATTATCTCTGTTTCTTAAGTGTTGATAGGTCAGATTATCTGCGATTTGCTTTGTGAAAAAATGAAGTAAAAGAATAGATCAGTAATTTTTTTTTGTGCAAAAATGGTGTTCTTAATGGCCTCTTTGAAAGAAATTATGCAATAAAAGGAAGCTATTTTTATATGAGTATATGAACATGGGCTTGCAAGTGGGTTTAATGGCAGCTGACTATATATATCTCTGATCTTGTGATGCCCTCATGCTGCCATTGCTGTCATTGCTGGCACTGTTTCTTTACAATTCCCCAGAATTACCATAATAATAATTCATGCTTAGTATTCCTAGATATATTTGTTCAGTGTGCAACTTAAATTACTTTATATCCAGACTTTTTATATCTATGATGTTTTGAAAGGGCTTAGAGAGTCTCTTAATGGACTTTATGATCATGTCATACTGGGCAAATCCTAGACAAATATTATTTTGGATGTATCTTTTATACTTATTAAGAGGAGATTATGTTCCATATAAAGGTTGATGCTTATCTGAGGCTGACAGATTTCTTTGTTTCAGAGTTCTCTGGAGATAGAGGATGGTTCTAGTAGTGTCTGAATAAACTTACTGAAAATGTAATATTTCATTTATATTGTTTCTCAGAGAGGAATTTTTCTGAGCTGAATACAATCTAGTGCAAACTACTTTACCACAAGTGTAATAACATGAACACTCTCTTCTCAGCTGCCTTTTTGAAATAAAGATATTTAAATGCTGGCTCATGAAAGTTTTCCTATGGCATAGTTATTCCATTTTTTTCTCCCATATTCCTTCTTTGTTATGGTAAGAAGCATCCTCACAGGAAGATGTTCCATAGAGAACTTCCTAGTCAGTGTGCAAGAAAAATATTACTTTGTCCAAACTCATACAGTAAAAAAAAAACAGTGACTTTTTGGTAACAGAGGTTCTTATAATACTATCCTGCTGTAGTTATTTTGGTTTCATTAATCTATTATGGATTGTATGTATGTTGGGACCCCTTTTAACTTGGAATATATTTGCAGCTTGTCTTTATTCGGTGTGAATTTGCCGATTAGCACAAAGGATCTGATTGGAGGAATTTCGAAAACAGTTTGGAGCAGATGGATTTGAAATAAGACAACTTTACCTCAGTAGTACAGGTAAAAAGGAGCTCAAACAACTGAAGAATCACATTTCCTGAATGTATAAAATCCTAGAACAAGCCTTCTTCCGTGCTTATAGCAAAAATTTGTATCTGCAATATATTTTAAGAAAGGGATCAGGAAGCTTTTTAAACTTGGGTAGCATCCAAATGATCTTTAGAAAATCTCAGTCTCAGGCATATGTATTAATTGAGTTTTGGTGTAAAACAGCAGAAAATTTTGGATCCATTTCATTTCCCACCAAGATTTGAATAGTTAGTGTTATAGTGGGAATGAGCCTAATGGAGATAGCAATGTTCAATCTCCCTTTTGGGTGAAAAAGCTCTTCCTGATATCCAATCTAAACCTCCCCTGACTCAGCATCAGGCCATTCCCTTGGGTCATGTCACTGAGAGTGAAGAGATTGGTACCTGCCCCACCACTTCACATCTTGAAGATATTGAAGGCTGCAATGAGGTCTCCCCTCAATCTCCTCTCCTCCAGGCTGAATAGACCAGGTCATCTTAACACATACAGGTTCACCTCCAGACCCTTCACCATCCTCATTGCCTTCCTTTGGATGCTCTTTAATGGATCAATATCCTCCTTTTATTGTGGCACACAAAACTGCACAGAGAATCCAATGTGAGACCACACCAGTGCAGAGCAGAGCAGGACAATCTCCCCCTTTGCCCAGCTAGCCATGCTGTGCCTGATGCCCCCCAAGACACGGTTGGCCCTCCTGGCTACCAGGGCACTGCTGACTCATATTCACCCTGTCACTAACCAGGACTCCAGGTCCCTTCCCTCCTTGCTTCTTTCCAGCCTCTCATTCCCTGGTATACACACAACCAGGTTTACCCCAGCCCAGGTGCAGAATTCAGCACTTGCCCTTGTTACTCTTCATATGGCGGGTGATTGCTCCATTCTCTAATTTGTTAAGGTCTCTCTACAGTGCCTCTCAGGCCTTGAGGGAGTTGACAGCTCCTCCCAATTTGGTGTTGTCAGCAAATTTACTTAGCATTCCCTCAAGTCCTGCATTAAAGTCCTTAATAAAGATGTTGGAGAGAACTGAGGTGAGGATGGATCCCTGTGGAACCCACTAGTGATACTATGCTAGCCTGACATCACACCACTCACTACAACCTTCTGTGCCTGACCTGTGAGTCAGTTACTCACCCATTGTGATATTTCAGCTATGCTGGACATTCTGTTCAGAGAATACTGCCTCTTCAGAAGAGGCAGTATTGAAAGCTTTGCAGAATTCCAAAGAGATTACATCAACTGCCTCTCCTTGACCACTTCAGTGGGTGGCCCTTCTGAAGAAGGAAATCAGGATTAACAAATAGGACTTTGTCCTCATGAGGTCCTGTTGGCTGTGTCCAATGACTGCATTGTACTCCAGGTATTTTTCTACAGGGGTAGAGTTAATCTTCTTCAGAGTAGCTAGTATAGGGTTATATTTTGTGTATGTGCTGGAAAAAGTAACACAAGAATATTTTGGTATGGCTGACCTGTATTTACACAGGGTCAAGGCCTTTTCTGCTTCTCATGTCACCTCTCACAGAAAGGAGACTGGAGACACATGGGAATTTGGGAGGCAACATACCCAGGACAACTTCCCCCAGCTGACCAAGCAGATATATGCCAGAACATATGGCAACATGCTCAATATATAAAGCTGAGGAAAGAAGAAGGAAGGGAGGACATTTGGAGTGATGGCATTTGTCTTCCAAAGTCGCCATTAGGTGTGATGGAGTCCTGGATTACTGGCGATGGCCGAACACCTGCCTGCCTATGGGAAGGAGTGAAAAAATTACTCCTTTTCTTTTCTTCTGTGAAGGGCTTTTGCTTTACTTATTAGACTGTTTTTATTTCAATCCATGTATTTTCTCACTTTTATTCTTTTGATTCTTTATCCCATCTCAGCAGTGGAGGAGTGATTGAGCAGCTGTGTGGTGTTTAGTTGACAGCTAGGGTTAAAATCATAACAGTTTTAATCTTCTACAGGTTTTTTAACTTGTAATTTCTCTGAAATTTCAAAGAGAAATACATATTATTCATAATACATAATATTCAAAATTGAGAAGTTGTTCAGTCATTTAGAGTGAATCACCTTCTTGACTTTTTGCACTCCTTGTTGCTAACAGTGTTTTCATCTGAGCTAGTAGTTTTCATCCTTTAATGTAGTCATTAAAGAAAAATTATGTTCAGAGCCAACCTCTTCAAATTAAAAGGCTACAAAAGGAACTGAAAGGTTACATTCAGTTGACCACACACATGTATTCAGTGTTTATTGAAACATCCTAGAACCCTATTACATGTTAAGACATTACTTTGAGTGTCTGAGACAAATTCAAGAGTCCTGTGTCCAGGTCTTGGACTTATGAGTATAAAAACAACTTAATAATAATTATTAATTTTTAATATATAAAAAAATAAATAAAAACATTCAATCAAAAATGAATAACACCTTCTTGTCTTCTCCCTTTTCCAGAATACATATTACAGCTTTCACAGTGCAAATTAACACTTCAAATCAGGAAGAAAATTATCCTCTTTAGGAAGGACAAGACCAATCAATTTACACCGCATTTTATGTGGCTGTGCTCTCTAGACATATCTATCAGATAAACTCCAAATTTAAATGAGAAATTGGGTGGTTTATGAATACATGAGGGTTTTAATCATCAGTTCATTTGTCAAGCTTCAATAGTTTTGCCAATAAACTTAGTCAACTGTATGATTTTTTCCTATAGAAACATAGGTGAACTGTTTCCCACCATACTGCAGTGCAGCTTTTAAAAATCTGGTGAATATCAGTGCTACCTGAATGTTGAATAGTTTCTAAAAAAAACCCTAAAAAATCAAAAACTAAAGTAATACAAAATTTTAGGTTCTTTCAGGATGTCAGCAAAGCAGTACTCCATCTGCATAGTGTTCTTTCAGAGTAGAAGTTTATCTCTGATTTCCCTTTATATGTGAAAGTTTTCTGCACACAACTGTAGAGAAACTAGCTTCAAATAATTGACTTTTCACATGAATATTCATATCTGAATATATATGGCTTGATTTTACTGTAAAATATTAAGGGGGCAGCAGTCAGCTTACAATTTCTCTTGCTGTACAAAGAAAAACCTGAATTAAATATTTTTGAATGCATTTGATATTATTTTTATTATTAAATTTGTCTAGTGTTGTAGTTAGAAGGAAAATCTCAAAAGAAAAGTATCCAGAAAATATATTTAAGATACTCCTAGGAACCTTAATAACTGCTGAGCAAATGTAGTGCTTTTTTATGGTAAGATTTTGTTAATGGGGAGGCTGGAGGAGTGGCTTCTGTGAGAAGCTTCCCCCAGGTCCAATAGTACCAATGCCAACCAGTTCCCAGACAGACCTGCTGCTGGTCAAGGTCGAGCCCATCAGTGATGGTGGCAGCACCTCTAGGATAGCATATTCAAGAAGACAGAATAAAAATAACACATTAAAAAAACGATGGTAAAACAGCACCCCTGGACAGAGGAGTAAGAATATGTGAGAGAAAATTCTGCAGACACCAAGGTCAGTGAAGAAGGGGAAGAGGCTTCAGGCATTGAAGCTGAGACTGCCCTGTAGCCCATGATGACCATAATGAAGTAGGTCAACTCTGCAGGCCATGGAGCAAATGTAGCCTATGGGAAATTTGATCTGGTCCTGGCATGAGCTGTGACCCTGGGGAGAGGAGTTCACACAGGAGCAGGTTTTCTGGCAAGATCTGTGGCCCCACAAGGAGCACCATGCAATTCGAGGCTGCAAGATCTTAAGGTCAAGTTCTAGACTGATTACTAATAAGATATTGAAAACTTAATTTCAGATCTGTTGATTGCAATAGATTCCTAGGAAAAATGATTGAATATTTATGTTATGAATAGTGAATACCCATGTGGATAGAATCCTGTTGGATAAAATATGGTATAGAGGTTTTGGACATATTAATTTTTCTATAATTCATATATTTAAAAGTGTCTTTATCTGTGCATTCCATTGCCATTCAAATGCCAAAAAGTGTTAATATTTTCCTAAGATAACATTACAATTTTTTTAATTTAACTTGATTATGAAAACACATAAAAATATTTTTCATAGAGAGACAGATTTGGATCATCTTTTTGATTTGAAAATTATAGTCAGCCATGCAATCAGCAGATAAAAGGCCTCTAGTTATCTCTTGGAAGTTCTGTGCAACTGTAATCCTAGCTGACATTTGACAGATTCTCTGTCAGATTTCCATGTTTTATCTTTCCCCTCTAAGGTTATTTTTAAAATGTGGCTATGAAAACTCCGCACTGTATAGAAAGTTTATTTGCAACTGGCATGGTGCCACAACAACATATGGAAGTGCTGAACATATTGTAAAATTCCACAAATGTGAATCATGTATTAGAAGGAACCTTATTACACATGTTACTTAGCAATGCCCTTCTTTTCACAACGTAAGAGGCTAATTTAAGTCTATATAGAAGTATTATAAGCTATTAATCATCTAAACTAATTATTGTATGAATATTAAAATTTTTTACAAACTTGAACAGGATGTCTATTGAAATCTCCATGAATATATGTATGTAAATTCACCAAAGTCCCATCTATTCATTTCTGTACCAGGTAGAAATTGTCTGTCTACAACCCTATACTGTGTTACCTTGAGGACATTAAAGTTATTTAGATAACTTTCTGTTTAGTTCAAAAGTTTCCCAGACATGCATAGAAATTCTTATTCTAAGGCGATAAACACCATTTTTCTATTTAGTAGCACATCACATTTAAGATTTTGGGTGGATAAGATTAGGCAATTTGTCAGAGTGGCATCAAATCAGAATATTCATCTGAACTTCAAGAGACAAGCTGTTAAAGTTTTTAAAAATCTGCTGCATACAGGTTTCTCAACATACACCACAGCATTCTCCACCTTGCTGCTATTGTAAAACCCATTGCAGTCTGGCGATCCAAGATAGGACTCATGGACTGCACACAAATAGCTGTGTTGTAGGTGAAGGTGCCCAGGCATTGGCAAAGGTGAGGCTGAAGAGTGGCCTCTGTAAGGGGAATCCCTGTTCCAGACACAGATAATTCCAGCAGAGAGCGGACCCACCTCAGGGTAAGGCTGAGCCCAGCAAATAAGATGGCACATTGGTCAAAAAGTATTTAAGAAAGGAAAAATGCTGCAGGGCAGTAAGGAGGACACTGCTGGGGATGTGGGCAGCTTAGAGGAGTTGGAAGTAGAATGAAGCTGAGCTTGAGAAAAGGTGGGGATGAAGGTGGTTTAATATTTTGTCTTTGTTTCTCACCACTCAAATCTATTTTAATTTTCAATAAATTAAATTAAATTTCCTCCAATCAATTCTGTTTTGCCTGTGATGGAAAGTTGTAAGTGAGATCCCTGTTATTGCCTCAAAAAAAAAACCAAAACTACAAGATTTTTCTTATTTCTTCCTCTGTTCTTGTCCTGTAGGCAAGTGAGTTAATCCTCCATAGTCAGTGGAAGAGATGTCTACACTTAAACCAGTAATTTTAGCCTCCCTTCATTGTGGGAGAAGATAATGAGGCATGCACAAGGCATTTATATGTGTTTCCCCTTATTTTAGTTTTAGACTCTCCTATGTAAAATACGAAGCTTTGTTGCCTCATACATTCATTAATATCTCCCATATTCTACTTATATATCAAAGCCTTATTACATGGTTTGCTTTAAGACCATGAGTGCTGTTGGCCACATAAATAAGCAAGAGCAGCCAAAGCTGACTCCTCTAAGCCACTGTTGGTTTCAGCTGAGCATCAAGTATGAAGTATCAAGTGTCAGAGCCCTGGACTCTGCACTAGGGGCTCAGCTGCTGGTGCCCAAGCCAGCACTGATCCAGTGCTGCTGTGCTGCCCAGAATCAGACTGCCATGAGGAAAACTTTGTGGGAAAATGTTGTGAGAAGTAAGAATCTTACTCCTCTCAGCTTCATTCAAGTTCAGGCCCTATCCTTGCCCATGGTATGTAACAGATATGCCTGTATCTGTCTACATATCGTGTTGGTCCCAATGGCCTGATTTCGTGCTTTCATCTTCAAATCTGTTTTATTGCTCTGGACTTTTCCGGCCATCTGGCCTTTTGTCTGATTGAGTTTGAAGTGGCCAGATTTGCTCAGCGACTCTTGCTCAAGGTCTGTGGCACTGCGTTTCTCAGTGAGGGTGCTGTCCTTCACGTCTTGGGACACCCTTGGCTCATATACTCTGAGAGTAGCCTACTGTTTTTTGCTCCCTGACCCTGGGAGCTATTGCAAAGTGTTTTGGTGTATATGCTGTGGTCTTGTGTGAGTGTTTTGGAATGCAATTTATACATAAATTCACAACATCTGTGCTCATAAATAGTATTAAGAACAAATCCCCAGCTCAGAGATCTAAAGTCACATCAGGCTGGAGGAGTCTGTACTGCTGAGTGGCAGTTCCATCTATTGCAGATTTTTTTTGAAAAAATTAAGTAAAATAGAGTAATGGAAAAAAAAATAGCAATTAAATTATGAAAATAATCAAGAATACAAATACTGTTTTTACAAGTCCTCTTATATTTAACAGCAGAGGTTTATACGTGCCTGAGACAAAGAAGATTGAAGTGCAAATGAATGGAGTTTTCTAACATGTTCTACCTATTTCAGAATGCTTAGGAGAGGAGATCTGCTTAATTACAGCTGTCTGGATTACACCCTGGAGGTATAAAAATAGTAAGATTTATTTTGACTGTTGTTTGCCATTATATATGTATTGATTGTATTCAGCCAAATTAATTTCCTCTTCTCTAGTGTCATGAATGCAAATTAAATATCTTGCTTTGGCAAACACTTGGTTTAGAAGCTGAAGTTTCACTGCCACATTATAACAATTCTGACAGAAATAGAAATAGATCTCAGTGTGTTACCAAAGTTTTTGTTTCGTATTTCAAATTAGATAAATGGTTAGACTCAGTAAATATCAAGCAACTCTTTTACTATGTGTATTTCATTACAATAAACTCAGCATTGTAGAATGCTTTTAATATTGAAAAAGTAGACTTTAATTTTGGAATAACAGTCAATAAATAATCAATAGTAAAATATTGTTAGACTATTGGTGGAGAAAGGGAATTAAATAATCATCCAGGCATATCATACAAGAAAAATATATATTTGGATATTTGGGGGTTTTTCCAAGCCAGAAGTACTGGAATTTAGTGCAACCTTGAAATAGTATAATCTGAGTTAAGTATCAACACTTTTATGATTTTGTTTTCCATTTATATAATCATAGAATTTCTTAGGTTGGAAAGACCTCTAAGATGGACAAGTCCAAATATTAACCCAGCCCCATCAAGTCCACCATTAATCCACATCTAATTCCACATTTATAAAAGTTACATCTTATAAATACCTCCAGGAATGAGTGACTCTACTTCTTCCCTGGACAACCTTTTCAAATGCTTGATAACATTTTTGGTGAAGAAGTTTTTTCTAATTTCATATCTCTGTGGTCAGTTGTGGTATGTCTAATGAGTTCCCTTTGTCACATTCTTTGGAAAATATTCCTTCTTTTAAAAGATATGCCTTCTAGATTAATTGTAAACATTTATTCTATGAACATAAAAGGCACATAAAATTACAGTGATCAGGGCCAACTTATTTGAGGTATAATACCACAGAGTCATTGAACCACTATGTTGGAAGAGACCTTCAAGATCACTGAGTCCAACCCATGCCTAACACTTCAACTAAAGTGCCACACATCAATTGAGTGCCACATCCAGTCTTTTTTAAACACATCCAGGGATGGTGGCTCCACCAGACAAGTCTGGTCTTTCTATAAAAAACTTTTCCCTATTATCCAGCCTATATTTCCCTTGGCACAGCTTGAGACTCTGTCCTCTCATTCTGTCAATTGCTGCCTGGAGAAAGAGACCAACCCCCACCTGACTACAGCCACCTTTCAATGAGTTGTAGAGTGATGAAGTCACCTCTGAGTACCCTTTTTCTCCAGGCTAATCAACCCCATCTCCCTCGGGAGTTCCTCACAGGGTTTGTGTTCCCCAGCCTCTCTCCAGCCTCGTTGCCTCCTCTGGAGTCACTCCAGTGTCTCAATGTCCTTCCCAAACTGAGGGGCCAGAACTGGACACAGCACTCAAGGTATGACCTCACCAGTGCCCAGTACAGGGGAAGAATGACATCCCTGCTCCTGCTGGTCACACTGTCCCTGATCCAGGCCAGGATGCCATTGACCTTCTTGGCCACCAGGGCTCATGTTCAGCCAGCTGTCAATCAGCACCCCCAGGTCCCTTTCTGCCTGGGCACTGTCCAACCACACCATCCCCCAGCCTGTAACGTTGCAGGGGGTTAATGTGG
>JAWWMU010000001.1:70120423-70150276 GCA_035048155.1 Cinnycerthia olivascens | reverse complement strand
CCTTCCAACAGATCGACACGTGCTCCCAGCTCCGTGTCATCTGTAAATTTACTAATGAAAGACTCAATACCCTCATCCATGCTATCAATAAAAATATCGAACAGGACTCGTCCCAGCACAGACCCCTGGGGGACACCATTGGTGACTGTCCCCAGCTGGATGCAGCGCTGTTCACAATCACTCTCTGAGCCTGGCCATCCAGCCAGTTCCTAATCCAGAACAGAGTGCTCCTGCCCAAGCCATGGGCTGCCAACTTTTCCAGGAGTGTGCTGTGGGAGACAGTGTCAAAGGCCTTGCTGAAGTCCAAATAGACAACATCCACAGCCTGTCCTGAAAATTACAGAAAGATAATTGATAATTAAAGATAATTAAAATTGTACAGTTTATAATTCAAAACCAAATCACATCCTTAGTTCCTTCATGCCACATTCAAGCAACACAGTCACAACATCTCTCATTATTTTTTGATGCCGGCATCCCCCTGACATTTTTATTTCCTTTTTGCATTCTAAAATGAAAGAAAATAGGACAGAGAAAGTAAAAATCCTGAGTTTTTCTCTGTAATTAGCAAGGGATTTAGAAGATAGTCTCTATACAGAGCGCTTAAATTAGATGCCTGCTCCAAGTAGCTCTTTGGAGGAATCAATCTTTCTAAATTGCCTATATGAGAATAATTGTAGACTAGCCTTCTAATTTAGGTACATATATTTGGGATTTATCTGCCCTACTTTAGATATCTAAAAGGCATACATGTCTAATTAGTCAATCTGGTCTCACTTTGTAATAACCTCCAAGGACAATTCTCTGCATAAGAAGGGGCAGATGAATTGATCTGTGGGAGAGATACCTGTATCTTTTTGCAAGCTATAAAAGGAGTTTTGGGTTATCAGACCATTATAACCTTAATTCTGTTGCTCAAATAAAGGTATTAATCCCATTGAAGAGCTCTAGGGCATCTGGGGCATCTATGTAAAATTGATAAAGACTGTAGTGGAAACCCATTCACTTCCAGACAACTAAACATGACTGGCAGAATTATGATCTGAAAACATGTAAAGGCACTAAAAAAATGTGTCTCATGGTCTAGAAGACCTTTAAAGGTCCCTTCCAACTGAAACTGTTCTATGACCTTATAATTCTATGTCAAGAATCTTACCATTAGAATTGAAAGCTATTCAAGATTTAGACGTTTTAATTAAACTTTTCACATGCCAGTGTGTGTTTTCTATTCAGGAAGTTCTGCTTTATTTGAAACGTCAGTAAGAAAGTAAGAAGTATTCAAGGCTGATGATAAGATTTATTGCATAAATGATGGAAAGTATAGAAGAGTTGATAGCAATGTTCTGCCCCTTCTGATGTGAGGAACTCCAGGTGTTGCAGCAGCAGATGAGCCCACCTTCATTGAACACACAGCATGTTACACAGAATTCCCATCTGTGGTGAGGTTCACCAGCACAAAGTCTTTATTCTCAATATAGATTCATCTATCATTGGTGGCATAAGACCTGAAGAACATCTTAGACAACATATTCTAGCATCTTAATCTCATTAATGAAATTATAGCTCCTGAAGGGTTGTGTACAATATTTTCAGTGGACAAGAAATTACAGTATTCATATTTTATAGAAAATTCTATATCCATAACACTAGAAACATGAACCTAATTTCCAAACAACTGGTCTCCAAAGCTGCTAATTTAATATTTCAAGGTTTGAGGATGAAGATGGACATTCAAGTTTTCATTTTTCGTACAGAGAAAAAAAAACCTGAAATTTTAATAATTGTCTCTGATCTAATTCTTATCAAAATATTTATTAATTATATTAAAACCAAAGGATTGTAAATTATTTTTATAATTTCCTGTCTACACATCCAAAATACTTGGAAAAACCTCTTCCACCTTATAGTTTCTTCTCTGATTTTTAAGGTAGGTTATGTTGTCTGTGATAGACTTCAGAAAAGAACACCCATCAACAGCTAAAATTTCTTCATAAAATCTACCATTTTAGCATCAAATTTTCATTGGAATTAGGTTCATATAAAAGATTTGTTCCACATATAAGCACTCACTGAAAGCTCTCCATTTCTGTTGGCTCTGTCTGCAGTGTGAATGGTACACTATGGCAGAATGACAGAGCGGAAAACTGGATGTTATACCTTCATGCATCTTCTCCCCAGCAAGACTTATTAGAACTTTATGTCATGTTTTAATACAATATTTATATACTTAGTTAATTTCAAATCACAGCAGATTAGTTGAGACTTTAGACTTTATTCAAAGTATCTGTCTGCATGTTTGTTTCTTTTTCCCCAAAGCAAGCTCCAGACAAGTTTGACTGACAGGGCAGCAAAATATTCTTATTGTCAGTATCTGGATTTTCTTCAGCATCCAAAACAAAAATTAAAATAACAAGAATGTCGGCTTTTTCAGTGAAGAACGAGATGGAAACTTTGACATCTCTGTAGGCTGAAATGTTGTGGCCAGGAATACTATTCAGAGGACTACAGAGAAAGAAAGTAAAAGACAGCTTTAACTGTGTGACTAAGCATCTGAAGTGGAAAAATAAGGTTGTTTTTCCTTCCTATAGTTGAACTTTACTAATTCTTTCATTTTCTGTAAGACATAACATAATAATGTAAAATTCTAGAACACTCCTAAAAGCAAAGGCTATTAGCTAGCCCCCTGTATTACAGTATAGAAGAACATCTAAGTCACAATAACACAGCATCATGCTCCTTTTGACTCACTCTCCTCATAGAAGAGCAAGACAATTTTCTCTTTTAGTATGCTGGAAATTTTCAATAACGTCAACAAGATCTTTTAAACTAAAATTATGTTACAGACTATTAGTTGATATTTTTATATTTGAGAGGAAAACAATCATAATTCACTCTTGGAATGTGATTTTATTTATATATTGGGCATTGAGATAATTTCCTAAATTTTGGAACATTTATTTGCAAATAAAGGTAAATGCCATTTAATTTCAAGTGAAAACGTGTACTCAAAGCCAGCTCTTAGAAACCACCTACACTTCTATTGTATTATTTACATCTGTTAATAAAATATTTTAGTCATGCTTTCTAATGTGCATCTTAATAAATAAACTAGGGTTAGACAGTATCATATTTAAAACGTGTTTTAAGAGGAATTTATTGCAGAAGAAAATCATACTAGATGTAAATAAAAAACAGACTTTAGGAGAACCACATTTGCAGTTATTCAGAGCTATCTATTTATCCCCAAAAACAACTCAAAGATCATACAGTATGAAATCTTATGTCTATAGAGATGCACACATACATAATGTCTGTACATGTATTACAGTCCATCAAATTTAATACTTCTTCTTTTCTAGCAAACATCTGTTCCAGACATTATGTACCTGTGTAAGACAAACTGTTTATGTGCTGAGATTGTCAAGTATTCATCTGGTCATTATCTTTCAGCCTTATAAAATATCACCGGTAATTAACTTAGGGAAACATAACATGATTAACATCATGTTTTTGTTCTCTTAAGACAGTTGAAGCTCTCCTTTCAGTGTGATTTTTTACATTTGTTTTTACTTATTTAAATTTGTAACTCTCAGTCTACCAGTAATTTATTTTTTAAGCTAGTTTAAAATTGTCTCCCTCTTCCTTTTTGAAAAGCTAAGCATACTGGCTGTGCTAGATGTATTGATATTTGGCACCTAAGGCACACTTAAAAAGCAGATCCACTTGATTATTCATCTGTGTCAAACACTCCTTTTCCATTTTTGGCTATTCAAAACCAACAGCTGTGTGAGAATGATTCTGAACTGATTTCACCTTTCCAATATACATGGCAGTGTAACCTCTTTCATCCCACACATCTGGTGGGATATCTTATGGAACTGTACAAATTATTAAAAAGCTGGGATGAACTTATGATAGTATCTGTCCATTTTATTGCAGACCTTAACAAAGAAACAGTTTGCTGACCAGTTTCCTTATATATGAAAGTTATTCTCGGTCAGGCTGTGTCATCATAAATCACAGAGGAATGGGTTCACTATCTAAAGACTTTAAAAAGGAAAAAATGAGAAATAAGATAGAATTATCTCTCCTCTTGTACAAATTACTTACTTGCGTTTGCAGAGCTGCTTATTTTCTATGAAATGTGTACTATACATATACTTTTGTTTTCACACTCAATCCCCGATAAACATCAAGGTGAATATAATCATTTTAGAATGGTTTTTTACTCTTGCAAGTTCTGAAAACAAATATTCTATTACAGTACATGCATTCTTTGAATCTTCTTTATCAAAGAAAGATGGATAAAGAAAAAAATCAAATCAGTAGAGTTAAAAAATGAGACTTTAGTAGCAAATTTCAGTAAATTTTCATTCTGCCATTAGTAGTAAAGAAATCAGTAAACTAAACATTTCATAAATATTTTGGGTAAAATTAAGAAGAAAGTTTTCATAAGATCTCAATAAAGTAATCATTACAAATAGGATTGCAGTGAAGAAATAATTCAGTGTTTTGCTGAGTGATATCTGCTGTTGAGCCTATGGCAGATTTAAGCCAAGGGAGAGCTTGATATATGTGACAGCATGCCATTTAGAAGTGTTGCCTGCATGTTATCCCTGGGGAAGGCTTCGTTTGACTCTTGTGGTGTAAGGAAATGCTGAGAAATGCAGGTTACAAATTGAGCAATCCCCAGCTGTGTTATATACATTTGTGTCTGAAGCAATTACAACTCTTCCATTTATGTATGATAAAGCTGCGTCTGCTGTCATGCTGCTGAAGTCATTAAATATTCTCAGCATTGTGAAGTGATATTGCTAATTGAGAAAAACACCAGTAAATGCATTTTATTTTCATTTCAGTAGATCACAGTGGCAATTACAGTGGAGCTAGAGTTCATGCCTCTGGCACATAATCACAATTTCTCCAAATTCCAAGCTTGCTGTCATTTGATATGCTTGATTCTGTATCGTCATGATCTTAGACATTGCCCATAGGAACTAAAATTATGAGAAAACTTTAGACATCGCCTCCTATCACCATGAATCTTGACAATGAGGTAGCTGTAATTTGAAGATTTCACAAGACATGTTTAAAGCACCATAAACAACATTCAGCTCTTAATCTGTTCTAAATACAGATACTGTTATACGGTGACAAGAACTGTCTAAAGGCACTGGCTTTGTCAAGAGCTGTGGAATGGAAAAAAGTATTCAAAAATACTCCTCTTAAAAAAATATAAGCACACTAAATTCACAGATGAGAAACTTCCCCTCCTAAAAACAGTAAAATATATTAAAGATCTTTCCTTCCTCTTACTGGGAATATAGCATAATATTTCTCAGTTCCTATCCCTGTAGCATAGTCACTCTTATATAGTGATTGGGATCCTGTGTACACAGTCTCTGGATTCAAAATGTCTGCTATACCCTTTCAGCAATACTACTTATATCTTAGATATATAAAGGAAAAACTCACTAAAATCTCACCTTTTACTTTCAGTTATTTAGAGGCAAGACAGTTATCTGACATCTCTAGTGCTGCAGGAAGTGAGGGTTCAGACTACCTCCTGTGTTTTGCCATTAGTAAGATATTCACTGAAGGCATGAGTTTGGAGTGAAAATTAGATTAATCTCCCTTCTGGTGTTAAGACTGTGTTTAAGTTTATTTCATAGTAGGGTATAGTCTGAGTTTTAGGTCCGCATGCTGAGCAGCCATATCTGAATTGATAAAAAAAAAAAAATACATATAGAGAAATTAATACGTCTCAGTGAAATGAAAGGATGAAAGCAAGAATTAGAAAAAGAACAAAGTTACTGAAAATTGAAGCAGTTTGAGTCATAGAAAATCCAGGAAAGCAGAATACTTGAAATTTTGTATACAACATTGTATTTCAGGTTCCGAGAGTCAAGAAGCTGCTAAATGTTTTTGTTTATTGGTTTTTTTTTAACAAAGGAAAGAACTCATGGCTTTATCACCTGTTTGCTTTGTTGAAATCTTTACAGGTCTGGGCAGTAACCAGTGCAACACTTATCATCTGAGGGACAGAAGGACAAGGAAGGAAATTAATGCGCTTGTGTGTCAGTGCAGTATTTACAGCACTGCTTGCCTTCAAGTTTTTAATTACCATTTCACTGTGTTCACAAAGTCCTTTTCAAAAAAGACCCCAACAGGAGAAAAAGAAGCCAACAGATAGCACATATGTGAATGGTGACCAGTCCAGAATTAGGGAGGGTTAGTAGCAGCTATTTTATTTCATTCTTAAAGTAAAAACATTAGCAGTATGCAAGTATTTTTGCATGGATTAACTCAACATTTATATTTTAATACAGGGGCACGGCTGAGGAAACAAGTATTGTATGTTCTATGCATTATATAGGTTATGCATTAATCCCTTAATCATGAAACCAGAATCAAACAAGCATTCTGGTCTATTAAATATAAAGAATTTCTACATTGTTACTAAGACTCATCAGTTATGGTTTACTTAATGAATACTTCTGCTGAAGAATTTAAACTTTCCACATCTAGCTCAGTAAACATATTTTACATAATGAAAAGAAATTCTATCACCCCATAATTATATTTTTCTGAATGTTTTTAAAACCATAATATGGGCACCCTTCTTTAAAATTTATTTTGCATAAAAGTGTATATCACTCTTAATCTCTCCATATATAATCTATCTATATATACAGACTCTATCTATATATATAATATATATAATAAATAGAAGATTGAGTCAAAAAATCTTCATTTAGAGAGAAAACTCTAAATTGCAAAATAAAACTTTTATATTTTTTATTTACAAAAATAGATACTGTAGTAGATCTTTTTTAATGAAATGTTTGTTTCCACTTTGACATAGACCTAACCTCAGTATTTTTTTTTACAATTTTCCAATTTATTGTTAGACCACTGCTCAGATTTAAAAGAAAATCTCAAAGTGAAATACTTTTCAAAAAACTAGATATATTCTTAAAAGTTAAATTGGTTTTTATTTTTAAAAAGTATTGTTTGTCTGATTAGTAGCAACACTTCTTCTATGTTTATTGTACCAAATGTCAAAATATTGTGCATTAAATACTACCTAGCATGTAACTATTAGTCAAAGTATTTAATTAACAAAAAATGAAACGGTGGTAGATTAAAATCAGCAAAGTTTAAGATAGCATTTGTAATAATCAGGTAAATTAAAACTGTAGATGTGGTGTAATATGAGAAAATACAGCTGTTTAGAAATGACCACTTGACATCATATTGCCTGTATGTGTCAAGAGTTTGGGGTGTCGGGGTGGGGGTGGGTCTGACAGGGAAACATCTGTGAGGAGGGGCCAGGTGTGCTGGGCTCAGCCTGTTCCAGACAGCTCCAACAGATCCACTGTAGGACACTGCTGAGCCCCACAGCCAGGGTGCAGGCACCTCTGTGCAAGTGTATTCAAGGAAAAGCAAAATGCCGCCTGGTAAGGTAAGGAAAAAGAGTGTGAGAAACAAGTCTGCAGACACCAAGGTCAGTGAAGAAGGAGGGGAAGGAGGTGCTCCCCTGCAGCTCCTGGAAGACAGCCATGGAGGGGTTGGTGTTTTCATGCAGCGTGCAGAGAGGAGCGCATCCCTGCAGCCTGTGAAGGTCTCCACGTAGGAGCAGGGGGATATTCCTGAGGGAAGTGCAGTCAGTGAAGGGGAGGAGGGTAATATGTATGAATGTGTTAAGATGGTTCCATGATACCAAAGTTGATGGAGAATAGGAGCTATATTCAGTGGCTGAAGGGAAGTGTTGCCAGGTAATGAATTTTCCCTTCTGAGATTTTATTTGCGTTGAGATACCTCTGTGTTGTGTTTCAGCAACTTAACACGGGTAGCCATTTAGGATGTATTTATATGGTTACTTGCGTATCAGTAAATCCATGACAGCAGACTGTGGATCCTGAACAATTAATACTTTAGACAGATAACCTACATAGTGCAACACAACAGTATATCTGCTCTGCACAACATCTCGGCCTTGACAGTTGTGCCACATCACTGCCACACGTCTTTTTCGCTGGGTGATAATTTTGACATCTATGTTACAAAAGATGTTCTGCAAAAGGAAAAGAAAAAGAAGGCAGAGAATTTTCAGTCAGATAAAGCCACCAGAACAGGCAGAGTTTTAACTGCTGCCTGTGAAACCAAGCAAGACCAAACAATATGTAAGGCTGAAGTGAAATGTGACAGTCTGGGGTTGCACTGTGAGAAATGCAACTTTCCAATGCTCGGCAAACTATAAATAATATCTATTTAGAATGTAAAATCCTCACATACAATCTTTCAAATTTTTATTTTTTAAAAAAAAAATTATTTTTCTCCCCTCACTTGTCATACAATGGCAGCCCTAAATACACTCTCTATGCTCTGGTGGGTATGTGGGAAACAAACTGAGTCTCATCTCGAAAAGGCTTACATAAGTCCTTGCTCCTGCTACTCCATCTCTTTCAATATTTTCTGCTACACTACCAAGAATTCTACATGGAAAAATTGCTGCATTGAAAGCCTTAATTTAAATTAATAAAACCACCTGTCATAAAAATAACCTACCAGAGAAACGGAAAAAACCTCAAACAGGAAGATATTCTCATATTCTAGTACTAAGGAAAAAAAAAGATGTTTCCATTAGATCACCAAAGAGCACTCTCCCATAAGGTATTTTCTTATAAATTTACATGGTTTTAAATTAAAGATTACCAGTAATAAGTAAGACTGTGGAGCAATTGCTTTTCTTTCAGTTGTCTTGCAGTCCTTAAATGGAATTTTGTTCACATAAAACCTAGAAAAATATTTGGGCAGCTTATTCCTAATACATTTTATCCTCAAACTGAAGAGATGAGTAAATTGTGAATAACTGAAATGATGATTTAGAATAGAAGCTGTTACATAAACACAAATATCAGCACTGCTATTACTGTACCAGTAATAAAGGCAATCTGAAGCCAAGGTATGGAAGTCTGAATGCCATTTTATTTATTTTATTAGATTCATATGAGGCATTTTTAAGTTCTTGATGAGGTTAAAATCCATAAAAATAACACTGTGCAGCAAAGTAGGTGATGCAGAATAAAAGAATTACAGACTCAAATGTTAAATATTTAGTAATATAGAATTTCTTTAAATTTACATATCTGCAAAATACTTTTCTAGCAAGTAAAATTGTCAGTTTAAAGAAAACATATTTTCATTTTATTCCTGTAGAAAATACATAAAATTTTAGTGCATGATTTAAATTATTTTTTCTGTTGTTTCCTAAGGATCTTGAAAAGTTTCCTGCATGAAATTAGATCATGTGATGTCTGCTAACAAATTCTCATTTTTAAATGCTGTGATTAAAAATAATTGGAGATTAATAATGCGTATACTTGATAATTCTTCCTAGAAACACCTTAAACTTTATTTGTCTCAGTCTTCTTGTGTGCAAAACGGCAGCACAGGTTTAGGACCTGAAAGTAGAAAGGAAAGAAAACTGTCACAGGGGAGGGTGTACGGGATGGTGGGTTGTGGTGCAAGTTGTCCTTTTGAAGGTGGTGGTTCAGGGACAAAGAGGTTTGGGTTTTGTTGTAGGGTTTTTTGGCTTTGTTTTTTGGGGTGTTTTTTCCCTGCTGTTTGTTTGTTAGTTTTGATTTTTTTTTTCTTCAATTAAAAAAAATATTTCTTATGTTTTTAAAAGCTAAAGGATTAAAGCCTAGTAACATAAATTTTGTCCAATGGCACATGCATAAAATTCCTGATAGCTGAGCTACCAGAGGGAATCATGTTCTTTGATTGTTTTCTCATTGATACTTCACTTAACTAAAAAATCTCCTTGTCATCTATTGAGTTTCAACAGTGGAATGTAAGCAAGCAAAAACCTTGAATCTGTTCTCTCCAGGCTCAATTAACTCTACCAAGTTAACAGAGCAATGAACAGCACTTTACACTGACAGGACTGTCTGAAATGGACTGTGCTCTGGGGTCACAAGTCATCTCCTGTTCAATTCTTGTTCCATAAAGAAGTCTTTTCAACTTTTCATACAGCTGCTTATGTATTGCTGTCGTGTGTTCACTTTGTGATAGGGACCAGAAATCAAATGAAGAGAAGCCAGGTCTCCCGTATTCTTCTTTATCTGGTTCTTGCACACATGCTAGTGGGCTATGATTAAAAGAGACTCTCCAGGTTCCCTCCCATAATAGCATTCACAGTTGGATGAAGTACTAGCAGGAGACTTACATGCGTGGTCAAATTTATGCATAAAATTATCCTATTACTTTTTTTATTTGATGCTGTGTTATGAGAAACCGCAAACCTTTCCCAACTAATTTTGTTCATACCATTCAGTTTTATAAAAAATCTGTCGCTTCCCTCCTCAAATATATTCTCTCCAAGCTAAATATTTATTAAAAATTTCCTAACATGAAAGTTTTTTCATAGTTTTGAATGATCATCCTTTTTGTACTAGCCCATATCCTGTAGGGTCTATAATTTAGGTTGTTTTTTTTCCCTCTTTTTTTTTTTTCTATTTTTTTTTTTTTTCCCCAGGGCACAGTAGACGAGAAACTAGATTAAGAATGGCAGGGTTTTTTTTTACTTTTGATCTCAGTTTCTTTCCTACTAATTAGCTGGTCCTCAAGAATTTTTCCATGGGAAAAAAGTATTTTCTTTTCTATTGGTGTGACTGTTATTCAAAAGAGCAGATGAAAAATTGTCAGCAAAAGACAGCTCTGAATCTGTAAAAGTTTCAAAATGATTTTATGGATTAAGAGAAAAGTAGACCAAAATTTTAAAAATACTTGATTAAAGAAGTCTTCCCCTTAAAGAGGTAATAGTGGATTTTATTTTTAAAAATATTCTATTTGAATATGAAATCTTTTTTGTTCTTCATTATAGAACTATGAATATGGAAATAAATAATTATCAGCTACTATTGATATGTTTGTTATCTATTGATAATACATTATATCAGAATTCTAATTAATGGAAAAATGTATCTGTAGAGGAAATGCATATTGATCCAGATATTCAGCACTTATACAAAGCCCATGGGAGTTTTGCCTTTGGTTTCTGCTGGACAGGATTTTTCCCCACTAGCTTTTATTAATATGGCTTTATGTTCTGCTTGAGGGCATGGAATAGTTTTATGCACACATATTTCTGTAGATTGGTTCTACTCCTTAGATCACTTTATGCAGAGTGCTTAATCGTTTACTATGATGGTTTTCTTATCACATCCTGAATTAACTGTACTTGTTTCATAGAATTTAATGACATAAAATTAAAGTGGTAAGAAATTGGTTACCATTATTAATAATGTAGCACAGTAACTGGTAATACAATATTGATACAGATACAAGACATTTCAGTGCTAGCTATTTGAGCCAGCATTTTTCAGTGAACAACCTAAATTCTTTACGTTTCTGGTGATTATCTAAATAAAGGGCAGAAGGAATATTAGAAGCCATGAAATAAAGCTCTCTAGAATTCTAAATCTCTAGAGGATTTTTGACCTTAAAAGGATTAAACGAAACCTGAATCAGGTATCTGTACAAAAGAAAAAACTCTCATAAGACTGACATTTGGTGGCATATTTCCACATGTGCTTCATGTAGTAATGTAGAAGGATCAACATTAACTTCCTGGATGAAATAAATACGTAAATTAAAAAGAGTCATCAACTTTGGTGGTTTTCAACACGTTGTCAGAAGCTTTTGATTTATTTTATAAATATTTGGTATTCTCTGTACTTTTTGATAAGAAGACTAGGACACTGGAGTTTGATTCAGGATACTTGCTTTCTATTTTTAGCTAAGCTGCTCCAAGACTTACCTTGGGCAACTCATCTCATACTTCTTAGGATTTAGTTTTTGCTTTTAACTCTTTAGTCTCCTAGTTTGTTTTTTTTTATAACAAGCAATTGTTCCAGGGCAGAAACTTTACCTTATTGAAAGTAAAATGTCTGGAGTTACAGGTATTTAGACTGTTTAAAATATGTAGGCTATTGTACACTAAATATACAACTGTGTATTGTTTTCTCTAAATTTATTTCTTTACATGATATTTGGTGCTTTAGAATCGCAAATTTTCTTTTGTGAGATAGGGACTTTTCACTAAATGATTGAAATAGCTAAAACTGTTTATCCATAGTAAAGCTCCCAAATCTGTCTCTCATTTAATATTTAGTGGGGTTTTCAGTATTTTTCAGTATAAAATTGATATTTTCGGTATCAATTCAAAATGGAAAGGCGTCAAAATTTGCTTATCCCCACTGAAATGCAACATGGATGAGCTATCACTCTTAGTTCTTCAGATGACACTGTGACATAAATATCACAGTGCAAATCCTAAGAAACTGAGATAATGGTGAACTAAGAAGAAAACTCTCAGAAAATGTTTGGCATGTTCTATGATGCAAAATTAAATGTTCTTGAGAGATATTTGTTCAGAAAGATCTCACACACCTAAATAAGACATGCAGGGAAAAATTCTGTTGCAACAGTGTGGTCTTTATAGAGTGACTTACCACTTAAGAATCAAGAAGCAGATGAGACTTCATAACAGCTCCAAGTAGATGGGGTAGGATGAAGTGCACAATATTCTTATTCAAGAATTGTAGACTTGTGGATGGAAACATGGCCCATAAATAACTGTGGTAACAAATAATAGCAAATAGCATCTGTGGTTACGCTAACTCAGGAAAAGAAAATTTACAAGGGCCATCAATCTTCACGCTTTAGGGCACGAGCTGATCACCAGCTGACATCCACAAGCAATCTCTCTCATGGTGTTTTATTACACAGTAAAATAGATTATGAGCTTTTGTGACTTTGGGAAAGGAAGAAACATTGAGCACGGACACTGATAAGGTACGGGATTACAAAGACAATTACTCCAGCCCAAGATTATAATACTTGTTAAAAATCATTGCAATTTGCTTGCAAATTTAAGATTGATCAAATGTTATGTTACCCAGTGAGACTAATTAACTAATCACTCTATGACAATTTTTTTTTAATAGAAATTCCAGACAAACATTAAAAAAATATATTTCTTTAGCAACACTTGAATTAAATCATACCAGAGACATTTAGGCAACTATGTTAATAGCTGGTAATTAAATAGATAATTCAAAGACATTCTTCCTTTGACAGCAATCCCAGAAGAATAATAGTAGCATCTTTTCCATGAAAAGAGTTTATGTTATGTATGTTGTCTCAGTCAAATTAGAAATTCACATTCACATGAAATCTATATGAAAAAACCGACAATGGGTGAGTTTATGTGATAGAAATTGGAGCTTTTAATCCTATCCATCACATTTGGAGAAAAATAAGAAAAAAATTGGAAAAAAGGTCATATATTGGTTTCTTTTTGTTTTATAATTTTTGTTTAGACTTTTTTTTTTTTATAGCTTAAAAATTCTTTTAACTTCAATGTATTTTTTACATGGGTAAAGAACAAGGCATTTTCAGAGGTCATCTACTTGATTACTACTGGAATAAATGGAAAGATATAGCGTTCCTAAAAGTTTGAGTAGAGAAAAGGTAAAGACCTGCATAATGTTAAATTGCTTCTCACAACAGTATTTTGAACATGATTATCTATGGTGATTTTCACAGAAGATAAAATTTTGAGTTTATTTGAGAAGAAGAAAAAGAAGTGGTGTAACAGAACAGAAGTTAGAGACTGCAAGAGACTGAATGTGAAGTCTCTGGCACCACCATAATAGGCAATTGATGAAACAAAAGTAAATATTACCATGTAATGTGGTTAGAAAGAATAGCATGCAAAAAAAACCAAAAAACCCAACACAATGATTAAAATATAAGAATAAATACTACATAAAATATGAATCTTTACAGATGCCTGATGACTTAAAATACCTAAAGAGGGACTACAAGAAAGCTGGAGAAAGTATTTTTACAAGGGCATGCATTGATAGGACAAGGGGTAATGGCTTTAAACCTAAAGAGTTTAGATACTACTGATGCCTGTGAGAGGTTGACCTGGAACAGAGGCTAGACAATGTTAAAGGAATAAAGTTGGTATTTATTGAAAGCCCTTTAAAGGACACACCTTGGGCAGTACGTGCCCAAGCGCACGGCTGTGGCTCCACCCAATATGGACCCAAGATGGACCCTGGGTCACAAGTTTTCACACTTTTATATGTTTTGGTCCATTTACATATTGGGGTTAATTGCCCAATTGCAGCTTCAGGTTATGAAGTCCCATCCTCCCAGACTGTTCTCCTCAATTCACTGTCGTTTACACTTTTTGGGCCTGAGGCTGTAACAGTTGTCCTTGATTCCCAAGATGGAAAGGATTGTTTTGTCTAACTACCCTGTAAAGAGAAATTTGTAACACTTTAGTTCAGAGTGTCATACCAAGGCAGCACAGAACCTGAGAAATATGAAATCTGAAACTGAAGGCACCATTACAAGGAAATTCTTTACTGTGAGGGAGGGGAAACACTGGCAGAGGTTCCTCAGAGGACTCGTAGATTTCCCATCTCTACAAGTGTTTAAGGCAAGGTTGGAACAAGATGTTTTTTAAGGTCTCTTCTAACTCAAAATATTCTACAATTCTATGAATTTAATTATGAATAATTTGGATTTAAAGTCCATTAATCTATTAGGTATCTCTACTATATGTCATAGACAAAATTTGTAGTGTAGCTCTTCTGTGGTTAATTTGATTTGTATCAATGCAAGATTCACATAGTTAAGATCTGAATGAGACCTTGTTATACGCAGATAAGAGGAGTACGAGTAAATTTTTCTAATGAAAAAAGTATTTTAGAAGACAACTGATTCATGGCATCGAGCACTCTTAAAACCCTAGAGTTAGATTTCTTTTTTCATCTTTAAAAAATAGGTCAGATAAAGTAGATGGTCTGCTTATTTTAGCTGTTTGTATTTCTCTCACTATTCAATTCAATACTCATGGGTCCAGAGGAAGAGAATAAACAGAAAAACTTAATTATATGCCCCAGTGAGAATGAAATAACTACAGAAGATTGGGGAGGATTCTCTGTTCTTCTTTTTTATTATTACTTTTTAGCATTAAGATAAAGAACATTGTGACTCTTGGGAGAATATTTAATAAAGAAAACTTCTTGCTGTTGTTATAAACTAGAAAACTATGTATGTTCATGAATGCATCTGGGCACTGGGACCAGGTGGCAACAAGAAGTGAGAATCAATCATAGAAAGCAAGTCTTCAGAGCTGGGTGTCTTTATGCAGAATTCCTCTTGGAATGATTCCTAGAAAATTCTGTTGCCTAAGGAGTGTCCAGACTCCTATGTGACTGCTAGTTGGCACATGCTAAAATCACCCTGGGGAATTTTCTAGCACTTTGCTAGTATAAAATATGGTGTTCTGATGCTTGGGAAGTACTGTTTAATTTACCTTTAAAGACACAACTTCTAGGAAGAAATTCTCCCATAGATGTCTTCTATATTAGGAGCCCTATATTCAAATTCTCTCTTGCTCATTCAATTCCATGCATTTTTTGGCCCCATTATCTTTGAAGTCTTGTTGCTGCACAGTAAGACAGTTAGTGGGAATAATGAAAGAGAAATTCCTCTAAACTGTTATGTGTCTTGTTAACTTCCATTGAGTGAGGCACTGGAACAGCTTGTCCAGGAAAGTTGTGGAAGCCCCTCTCCTGGAGGTTTTCGAGGCCACCTGGATGGACCTCTGAGTACCTTAGTCTAGTTGATGACGTTCCTGCCCAAGGCGGGGGGGGGGTTCCAGCGTGGTGATCTTCAAGGTTCCTTTCCCATCCAAATCATTCTGTGATTCTGTGAACTTTGTTTTCTTGATAAGACAGTTCCCTCAGGATAAGGTAGATCTAAACTACACACTTTCCTCATCTGTGATGCATACAGTAAACAGAAGTTTATGGAAGAGGAAGCAAAAGTTCCTTTTGTTTTACAGCCATCACCACTGGAAAATCAGGCATTCTGAGTCCTTAAGTGCAAAGAAGAGATTCACCACATGCCTCTGAATCAGCCACCTGTTGATAAAGCTATTTATCTAATATTATCTCTTGGGTAGCTACTGGTCATTTCTAAGCTGCTCACACTTATCATCTGAGGTCATTGGTTTTGTCTATGCTAGTTCCCTGTGCAGTCAAAAGAAATAGGATTTATCTCATTTAGCTGGTTTCAAAAATCCTGTGCAGACCTATGCTCGTCTCCTTTTGCTGCAGTCAGTGTTCTTTACTTGGGATGTTTGGATCCTCTAGATGTTACATAAAGGATAAGTTGAGTGTTTAAAGCACAGATACTGAAGCTTATCTTCTACTTTATCTCTTGGAAACAGTGAGAGTTCCACTGAGAAAGGAAATACATTTTATGGTGTATGATGTTGGGTAAAGGTTCATCCTACTTCAGAAATGTCACTGTATTTTTCTTCTGCCCTAAAAAATAGAAGCCCTATAGGGTGCTTTATCTGTTGCACAAATACTCCTTTTCAAGCAGATGAACCAGTTGAATAAGCAATGTCCTCTGAAGCCTTTAGTCTTTTATTTTACATATTTGTATATGTAATATAATACTAATTCCAATAGTGGTTTTTACTAATTAGAATGTTATTATTAGCTTCCAAGAAATTAAGGAGGAAGGTGAGAGCTTTTCTTAAATGTACAGAAGTAGAAGTAGGGCTTCTTTTCCAGAACCCAACTGTCACCAAGCCAATTTTTATTAAAAAGATCTGTTGGAAGTTTTACTAGCCTCTGAAGCATGTGTTAACAGCTTTTTAATAAAACATGTAGCCATTATACGATGCACAAAGTTAGACAAAAATCATCATGCCCAAATAATCAAGAAATAACCCCTTTCTAATAAGCAACTCTAAAGAGTTCTATTTACGGTTAAAAGTAGCAAAATACACAATAGAAGTCAAACAAAACATATTCCCAAGAGAGAAATATTTCATGCTTCAGATTGCAGCAATTGCAGCCTAAGAGATTTAAAACATTTCAAAACAGATTTACGTTCATGCTCAGAATCAAATCTTTTAGAATGGCAATGATTACTGATGCAAATGATTTTCACACTGAGTATTGCAGCCTAAGACATGCAATTTTGGTAGCAGAGGTATCTTTCTAATCTACTCTGGAAAAACGCTGGCAGAACACAGTATAAAATTCATACTCTTCGGGTTTTTTTAATACAGAAAATGGTCCAATATTTCAATTCTTCCTTAAGTTATTACTTACTCAAAGTTTTATTTAAATGCAAAAGACTAGAACTTTGCTAATCAATGGCTAAATCAATTCCTATGGACATTTAAATATTTAAAATATTTAAATAGGTGCTTTGTTCTAGCAGTGGATTAGAAATTAAATCTTCATATACTAGTAAAATGAATTATACTGCTCAAAACAGATATACTCTTCCATTTTTGTATGTAGCCTCAATACCATGGCTTGGTCATATTTATGCTTCAGTACACACGCAGAAATACCAATAGCTTTTTGTATTTGCTAATAAATATAGCTGTAGAGCAATTTCCTTTCAGTTCTTTATGCTGCCATACCCATATGCTCTCAGGCAGCCCTTCCTTCTGTTGTCTGCTTGCTTTTGACAAGGAAGTGCTCAGATATATAAAAAATAGTCATTTATAGACAACAAAAATTTTAACACACTTAAAAATGTGGGGTTTTATACATAGAACAACTAATTTTACTATATATGCTTCTAAATGGGCATATAGGTTAATACCTTATGTGTATATGTACACATCTATAAAGCTTTAGAAATGGAGTAAAAATAGTCATAAAAACAGGCATAAAGTAGATGAAGCATTATGTAATAGGAACTAACTGAATAAGTAATTAAAATGTAATTGAGAAGAGACACTGATTAAACAAAATGAAAGGTAAACTCAGGTTCCTCCACTTTAGCAGTCTGTAGAGAAAGCCCTGAAATGTTTGCAGTGGTGAGCAGATGCTTCAAGAGAAGAGACACCAAAAGTCTGGGTGGTGTGTGGATAAGTGAGTACATTTCCAAGGGTTATAACACCCTTGTAGGAAACCCTAGTGTAAATCCCATCATGTGTAAGGAATAGTCTTGTTCTTTGAGCCAGATTTGGAGGTCCCTGAATCCAACTCAACAGAATGATCATGTAGTATAACTGCGGCAGACTTGGTAACACAAGTAACTCTTAAAAAAAATGGAAAACAGGAACAAAATACCAGCTTCAGAAAAAGTATACATGGCAACAATAATGAAAAGACCCAAATGAGATCCCAAAAAATACTGCATCAACCAGAAGAATCAGTTAAGGGGCTCATGAATCATAAAATGGGTTTTGAGGAATGTGTGACAGGTAGAAGATTAAGTAGTACCAGAGAGACTTCATTTGCCCATGGTTGAGGGGGATTTTACAGCTGCCTTGAGGATCACAGTGGGGAGCAGGCTGGTGCTATGTCATAGACAGTTGTCCTGTCTACTGCAAAAGCAGCCAAGAGCCAGGCTTTAGGACACAGACTGCAGTCCCATTCCTTTGAAGACACAGCTACTGCAGAAATCATATGTAGATAAGAAAAAAGCAATGTCTGTGTATTAGAGTTGAAAGACCGTAATTATTGCCTGGTAGAAAGGAGCAGCTCACAGCATACCAGCACTAAAAGATCTATCTGTATGTCAGTAGCACCTATACTACTGTCCTATAGTAGCTGAGTAGTGAAATCCTATTTGGAGTTTGATTGGCATGTTCTTATAGGAATTTTTTTATAGGACTTCAAAAAGAAAATAACTAACAGATTTAATAGGACTATGTAATAGTAGTTCATGAAATCATAGAAACATAGAATGACTTGTGTTGGAAGGGATCTTAAAGATCGTCTAGTTCCAATTCCCCGAAGTAGCTTGGGATTCTTTTCCTTAAGGCAGAAAAGTGATGAACATGAGACATGACACAAGCTTGTAAGGTCACGAATAGCAGTGTTGTCTTTCCAGATAAATAAATACAAAACATCAAATAAAGACGCCAGTTTCAAAACAAAAGGAGACAACTCTTTATGACATCTTTAAACCTGTAGAAATCCATGGCACACGTTATTATTTTAAAAGCACTGAGACTCAGCAGAACATTAGGAAGCACTACAGATGATAAATGCTTAAAAATTTTTTTAATGATGAAGTCATGTCTTTGAACTTAGAAAGTGTCAAACTGACATGGTCATATAGGCTGAGATGATATTCTGGAAAACTGACACTGCATTACTACCAAAAATTTGGTAAAAAATAAATTCTTAACACCAGTGTAGTATTAAGAACCAGGCATTCTTTACTTGGCTGGATGGACGAGAGGATATCTCCTCCAAAATATCATGCATACCAGGTACAGAAAAAACTCCTGTTTGTATACTGTATTTTACATACCTATTCATTGATTTTCCTGTAATAAACATACATATGATAATAATTTCCCTGAAATCTTTAACATACATTCCCTCTTCTTTATGCATGCATTCTGATGTTCTGAGGGTCTCTTTGGTGGTCTCTGTTGGTCAGCAACTCCCAAAGTCATAATTAACCACTAAATGAACTGGTAAAAAATTTACATAACTGGGCTAGTTACTCTTCTTCTCGGTCAATGAGTTTAATTTCCAGCTGGTGCTAAACCACAAAATCAAATTAATAAAAAACCAAAACAAAAACCCCACTCTAACTTTAATCAGGCAATAATTTTATTTTCAGCTGCAAAGCTTGTTATGAAAGAACTCAAGTTATTGTAAAGTTAGCAGCACTTTATCCTGTCCTTCCTTCTAACCAGACAATTTAGCAACCTCTGTACAACTCTCTTAGATTGAAAATTTTCTCTCTACATCCTCTGAGCCTGTCACATAACGCCATGATCCTCTTGCCAATGTCTTAGTCTTGACATAACCATAAATTCCTAGGGATATCTCATAATCCTATGCTACATATAATATTTTGCAATCTCCTGGAAAAAAAAGCAATATTTCTTGTAGAAAGTTCAATATACATTGCTTGACAAAAATGTTCCATATGATCCAATCACTTCAATCATTAATAAAATTTGGAAAAAAATGACCTGTATTTTACAGCTCCAAATCATGAAAACAACTGAATTATAAAATAGTAATAAAAGCAAACATTTCAAAGTGCTCTTTTTTTTTTTTTCCTGAACACTGAAATTTTCTACAGAATAATACTGCTGAATGGTTAAACATCCTATTTTTTTTTTTTTTTTGTCTCTACTCATAAGAACCAGTCCTTACTCAGAGAATCTTAAATGAAAATTGGTACTTGGACAAATGAAAGAAGGGAAGAAACTCTACAAAGATAATTATCAGTAGAATTAAACACCACTATCTTTTAATAGAATTTAGAAGATTTCAGTTAATTTTTGCTATCATAAACTAGATATATCAGAAGTCTGGAGTTATCTAATAATATTTAAATAAAAAGAAATAAAACAAAACAGAGCAAAAAAAGTCCTCTTTCTATCCATATAACATGCAAGAGGGAGAATTACTTCATTTTATGGTAGAATATGATACTGATATGACACTAAAATAAAAGAAGGCTGTTATAGCTTTGTAAAATGCTAGTTTTGTAAAATGGTTTAAACTTCAAAGACTTTTAGTAAAAGTGGGAAGACCTACATTTTGTAAGTCTAGATTTTGCAGCAAGGAAGAGAAAGCATCAGCACTTACCCAGTAATGATGAGGCTGGTAAGGGAATACTGTGATTTCAGAGACACTGTGAATAGATCTTTTTTGAGTGAGATTTGTCTGTAATGTAATGAAGACATACGGCCAAAAAAGGTTATATTCAGATGTTCAGGACATATTTAAAAGATCTGTAAATGATTCACATTAAATGATCATTGCCTCAAAAGACATACTGAAAATATAAGATTAGTTCCTGACAACTGAGGCAAAATCTATTATTTTAAAGTAAAAGAAACATAGGAAAGGAAAGAGAGTTCCAGTATTCAGTAAATTGAAGACTGTCTATATTAGGAAGTTAGTTCAAGAGGGAAAGAGGTAGGTGGAATCCAAATAATGGATCTGGATTAAGTTAAGTTATAGTGTTAAGTTGAGCCATAAATAATTTCAACAGTTATATTTTAGAATCAAATTAAGACAAAGGATAAAAAGAAAGCATGGAAAATAGAATTTATTATTCTGATATAGAGCTGAGGCAAATATATCTTGTTCCAGCTGCGTCTTTTGTAGGAGAAAGACAGAAGAATTACTTTCTGGCAATTGTCCTTCTATGAAAATTATTCACTCTCCAACTGCCATCTCATGATAACATAACCCACAATGCAAGGCCTCTTAGACACCAAAATACAATGCAACTAAAACTCCCTTTGAGGGACCTCAGACTCTCCCAAAAGGGTTACTTCCCAATTTCAGATTGTTGAGGAAGTCCGTACAAATATTCTGAGTACTAAATGAAAGACACAAAATGGGCTTCTGAACTGAATGAATCTAATTTATCTATAGCATTTCACTGTTAGGTCATCTCCTGGATGTGTTCTAGTTTCCTCAAAGCTTTTGCAAAAAAAAGATAGAGCAGGACATCCCAGAACTGACAGTGTCAAGTGATCTCATGAAGAGGGATCATTTTCTGCTGTTCTCTACTTTGAAAGCACAGACAGAAAGTAATATGGATTTTCCCAGTAACCTTCCTTAAATACCCACTCCCCTACAGCTTTTTTATCCATGTCTTTGATTTGCTGATTGAGTCCGGTTGTTAGTATCATCTTTGCTTTGTATGACATGCATTATTTTGGTACAACTATTCAGTGCAACTTTTGATGCCTTGAGAGGCTACCTAGAACAGAGGCAAGACAGTGTTAAAGGAATAAAGTTGGTATTTATTAAAAAAAAAACCTGCAAAGGATACACCTTGGGCAGTAAAAGAGCCTGGCCATGGCTACACCCAAGATGGACCCTGGGTCATGAGTTTTCACACTTTTATAAGTTTTGGCCCATTTACATACTGGGGTTAATTGTCCAATTACCAGCTTCAGGTCATGAAGTCCCATCCTCCCAGATTGCTCTCCTCAATTTGCTGTTGTTTATACTTTTGGGGCTTGAAACTGCAACTGTGTCCATGGTTCTTGGGCCAGAAAAGGATTGTTCTGTCTAGCTAAACTGTGAGGAGAACTTGCTAACACTTTATATGAAGTTCAGAGTTATATATTAATGCAGTACAGAACCAGAAAATTTTGAAGGTAAAACTTAAGGCATCACCTTGAGCTGTATTTCTTATTCATTAGTAATTTAATTTGCAAACAGAAGCTTAGGAAGCTATAGGAAATAAGAGGTGGATGTGGTTTTGTTGGCTCTTCTTAAGTAAGTTTACTTTGCATCTCTGCTTCATTACATGATGGAATTTTTATCTTCATCTTCCATTTTGTCCTCGTGTTCATGACAGTAGTGTTTGATACTATTAGGCTTTTAGTTGTTGCAAAACAAATTTGCGGCTCAGTCTGAGCAAAAACTGTCAAAGCATGACATGCCCTGTTTAAAGCTTTACAGATTAGTATGGCTACAGTTTTATCTAACAGGTACACTGATGCTACTTTTGCTACAGCAGTTAATTTTGCATGCTGTGCTAATTTTATATCTAGGCTGTTTGGGCTCTGGCTGAATAGAGGAATTCCTGATTACAGAAGTATTGAGAGTGGTGTTGTTTGGGCAGGAAAGCTTAGCTACATATATAGACACAGTTCAGCTCCCAGAGTGAAATGTGCTATCACCTCCAGGGCTAAACTCTCTGGAAAGTGTTAATTACCTTCTCATGTATTTCACTCTGTAGACATTCTTTGGTTGTTCTTCCTACTTAGAACATGGCAGGTGAAGACAAAGGTTCCTATGGAGGGCATAATTCAAAGAGTTGCAAAATAATATCCACCTTTTTTTAGTTCTGCAGAGGAAGCAGAAACATATCTGATTTTTAATTACTTATTTTCCAGATATCATTTTAAGGGAATGTGGAAATTCACTTCCCAACTTTTCTCAGTTTCTTACTTTAACATTCTTTCTCTTTCACATTCAGTCTCTTTTTTGGCAACCCTTAACATGTGCCAAGATACTACAGAAACAGATTATAGAGTATTTCAGAGTACAAAACAATAATTTACTGTCTATTGTACACAGTATATTGCTAAGATTAACAGACTACTACAGTGATCAATAGCATCTTCATCATGCAGTTGTATAGGGAAAAGTGAGCTTTTGCTGCATTTTGTAGTGGGATGACCCTCAATACTGCTGAGTCAGTGTCTTCTAATTGATCTCCTGTGCTGGGGAGGGAGAGCTGGAAAGGATCTTGATGTCAGTATTTTTACACTTGAACCTTTTTGGAGCTGGTAACACTCATCATATTTTTTACCAGCAACCCTTTTGTCTGTGTTTTTACTTTTTTTTTACTTGTTGTGGTTTTAAGCACAGACTTTTTCACACCTTAGCAGCAATTTTGTCTAAAATTGATCCAAGGTCACACAGCTGCTTTGAATTAAATTAGCCCTTGAATTACAGCAGAACCGGGTTGAGTAGGGGCTACATCAAAATGAACTGCATTGGTTTTTCAGAATAATGACAGCACTAAGCCTCTAAATTATTGCAATAGTTCATTTCCCTAAATATGAGAGTCTAATTTTCTATGAGATGTCCTGGCATATCCAGGAATTCTCTGGATAATCTTCAACTAACAAAAATAATATGGAAAAATATTTATAACTTGATCTCTTCCTAATTAATTATTTAGAGTGCTGTAGTGTAAACTTTTTTCACATTAAGCATAGATACATGTCATTAAAGTGTTTCCAAAAGAGTTGATTCAGCCTCATTGATTTATTCAGGTCTGCTTACTCAAATTTTGCAGCAGTCTCACATTCTGAGATAATTTTCACTTTTCCCAAATTCTGCCAAACTTTTTATTTGAATGTTACAAAAATAACTGTCAATTTCCTTATGCTGTAAGTGGATGTCACATCCTTTTACAATCTTTGTTTACTGGAAGTATAAAACACGGTGGCAGCTTCTGCAGATAAAGTAGAAAAGTACTGAATCTGAAGGATAACACACGCTGAAACAAACACAATCTGAAAAAAAAAAAAGCCACCTGTCCCTGTTACTTTCCATGTCAAGTGCATGAGCTGCAAAAACCTATCTTTTGTCTGCTCAGTCGTGGAAAAGGAAGTGACAACTGCAGCATTTTACAGCTCATAACAGTGTCAGAAGCAAAGTAAGAAAGAAGAAAATACAAAGGGGAAAAAAATCCCTCACAATGTGCACTTCATTGAAGAGAAATAAGAATTAATGAGAAAACATCTCTGCAATGACAGAAAATTACATGAAAATACCAACAGAAGAAAATATAAACATGTAAAGCTAAAACAGGAAATGATTCATAGAAGAACATGTTTACTGGGTGACATATATACTCAGAAAAACATACAGACATCTAAAAAAAGAAATGTTTCTGAGAGCTAGGGAAAAGTTTAAGAGAATTTAAGTTAGTGGAAGTTTAGATTAAGAACTAGGCAGAGATGAGGGAAGGGATATATTCTAAAATACTTCAATTTTTAGCTTAATGAAAAAAAACCCAAACAACCCAGCATTCACATATACTTCATTATTCTGGATGTCAATTCCTCTGGCTATGGATTGTCTAGGTTTAAATAACATTTTCTGTGCTGTATTAAAATCTTAAGGAAATTTCTTTTATTTCTGTGTTTTTGCAGAAATTATTGAAGTATTGTGCCCAAAATAAAAGGAACCGATACAGGTCCTGAGGATCAATAGAGGAATTTCTGTTCACTTTAACAGGCTTTGAAACCCTCATAAATTAAAATCACTGCACTAGTACTTAGGTACATAGGTAAATAGATGATGAAATAATTTTAAAAAAATTAAAAAATAGTTCTTTAAAAGATTTCTGACATTGAAATAATCTCTGACTCTCAAAAAATCTTTTGCACAATATGACCTTTGGTGATATTTTATAGAAAGAGTTTCAGCCTGCACAAAACGATTGTAAGAATTGGTTTTGAAAAAGTAGTTCATTTAATATATTATACTTATCTGTGACAATCTTTATAGGCCTGGAATCTCTAGCCTCTAGGTAAGTATAATGATTTGAAGCTGATCTGAAACTGTGTAAAATGTAGTGATTAAAGAGATAGGGTAATAGGGAACATGAAGAAATGTGTTTCTGCATATTAAGTCAGTAAAGATACAAAATTATTTTAAAAAATGCCCTTGACATCTTATCTTTAAGGAAGCTACTGCTTGCAAATTTCTGCTTTGCTGCAGAATGACATGTTTTCAGATTTATCAAAAGAAGAGAAACATCAGGGAACCTAGTTACTGATTATTAATAAAGATAATGAGAATTATCTCATTTGATTTACTGAGAATTTTAACAATCAGATCAATGTAAAAGCAAAATATAATGGCAGCTAGATGCAAGAGCAAGCTTATCTTCTCCTCTGGATATAGAGTGTTATTTTGCCATATTAATACTCTAACTAATGAGAACAAACATTTATTATATAAAAATAAACCCCTCATTTATTATATAAAAACATAATCCCCTCCCCCCCCAAAAAAGGTAAACATTCTAGTAATAATCAGAAACACAAAACTTAGGATGCTCTTCCAGAAGAAGTTATATGTATTTGAGTTTCCTTATATATTCTGGAATATTTGAATCATGTTACTCAAATTTTCTTGTATAAGAAGTTTTTCTAGGAAAAAAATAAGCATACAGTTATGCTAAAAACAATTGAATGAGTAAGTTCTTATGACTTCTGTTATTTAAAACCTTTGAAAGGATGGAACATTTTGAATTTCTGGTATTTAATAATAAGTCTGCTTCAAGCAAGGAAGTTACTTTGCAAATAGAAACCCTGAAATTTATAGATGTGTTATTTTTTAACTTAGGAATCAAAATGAAATCATAAAATGAAAAAAGAAAAATAACTGTTACATTCTGTCTTTTGTATGGCAGAGGATATGTTTCTTCATTATTTAATAAAAAAAAAGTTAAAAAGTAACATTGCTGCAAATTAAATGTTATGGTTTTTTAGTGAGTGTTCTTTACATAGGCTCAAGAAATGAAAAGCAACTTGGTAGAAATTTGAAAAAAAATATGTTGTTCTTGTAATACAATTTTGCTCCTTGCTGTTGGGAGGCAATGGTTATGTTGAGCATGAGATTGTAGATAAAGCATGATTTAAATTAAAGCTGTGCTTTGGGCTGTGACTTATTAGATTACAATAAGGTATTGTTAGATTTGTATGTCTCTCATATGGATTCTGAGTGGAAGCCAAGAGATGTGCCACTGGCTGTATGACCAGAAAAGGGCACTTGTAGACCTCATCCCATGATGATTAATACAGAATGGATTTCAGGGTTTGCCTTGAACCAAGATTGAACAACCTTCTTTCAATGAAAAGTGGAGGAGGGGCAAGATAGACAGACCAGCAAAGTGAAATGAATTAATTGTTGACTCTGATGCTGTTAGGTCAATGAAAATTTCCATCTGACTTAGTTAATTCATCTTTTAATGGCAGACTCAGAGAATTCTCAAGCTCATTCATCTGAGCTGCGTATATATTAATTAATAGGTTTTTTTGTATTTATAATCAAATTTGAGTATTTTCTATTGCTCCATTGTTACTGTTTTCACCCAAAGGTACGATGACAAGTTAGACTGCACTGTCTTTTACTGACACACTAAAATAAGAGTAAAATGATATTAATGTAGTAAAATTGGTTTGATTTATAAAGTAGTTTTTTAATTTTTTTTCAAAAAGCTTTCCTTGAACAAATTAGGAATGGGGCAGAGTTCACAAATGACATCAGGAAATGGGAAGAGCACAAAACACAACATACTGCTATTGTTCTATTATATGAGACAGGCTAAAAGGGATTATGTCAGCTGTTAGTTCATTTAAGGAAATTATAAAGAATTTAATTCTAGAGTGCTTCTGAGAAAAACTGCAGTTTGGGGAATCAGCCACCTACAGTGTGTGCTTAATGCAGTGGTGAGCATGTATTATGTATCTCTCCTTTGTGCCCAATGGCAGAGGATATGAGTCTTTTCTAGCCCTTAGCCTTAAGGCCTGGTCCTTTCACCAGAACTGCAGAGAATTACAACATCAGGAGGAGTGGGAGTCCCTAGATCACATTAAGACAGTAGCTGTTGCACATATACTCACCTAAAAAGAAGGAGCACTGCACAACATCAAAAATAAGTATCCCATTCCAATGCATGAAACAATATCAGATGTTGGGCTTTGAAAAATGAAAGCTGGAAGAACAATATCTTCCCTAGTCCCCCAGCCATTTGCCATGTGTTTTAAACTCTCTTAGACAACAAGAGAGTATGTAAAAATACTGTCTGGTGTGCAACAAACCTATAAGAACTTTTGACATGTGTGTCCATGGACCAGAAAGGTATAGCCTTTTTAAAATTGCAGAAGCCACAATTTGCAAAATGAAGATATTTAAGCGTGAAAGGTAATTGAAATTACATTCCTAAAAGAGTAGGTCAGTTATTGAACAAGACATTAAACATCACTTAGGTGGAATTACCTTGAGAAAAGCAAATCAGACACAGATTGCTGTCAAACTCCAATTTCTGACTTGCAGCTTCCATGGGAAGGCTCCTGCAACAAGACAAAAGAGAGAAGAGAGCTGGTATTCAGTAATGTCTCGCTTTTAGAATGAAAGAAGAGCTGTGAATCTCCAGTAAGGTGCTTTAGCTTCCAAATTTCAGAGTCATGTTTGATACAGTGGTGTTTAACATTCCAGCACTCAGCAAGCTGGTTGTTTTGAATACTAATTTGAGTTCCTGTATTTGGTGCATAGTTATATCTAGGCACCTAGATCAGCACTGCATATTGAGTTTTGAGTACCTACATTTTGGATGTTGCAGTCCAAAACATCACAATGTGGTCTGTTGAATCTCCCACTGAATCATTTTTCAAAATGAGGCTCTGGACTAGAGAGAAATAGAAGATTAGTTATGTAAAGGAGTAGTAGAGTATGTAAATCACATATTGGTGAACCTGTGCTTAATTAATACCCATCTTCGATGTATGTAAAATATGTTAAGATCAAACATCAGAATGCTTTATATATATATATTACACTTACTCTACATATGCTTAGGTCTTGTTTAAACACCCAGGATCTGTTTCATAAAAAGCCATGTTCAAATTATGTCATCACACTTAAAATACCAAGATACTTAGGATACTAGCAAGGCCTGTTATATTTTTTCATTGCTTTTTTCACAGTAGAAACACATTTGAAAATATTGCCATAACTTACTTTTCCCTCTCCCCTGTGACCTGGTGCCCAAAGAATTTTTCTAGGAAAAAAAAATATATATCTTGTCAGCCCAAAGGGATTTTTAATGTTACTCCTTTACTTGCAGCAGGGAGTATTCAGTTACTGGACTTCTTTACAGATATATATATATATAAATCAACCCTGTTATTATTATTTCCAGATGAAAAGTAAGCCTTAGTACATAACTCCCCCTTCCAAAGTATTTTTATTTTAAGGGATTTTAAAGTACAGTTTATTGTAACTTCTCTTAAAGTATTACAGATACTTCCACTAAGACTTTTAAATATATATAGTTTTATCCATAAGCATTTTATTTTTTGGTCTAAAGACTTCTTTTTTCATACTTTCTAACCACTATATAACTATATAGAATGAAGTAGAATTACTCTAAAATATTTTATGATGTTTAGTATTGTATTTGCTAATGAAAACTTTAACTATAATTTTATTTATTTCCTATCACATAGGTAAAAAGCAATCAGCATCCAACATGGTAAGTTGCTATAAGATAAGCCTGCCAAGCTCATCTGTATAGTTGCACTTTCTCCTTCAGCTGTGGCAGATTCCAATGTTTCACTTAGTATTAAAATACAAACCTGCTTCTTTCATCCTACTTGACATCTTATCAAGGTTTAACCCAGCAGGTAGCTAAACACTACACAGTCAGTCATTTGCTCTCCTCCCCAGTGGGATGGGGGACAGAATGGTGGGGAAAAGGGAAAGATTTAGGGGCAGAGATAAAGATTTTTTAAAAGGACCGAACTTGAAGGGGAAAGAATAACATTAATATTGCTAGATGAAATAGAATACCCAAAAAGATACACAGTGAAATTGCCCACCACCCACCGAAAGGTGCTCTACCAGTTCTCAAGCAGCAGCCCCTTATCAGCTTTCTCCCTCCCTAGGTTATGTACTAAGCACAACACCATGTAGTACAGGATATCCCTTTGGTCAGTGGGGATCAGCTGCTCTGGCTCTGTCTCCTTCCAGCTTCTTGCAGTCCCCAGGCCGTTCTATGGTGGAGTAGTGAGCAATGCAGAAAAGTTCTTGACTTAACGTAAGCATCACTTAACAAAAACTAAAACATCAGTTTGTTATCAACACTATTCTCAACCTCAGTCTAAAACTCAGGATCTTACTTTATTAGGAAGAAAACTAACTATCCCAGCTTAAACCAGAATACATCTAATTTTGCAAAAGACAAAAATCAAAACTGCTCGGTTCCCTTGTGTTTTCAGTGAATGATATAGATGATGTTGATGCCTTCTGGAGGCTGACCTGGAACAGAGACTAGACAGAGCAAAAGGATAAAATAGGTATTTATGAAAAGGCCTCAATGGGTACACCTGGGCCACACAAGAGTCCAGCTGGACCACATCCAAGATGCCCCAAAATGGCCACAAAATGGATGCACAATCACAAGGTCTCACACTTTTATAAGTTCTGGTCCATCAGCATATTAGAATCAATTGTCCAACCATAGCTTCAGGTT
>JAWWMU010000001.1:70072308-70112722 GCA_035048155.1 Cinnycerthia olivascens | reverse complement strand
TCTATCTATCTATCTATCTATCTATCTATCTATCTATCTATCCTTACTTGCAAATATTAGGCTTTGTCTGTTCTTTGTTTTGGTTTTAACAAATTTTTTTGAAAAAAGGTAGCATTCTACCTGAGCATAGATTCCTTTTTGTAATGAAATACAAGTATTTTGCTTTTAAATGGTTTGTCTTAAATAATTCAAAGAAGTATTAAGGAAACTATTTTAATTTTCAAGCTCATTTTTAAATTTCTGTTACTACAAAGGAGAGGAATATGCATGTATGAAAATAAAAAAAAAGCTTTAGATATTGTTAAAAAAAATTGATATTTTTTATGGGTGAAAAAAATCAACATATTTCTGTCATTCTAGAGTTTAATACTCATAGTGTAAAGAACATGATTCAGAAATCTAGCTCCTCTCTCTGAAGGGTTAATACTGTGTCTTTGTGTTGTATTCATGAATGCACTCCAAGACACCTCATCAAAATTAGACCAAAATTAAAATTCACTTAATTTCACTTGACTCAAAAAGATGCATTTATTTTCCTGAAGCAAAAACTTGTCATACATTCATGTGTTCCCTTCCTTCCCCTAGAGAACACATATGTCACCTCCATGCTGCCTCAGCCCACTGAGGGAATAATAATTTTTAATAAGACTGTTATAAAAAGACAGTTAATTTGCATGTGAAATGTTCCTTTATGAGAGCAATTATAAAGAACAACTATGATTACACATATCAAAGCAAACAACCCTGAAAACAATTTTTTTGTCTGGACAACAGCATCAGAACATTACCAGGTAAACATGGTATTTCAGTTGTTTACAGATGAGACAGAACACAATCAAAAACAATGACTACAGTAGAGGAAACACTATAGAACAAAATGTTCTTTGAAGAAAATAAAACTGACATATTTTGAGAAAAATAAACCGTGCTTGTGTTTTATACATTTCTTTACACACTGAAATTCTCTTTTTGTTCCAGAAAATATTGCTATGTCAGATATGGGCGATTATATCCCACTTGTGAAATCAGAAGTTGACTATATTTTTTTTTTTTTTTTCTGTGCTCAGAACTGTATGGTTTGTGTTTATTTCATTATGTCTTCCACCAAAGGAATGGGCACAAAGGCAAAATATTGCTTTTACTGGTTGTGGATGAACATGATTTTATATTTAGGATTATTGGCACTTATCACCACAGCCTTAAATGAAGGAACCTCTTTCTAGAAGGAAACAGTAGGAAATAAAATAGAACATCTTAAACTGTGCTTGCCTGTCGACACACGTATAACAATGTCTGTCAATAGAAAATAAGAGTTTGTTAAAAGAATGGTATTTTAATTGAATTGTGTGGATTTAGAACACTACTTTACGCTTCCCCATAAAAGGTATAATTAAGACTTACTGAGATACTATCCATTTGGAAAGGCGTTCATTAGATAAGGTAATACCTACTGGAAAACATTTAGATGGGAAGATTTTGACTGAGAGACTTTCAAAGGGACTGACCTCTTCCCACTGAGGAAATGTAGGCTTATTTCAAAATAAACAGCCTACTAAATGCATATAATCTAGGCTCATTAGGAGTCTTTAGTTCGTATCCTACAAAGTGCTGCTCATACCTTCCAGAACATTTTCTAAAAGAAGCAATGCACTGTCTAAATCAAAGTTCTCTGCCACCACGGTACTTGTTTAAATCCTAACAGATTTTTTTTTTATTAATTCTATAGCTGAAATACTTAGGCAGTTACCTTAAGATAGATATGCAAAAAAGATTTATAATAACACATAATCTTTTAGATGAAATTGCCTCAGTTCTGCAGAATAGCTGTGCAGATACTTCACAAAGAAGTGAGGTGCTGTTTGTCAGTCAGATGTGCACTTCTCACACTATAAAACACCCACTGGGTATTTGGTGGCATGAACCCTAGTAAGATTTTTCCAGACATCTATTTCTTGTAGTAATTTTGAAAACTATTTCTTAAAGACTGTGGGAGACACTGTTATTCTCATTCTTATTCTCATGATGGAGAATCTTTCTTCACCTGGGAAAAAAAACAAACAACGTTTTACCATATAAAATGAATATTCCTCGGTATTTCTCATTAAAAAAAACCCAAGTGACCTGTTTTAAAAACATTTTGAATACTTTCTTGTTTTATTACTCAAATGAAAACATTTTCCTAGAAATGGTAATGTATCCCTTGTGATAGAAAATATTACCATATCACTTGAAATTCATTCTTAACAAACTCTAATAAACTGATAGCCATCTTAGTTGACATGTATTTCTCAGGGAAGAACATGTAAATTTGCTTGCTTTCTTACCAACTGTAGTAAAATATTTGCAGACAACTATCTTTCAAAATGTGAAATCTTCCTTTTTATAAGGCATTTTAGTGTTTCAGAGTCTTTAAAGGTGAAGAGATTTATTTTGTGTATAATTTCTGAATATTTTTGTCTAATGACATAATGACTTATATACAAGATGTTTGCCTTTGTTATATGTTTTACTGCACATTATAGTTATCTTTTTGTTCCTCAGGTTTGGAAATGCTTGTATTATGGGCTTTTAATTGGTTGGTTTTGAGTTATTCAGGAAAATTCACAAGAAGATTTTTTAATTCTCATGATAATTCATAAACCTCTTTAGTGAGAACTGTGTCCCAATATACTTTAACCTTCTTTTGCAACCAAAAGTTTATTAAAATGACATTTCAGTTATGCATCTTAGTGCAAAAGAGAACTCTGTCAACCTTGTATTTCATAATGTTATTAATTTGTGTATGTTTAATTTTCTTTAATGTAGCCTTCCTTCTAGTACATTGAGTTTTTCCACTTACAAACACTATATATCTCCTGTACTTTCAAGCTTATAAATCAGTCCTTTTTTCAGTGCTATAAATACCACACTTGGGCTAAAAAATTGTAGAGGTCTGCTATGTAAATTCTTGTTCTTGCAAATGCTTAGGAACCCCATTGTAGCTCTTTTCCAAAACACTGGATGTGGTTTTTTGTCTAATATCGCACATGACCTTTGTTTTATCTTGCTATTTGTCTCTGTGGCTTCAACTCTGAATTCAGAAAACACCTTTCTGATTCCCTTTCCCTTTAGTAATTTAGAATTATCATTATTACTACTGGACCTGAGTATCATAAACACTACATATGCTTCAGTCCAGACTTCATGACTTCTTTGCTTGGAAAATTCAATTTGAAGGGGTAATTCTGGGTCTCTTGTATGACTTTGAGTATTTTGTTACATTATAATCTGATCTGCCATTTAAACTCCCAAATTCAATGAGACTCATACTTCGGTCTTGTGTCTGGGACAGATTGCTTTATGATTCATTTCTGTATCCTTCTTGAAAAAGCATGAATCGATCACAACGATTGCTAGAGTTCTGTAGCATTTGGATTTTAGCAATGTCTCTTGTGCCTGAATTAAATTAAAATTTTGAAGGAAAAAATATAAATCAATAATAAACTACGGCAAAAATAACATTAAATGGTTTGTCTTCCTCCTGGTGCCACTGCTTGAAAAGACAGACCAAAATAGCCTGAATACCCACTGGCTGTCCCCTCCATCTTTAGAAGTTTTTCAAAAGTGTGTTTGGGTTGATTCATTAACTGAGATTTAACTAAACTTATGTACGAAAATTTTCTAATGACTCCTTGAAAATATGCTTTATGCTTAAGAGGTCCTCAGTTTCCAGCTGGTTCCTCAGTTTTCCAGCTGCTTGCTTATTTCTTGCACACCCCAATGATATTAATTAACCCAACTGCTCCCCAGCTCCGAGAATTTTGTCAAGTCATAGAGTTTTCAGTCCTGTCACTATTTCAGTTCAATCATCTATGGTCAAACTTTTGGAAGTGCCATGTATTAATGCAGGTGAGAATTTCCCCAATAGTCTCCTTGTCCTTGGCATCCACATATGCGTTTACAGATAAAACCAAATGTTGATTAAAGCTGAGTAAGAAATAAAAGGAAATGGTTCTGGTCAGAAGAAGGACTTATACAAGGTAGATAACTGATTACTTTTAGTCTGTCAATACTTAAGAGAATGTGAAACAAAAATGTCATGTGACATTTTTACTGATCTTGCATACACTGCCACAGCTCTCCAAAATAATTTTTTTTACTCTTTTAGTGAGAAAAAATAATTGTCCTTAAGAAGGAATATCTACCTGTTTGAATCTGTATATATCTTGTTTCTTTAGGTTTTCAAAAATTAGCTTGACTGTGCTAGAAAATTCTATGATATACAAAGTTTTTAAACAAACATGTTGCTTACTAAATTTTATTTATTATCTGGTTTATGCCTCTAGAACAGATTGGAAGAAGACTGGGAAACAGAAATACAAAATCCAGGTTTAGAAAATTAAAAACCTTGAGATTAGATCTGCATGAATTTCACTAGAAATCATCAGTTGTGTTCAGATGATAATAAATGTCACCATTTACCTACCAGGTTAATGAACAGTTTGGTGGGGACTCTGCAGTGGTGGTGAACACCTGACTAATTTTCTAGTGATTCATATATATCTGCAAGACATGGTCAGGAGGAACAAAATACAAGAAACTGTTAAACAGATGCTCTAGCTGTGAGAAGCACAAAAACCATGTTGGTGCAAATTGGTTAGCTGCTGCTTTGTTTCTACTTTTATTGGGTCTGCATGGCAAGGTTTTGATAACAGGAAGGCAACACTGTGGTTCTCTGAGAAGCTGCCAGCAGCTTTCCCTGTGTCCAATAGAGCAAATGCAGCTCCAAGACAAACCCACAGCTGGCCAAGGACAAGGTCATCAGTGACAGTGGCAACACATCCGTGACAATGTATTTTATAAGGGGAAAGAGTTATTGGAGAACAGCATTTTCCGCAGGAGAGAGGAGTGAGAATATGTGGGAGAAACAACTCTGCAGACACCAAGTTCAGTGAAAAAGGAGGGAAGGAGATGCTTCAGGTACTGTAGATTCCTCTACAGCCCATGGTGCAGCCCATGGTGAGGCAGCTGTGCCCCTGCAGCCCATGGAGGTCCATGGTAGAGCAGAGATCCACCCACATCCTGTGGAGGACCTGACACTAGAGCAAGGAGATGGCCAGAGGCAGTGATCCCTTGGGGCACCCAGCCCAGACAGATTCTTAGCACAGCCTGTGGACTTCTGGAGAGAGAAGCCCACAGTGGAGCAGGTTTGCTGGCAGTACATGTGACCCCAGAGGGAAACCAAATGGGAAAAGACTGTTCCTGAAGGACTCTGGAAGAGACATATGCTGGAGCAGTTCATGAAGAACTGCAGCCCGTGGGAAGGACTCTAGAGAAGTTCGTAGAGAACAGTCCACCATGGAAGGCCCCCACACGAGAGCTGGGAAAGAGTATGAGGAGTCTCCCAGCTGAGGAGTAAGCAATGGCAGACACAGCATATGATGAAACGACCTCAATTCCCATTCCATATCCCCCTGCACTACTCAGGAGAGAGAATGTAGAGAAAATTGAGAAAGAAATTGACTCCGGGTTGAACGGAGGGGTTAGGAGCAGGTGTTTTTAAGATTTGAGTTTAGTTCACATTACTCTACACTGATTTGACTGGTAATAAATTAAACTAATTTCCCAAAGTCAAGTCTGTTTCACCCATGATGGTTACTGGGGAGTGATGTCTCCCTGTTCTTACTTTGTCTCATGATTCTTTTGTTATATTTTTTTCCCTTGTTAGCTTAAGGAGGGGAATAATAGAGAGGCTTGATGGGCAACAGGCATCCAGCCAGGGTCAAACCTCCTTATCACCGCAGTCACTTATATGCCTCTAGTAGCAACCAGGTCAGGCTTGGATGCCATGAAATTTTAAATGTCCAGGTTTTACAATTCTACTTAAATGAGCAATTAAAATAGTAAAGGAAAAATACAGCAGAAGAAAAAAAACAAGTTCCATGACTGAATGAACATTAATCTGCTTATCTGATGTTTGAAAAAGTATCAAATCAACATAATCTCTTAGATGAAAAGTTCTTTTTTTATAGTGTTTTCTGCTGGTCTTAGAATGCAATTAGGCTTCCATCTAAAGTGATGTTTACATAGAAATCATAATTTACAATGTGAAGTCTATATACTCTGATTTCTGAAGTTATTGAAGAATGCTTGACTATTATGTATGATGTTGCTTAGATCTTTCCAGGAGTCAAAATTTCTGACATGGCCCTCAATACTCTGTATAATGAGAAACACTGCAGCAAAAAAAAAGGAGTTTTATCAGTATTGTGATTTTTGGGGTTTTTTTATTTGTATTTTTTTGTGGCTTCTAGTAGTGAGGTCTCTTCTAGAGGTGACAAGACGCTGTTATGAAAAAGTTTGTGGCTGAAGCACAGCTCTTACTGGGGTACACAAGCAGACATTGAGAGGATGCATGAGATGAAAACATTCGGTGAATTGAAAAAAAAAGGTCAGGATATAAACTGACCTTGAAAAAAAAAAAAAAACGACAAAACAGATTGTGCTAGCTTGGCATTTACAATATTTCTTGAAATACACTAGTGACCAAGGAGTAATAAGTGAGCTAAATTACCTAATTGCCTGAAAGTCAAACCATAATTCTACAAAATTTGGTACAACACTTCAAAGAAAAAAAAAAACTATAATGATGAAGAAAATGTAAGAAAGCTTATTTATGTTTACCAGTAAGCTAAATTTAATATTTTTATTTTAACAATAAGGGATATGAGAAAGAGAAAAAAGAACCTTTAAAAATGAATGGATATCAAGTCAGATATTCCTTAAAATAGCTATACAGTTGATTTTGTCCTTTAGAAAAACTTCAACAAACCTTAGAAGATAAAGACAGGTTTTTTTTTCCACTGACCACATAGTGGGAAAAGGTGATCTGCTATGTCATAATACCATTATTTTACCTCACTCTGTTATATCATATCTCTGAGCCTACATATCTTATGCCAAAATGACGTGTGATTCTCATGGTTTACAGCTTCTTTACTGGATATCTTGCTTTAAGTGCACAATCGCTCATAATCTATAATTGCAAGTAAAAAAATGGAATCAAGGGAGAGCACTTCTGCTTTAAGTGACTAGTGTCTGGAATTAATTTTGGTATTTTTGCAGTAACTGTAAAGAACACAAATGTATTTTCTTTGAAATTTTGAAAAATTCCACTTGCATATTTGAACTTAAATTCCTCAACAAAGACATTAATTTCTGAGCCAATCTGATACCAAATTCAATCTCTGGGGGGCTTTACAGTCTCTGTAGGTGGGACTTTAGGCTTGAAAGCCTTCTCCTTTCAACATCTTTCCCTGGTCTTAGGCCTCAGATCAGGCCTACTTTTCCATAATGTACTATATGATGTCCTAATCAGCAAATGATCTAAGACTGAAAAAGCTCAATCTGCTTTCCCTGGAGCAGAGTCAAGTCATGAATCTGGGATAGTAATAAGTACAGCAATTTGAAGCCTTTGATCCAAAAGTCTTCAAGGCCCTAATATAAGTTATAGTTTTAACAGTGTCTCAGACCAAAAGAAACTGTTATCTTAGTTTCAACAAATCAAAGAATATATATGTTTTCTAACACAGAATTGATGCTAATTTTGTGGAAGCTGCACCTTTATGTAACAGTTGCTTCTAAAGAAACCACTCCAGACTCCACTCCGCGTTCTCTAAGGTACTAATCATCACCATATGACTGATATTAACCTGATTTAGGCATTTAGTGTGAGACATTTTCCCATTACACATTTCACCAAGTATAAGAGAAACAAACCCCATTTTTATAATTCTAAGCAGAGAAGGCAATAGTCTCTGAGATAAATTTTTTTTCACAGCAGTGTTCCATAAAACAGTATCTTATTTTGAAACAATGCAGAGCCTCCTAAGAAGCAACACATAATATGAACATAACTATTTTTTCACATTTTCATAATGCTCAAATAGTATGGTATAGTACAGCATAATGCCACAAAAGAAATCCTTTCATTATGCTACATGCTACAAGACTAGAAAATATTTACTAGTATAATTTCAGACAAAAATATTAGGATTGGAAAAAAATCCTCACCTGCATTCAGATATACATAAAGGGGCTAGAAATACCTACCTAATCCATGAGTCAAATTTTGACTCCTTAATAGAAATATAGATTAGAACTTGACTGTTATATCGCTTTTCACTTGGCCACTGATGTGTCATGAATTTTAGAATTTCATTCTTCAATCATGTATTTTTGAATTAATTGTACTCATTTAGTTTAAGAAATTTCTGAAAATAATAAAGAAAAAAAAGAATGCAATACAAATAGTAATATAAATAATAACAAAATTTAAAAATAGACACCTTTTTGGTGACAAATATTTTCTTACTGAAAGGTGTTAAACATGTATTTAAAACTAGGCTGCAAAGCCAGTTTGAGGCATTCTACCACCAGATAGGATCACCGTGATTCTTAGGGCTTAACTTCATAGAAACACAGAATCATAAAATGGCTTGGATTGAAAGAGACATTAAAGATCATCTATTTCCAATCACCCTGCCACAGGAAGGGAGGCCTCCTCTTTTATTCAGGGTCACACCCTGAATAAGCTTTTAACCAGACCCCGGGAACTGGACAACCACAAATCCACTTTTCCAGTATCTCACTACCCTCTGAGTAAAGCATTTCTTCCTAACATCTAACATAAATCTCTTGTGTCTTATTTTAAAACTATTCCCCCTTGTCCTATTGCTATATTCCCTTGTAAAAAGTCTCTCTCCCTCTTTTTAAAAGCCCTGTTGGGGTACTAGATGGCTAAATGGCCTATGAACTTAATGGTTCTTGGACTGTTAGGATATCAAAAGGGCAGAGTTTATGCTTTACTATTACTATTAGAAAGCTAACATACTGCAAATATCGATTATCCCTGACCAATCCTGAAAACTCTGGGATTATATGAAGAATATACCTTCATTTTTTTTAGCATCTAAGCACAACACTGTATCTTCACAGAGCTACATCAGCATTAATGCATTGGCATAATGCTGGAAATCAGAATGTAGGAAGGCTGCACAGTGCAGATCTTATAATTTCATCTGTCTGTGAGCATATGCAGAACAGCTGGTAAAGGCTAGTGGGAACACAGAGATCATCTCCTTTGCTGGCTCAGGAAATCAAATTAGGAAATCGGGATTAGCTTCCTCCCGGATTTGATCAAAATCCAGCAACGAACCATTAAGACTCCTTTCGCTCTTCATCACTAGCTGTAGGCTAATCACAATGTGCCTGTCTGCTTCTGTAGAGCAATGAGGATCAAGAGACAAGACCTTATCAAGACATGGTAACACACACTGACAGAATCAGGCTTAATACGTAGTGTAGCATTAGTCGACATTTCTTTAAAAAAATATAGTGAGAATCAACCTCAATTCTGAGGAATAATTTAGGACTTAAAGCAACGACTAAGGATACAGACAACGTTATCAATTTATACTCTGGATGTCTATAGTTAGGCAAGATGAATCTGACTTTGGTGACTTTTGTAAAATTTGGGTACTCCTCAGGTAACATTTTGCTGTCTTGTTTATCTGGTACATCTTGAGTTCATTTCTACACAGAGGACTTGCTTTAACAGCAGTACTAGAACTTGATCCAGAAGCTATCCTTAAATGAGCAGGTAATCATTGATTGACAAGAGAGGTAGCAGCAGGTGCTGGATTTTGATTTTCCACACAGAATGTTTCCTCAACTCCCTAAAAAGAGTACTTGACAGTATGTTAAAGGCTAAATTTCATTCATTTCTTAAGGAGAAGGAAAGAGGCACTTTTGGCTGGAGTGCAACTGTAGTCTGAGCAGTAAATGTCTTGGTCTAGATATGAGAATCCATATCGAGTATCAAGTTTACTTGGGTTCAATGGCAGCTCATATCATTTCAGGTCTTTTCATATCTACTCAAATATTTTTTGTTGTATAGAGATCCTGGGCAACAGTTGTAGTTTAACTCCAGCCAGCAGCCAAGCCCCACACAGCTGCTGCTCTCTCACTGCCCTACCGGCAAGATCTTGGAGAGAATCAGGAGGGTAAAAGCAAGAAAACTTGGGGGTCGAGACAAAGAGATTCTATTTCTATTAGGGAAAGCAAAAGTCACTCACACAAGCAAACAAGGAATTAAATCACTGTTTCTCATGGGCAGGCAGGTGTTCAGCCATCTCCAGAAGAGCAGGGCCACATTGTGCATAACACTGACTTGGGAAGACAAACGGCATCACTCCAAATGTCACCCTCTTTCTCCTTCTTCCACTTTATATACTGAGCATGATGTCATATTGTCTGGAATATCTCTTTTGTCAGATTGGGTCCACTGTCCTGGCTGTGTCTCCTCCTGCCTCCCATGCACACCCCAATTCCTCATCATCATCTGGCAGAACCAAAACAGGTTTTGGCTTTGTTACTAAAACAGTAACTAAGTTTTGGCAGTAACTAAAACATCTCTATATCATCAAACCTGTGTCCAGCACAAATCCAAAACACAGCTCTACAGAGTCACTGTGAAGAAAATAACTCAACCTCAGCTGAAACCAGCATAGCAACTGAAACCTCAATGTCATGACCCCTATTTCAAATCACATTTTGATACCTAATACCTGGTGAGTTTTTAAAGTATTGAATAACAATCATGTCAACAGCAACTTTCTCAAAGGGCATGGAGCATGCACTCAAGTGTGCAAATGTAATCCTTCAGCACTAATATCATTCAGATTCTAGTTTTTATTGAGATAGCCAATCACTTTGAAATAATTTTTAATGAACCTGTGTTAATCATTAATAAAAAATTAATAAATTACATCAAATATAATCAGCTGCATTATTATTCTTGGAACCAATATTAGGATAAATGGTCTATAATTGTTCCAGTCATCTCACTTGTCTTTTACATAGAATTAACTTGGTTGTTGGAAAAGTGTTTTAAAACTTTATCTGGAACCTATTTATATCTGATAATTTTCAGAAATCTAATTTTAGTAGTCAGTATTTATATCCTTCTGGCTAATGTGAATATGAAGCATATGCTGTCAACATAAAAAATGTATTTTCAAAGGTTTTCCTCCAAATGTAGATTGAAATAACAGAACACTTCCGCCCATACTTGATTATTAGTGCCCATTTTATTATTAGTGATTTTTAGTTCAATTGGTGTCATATTTCTATAAAAAGAGAAGACAAGTAGTACGGTTAAAATAAATACATATTTTGGACAGCAGTAATCTTTCTCACATCCAGTAGATGAAAAGCCAAATGAAAAAGGAAACAGGAACTAATCTATAGCACTGTATTTTAAAACAAAACTAAACAAACAAACAAAAATAAAACTTCCTAATTACCTCTATTTTATTTTAAAGAGAAAGACAACACACTATTCTTTTATTCTGCTTAGTAATGTAATGAATCCTAGAAGGCTAAAGAAAAATGCCATCTCTATTTGAGGGTAAACACCTCCCTCTTCTGGAATTTTCTATGAAGTGCCTGGCAATTAAGATTCTGGACACTGCATGAGGCATTGCTTAGTTCTCCATGCTCATATCATATAGGAAAGGTGGCCATTAGTTCTTTTAAATCTAGTGTGTCATTAGCTCGAGGAAGTATAGAAACAGGCTTTTTTCTGCTTATTCTCCTTGATATTTTTGTGACCCAAGGACCTAATTTTCTTTGTTACAGAGCTAATCAAAAACTGCAAAAGCAAAGCAAAATGAACATATGGTTTTAAGTTTCTTCAGTTATTAGTGGCACATTATTAGCATAAGGCAAAACCCTGTCCCATTTGTTTTAAATTATTAAATAGTCTAAGACAAAATTAAAAGGCACTATCTGCTTATCAGACAGTTACATGTACTATGTTAAATGGTTGGCCAATTTTCATGAATTATTAATAAGCACAGCAATTTAAGCAAAAGAAAGTTCATTATGTCCAAAGGATTAATAATTACAGTCTCTCTCTCTCTGTGAAGTAAGTATTCCAAAATTGTACCTACTGACAGCAGGTACATTTTTCAAATTATATGTGCGTATTTCTAGCAGAGTGCTCAGGAAATACAAACTGTTCCTTAAACTTATCATGAAGGGCCACAGACAATACTATGCTATTACAGATGTTGCCCACCAGATGATCACAGTTTTATGTAATGGTAGCACATTATGGGAAGCCATTTGAGACTAGGTTAATAGAAAGTGTTGCTAAAATGAAAAGGAGTGCAGACTTTATCTAGACTGTTAGGAAAACCAATCATAATTTATGGGAGAAATATTGTCTAGTTTGTAGGATTGATTCTGCAATTTATGGTAAATGTCATTGTGAACAGTTTTCAAGAATATCTTGCAGTCATTTTTGTGCAAAACTCTGTAGAATCTGTCATGATACAAGAAATGCAATTATGTCTATTCTAAATATTTGTATTTGTGTGTAAGTACACAAATATTCATAGAAATTGCACAGAAACATGAAAAGCATCTTTTGTAGACACATTAAAATTTATCAGTATCATGCAAAAAGCTTCATTTAGAAAGTTGATGTATATGAATACATAGCATGTACATGTAGACTATTTACTGAACTCATATACATACTGGATTAATCTTTTGAAGAAAGCAATTTCTGGTCTGTGTACCATGTAAGTGCTTATGTTATGTTGATTCATTCTTTTAATGGAGGGTAATGAATTTTGTAGCAAAACCATGAATTATATTAAAGATGCTTTAAATCTCTTTTTCCTCATTAACTAATTTATAAGGAATATAATGAGGAATATGGGAAAAGTTTGACATTTTCACAGATATTTCTGTTCAAGAGTATATATTATTATATATAAAAATTAGAGATCATGTTCAGTATAAATCAGAGGTTTGGGCAGGGCTCTTTTCTATGTTATTATTTCATACCTAGAGAAAAGACAGTATTTTCAAGCCATAGCCAAGTCATTGTGATTTATCAGTGCACATGGATTAGATAAACCACAGAATTGTTGAAGTTCAACAGGATATCTGTAGGTTTTCTGGTCCAAATGCCCTGTTCAAATAGACTCACTAGGATAGTGTCCCAATGGATTTTTAATATGTTCTCAACTTCCTTGGGCAATCTGTGCCAGTGCTCCTTCACCCTCACGGCAAAGAAGTGTGTCCTGATATTCAGAGGGAACATCCTGGGTTTCAGTGTGTATCCCATTGCCACTGAAGCTTTCACAGGGCACAATTGAGAGCTATCTGGTACTGTCTCCCATCTTCACAACTTGCTTTCAGATATTTCTACACATTGATGAAGTAGATCCCCCTTGAACATTCCCTTTTCTGGACTGAATTTCTCTCTCCCAGGAAAGATACCTCAGTCCCTTAATCACCTTTGTGGGCCTTTGCTGGATTCTCTCCATTATGTCCATGTTTCTCTTGTACTGAGGAACTCAAGAACTGGCCAAAAGACTCCACAAGTGCTGACTGGAGAGGAAAGATAACTTTCCTTGCCCTACTGGCAACAATCCTCCTAGTATAGTCCAAGACACCATTAATACTTTTTCTTCCAAAGTTACATTTCTGGCTCATATTCAGATTGATGTCCACAAGAACTTCCAGGTTCTTTTCTGCAAAGCTATTTATGTTGGGGCCAGTAAGCCGGAATATTGACACATGAATTCTTCCTTCCTAGTACAATAGTTTGTACCCCATCATCCACCCTGAAATGAAGATTGTCTCATCACTACTGCCCTGTCATTTCCACAACAGAAATAGCAACACCACTACAGAAGGCAGTGAAAAAAGATCCCTGGTTTCAGCTTGTGTCAAAACTTAAATCTGCTTCCTCCTGACCTGTAAAGAAAAATATTTTTTCCATAGTTTTACTTGAAACAGCATTGAACCCATATTAGTATAGTTTATCCTAATATGAGACATGAAATAATACATTTTTTGCAGTATGATTTATCACAATGCAATAAGTGCAAGACATGTTTTTCCAATGTGTTTCAATTCTTTGTAAGTAAAAAAAAAAATTAAAAAACATTGACTACTACATGCATTCACAATAAACAAGCAGCAGTGACTCATCCCCAGGAGTTTAAATAGTTTGCTCATTACGGATCAAGGCGCTATTTAGAGGTTTGATTGCGCTTTCATTCCCAATGTGAACTTTATTCCAGTTTAACAGTGACATTTAAGCAGTCTTTGTGCGACCCCTGGTGGACGAATCTCCCTGAAAAGCAGTACTTGCCTGAAAAAAATGAAAATTAGCAATAATAATACCTGCCTGTGTTCAGCTGACCCACTTTTTTTTTCCTCTTTTTCCCATGTAAAAATTAATGGTCCGATATATATATATATATATATATATATATAAATTTTTTTCTGTACTGTAACTAAAGAAAATTGACATAATTGGGTTGACATATCTATGCACCATACATGAGTTAAATTCTGCTTATAAAAGTCTAGTGGAAATCCATTTGAAGGCTGTAAAATTAGAGGACACAATAAAATGCATGACAGAGCACAAATTGCAGGTACTGATTTTTCCAACTTTAATTTCACTGACAAAAGATGGAAGCTTTTAGGATTTTTTTTTCAGGCTGATGGAAAGGACTTAACCAACATCACCAGTGGCTTAAATCCAGCACAGTAAAGCATTTCAGCATTACAAAGACACAAAATCCTAAACTGTATTTGATGTGAGGGCCGTTGGAACAGGTTACCCAGAGATGCTGTGGATGTCCCAACCTTAGCAATGTCCCGGCCAGGTTTGATGGGACCTTGTTCACCCTGGTCTAGAAGAAAATGTTCTTAACTATGGCAAGGGAATAGGAACTAGAGGTTTTTTTAAGGTGCCCTCTAACCCAAACCATACTTCTACAATTCTGTATATATATTCATACTTTTTTTTTTTCAAAATAATTCAGGCACAGATATTCAAAAGAGTTCTTGTAGAACATCATAGGTCAACAAAGAGAGAGAGAGATGGGGCAGAAATTTTAGGTCTAAGTTCAAAATGCATATTTCCAAAATTACTGTTCAACTTTGCAATATCAGAGTTCTTTCATTGTTCAGTCTATTAAAAACAGATTCTCTTGTTCCCTACATCAATACTATGAGCAGCTGGGCAGTGAAATTGGCAAGTTTCATACTGTTTTTCCATTATTGATCTTGACATAAAACTCTGGATATTTTCTTTTCTTTTAATTTTCTTCTTTTTTTTTTTTTTTTGAGCTTAATTATCCTTTCCCCCTTACTTTGCTTTCTTTTCCCCAAGAAAAAAGTAAAAGAATCTTACAGTACCTCCAAGTTCATCACTACTTGAAACACTTACTAAAGCCTGGGAAAACAAAATCAAGTCATTATTTTTCTTCCATGTAGAATAAAGTCATGAACCCATATGTTCCACTTCTTCACAAATACTCAGTAGGGTGTCTGTACTAGGAATGTATGTGAAGCCAGGAAAAAAATATGAAGAGCTGCTACATGACTGCTAGAATGCATCCTGAAATAGTTTGGCCAGTGCCAGGTGGTGCTTGCTAACACAGTGTTGAAACATGAGTCCCAGGATGTTACATGACAGAAAGTATTCCTAAAAGAAATGGAGAGGAGGCTGCCCTATTTTTTGAGAGAAAAAATGTTTTTAGGCAGGAACACACAAGAGGTACTGAGCTGTTTATCCTCAGAGCCAGGTCTGTTTTATAGGAACAGATATGCATCTTTTGATGTTTTAAATGTTCTTGATTAAGTCTCCTTTGTTGATATTATTGTTCTTTGGAATCTGGACATAAATTATCCATTACACCATGGAATCCCTATTATTATTTCCAAGATATAATGAATATTAAAACATGATAGGGAGATACCTTCAACGGCATCAGTTCAGTATATTCTAAAGAAATACTATAATAGCCCATGTGTAGGGTTCCAGTAGATGGTTCCAGTAGAATAAATGTCTTCTGCATTCCAGGCATCCAATCTGATTAGTCAAGCAGATGGAAGAGCACTTTGTTCACTCCAAGAATAGGCTTCAATCTATTTCTGAATTGCTTGACTTAGTTTTGGCATTTTGTGCTGGCTGGTTGTTACAGTTCTGCATCACAGCACAGGTTTAGTCTTCTAAGGCTGTAAATGTTTGACTCAACTTACCATAACTTTCTGAAGTTGAAAATCTTAGAGAAAGATCTCCTGTTACTCCTGGGGTGGTTTGCAAATACTGACAATGGAGTGACAGCACCAGAGAAGAAAGGAATTTTTAATTGATGCCATCAGTCTCTAGGAAAATAAAGCAGATTCTATTTTCACAGCACTAAGAATTGGTCTGGCTAACAAAGGGTTAAAAGACAGAGGCTGAGGACAATGTATGCAATTTAACATTACTTCTTCATTTTATTCTTCTTTGATAGTTTAAAAATATTAATCTTTTCCCATTCTTTCTGATCTAAATAGACATAGATAAATAGAGGAGAAACCACAATGGTTCTTGAATTTATGAAATGAGGGTTTCTTTTAGCCACCAGAAATTGGAGATAGGCTTCTGTTGGCAACCAAGCATCTTCTTTAAGACTTTATTTTGTTGCAGAATGTTTTTTCCCCTGAGGTGATGTGAAAAGACAAATAATATACCATAAAATAGCTCAATACAGAGGCTCAGATCTGAGTGCTCTATAACAGTAACTGAATGCAATATTACTCACTTCAAGTAATCCCTAGAGCTTTTAAGGCCAATAGGTTTCCAATTGCCATGATGCAACAACGTATGACTTTTATTGCTAATTTTTTCCAAAAGATCTTGCTTTGCCATTATCTGCATAGCTGATGTCTGAGTGTTTTATAATGGCGAATAGCTGCATTTCTCAGTCTTCCCTGCTTATCTTTTAACTTGTACATTGTGATAAATAAACCCTTTAACTACCTAGATTCTATGTTTCTTAATCAGATTATTTTTTCACACTCCAATATTTTGTGCAATAAACAGGTAAGATACTAGTGAATAGGGTTTCAAGGTACTGAAATGTGATTGTTTTTACTCTACATGCGCATTAACGTGTAGGACAAAGAAAGGACTTCAAAGCAGTTATGGTTGTCATTTGCAGTAAAGCCTAACCTTTTCTAATACAGTAAGTGCCATTATCTGTAGGACAAAACTTGATTATTCTTAATGCAAGGTTGACATTTTTAGTTTTATAAGGAAAATAAAATGAAAGAAAATCAATACCAGAATGACATTATTGGAGAAGCATAGGGGGGAAATATTGCATTTTCTTTCAGAAGTATGAAAACTGAGGAGTGTTCTGTGTCACTGTATTCTGGCCAGACATATGCATCTAAACAGTTTCCTTCTACTTCTTTCTAATAGATTAAGTTTAAAAATTTTGTGTGTGCAAAATTTCACACGACATATATATACACTCAAAATACATTCCCTTCATCCTTCATTTTCATTCTGTAATTAGAGATTATTCCAATGCCTTCATGTATAATATGCTTTCAATGTAGATCTGCATGACCTTTTGAAGGCAGAAGCTGCCCATGTTCTGAGCTCAAGGGAAGTGAGTGCCACTACGTTAGCGTGGTACTCACTCAAATCATCAGTCAGAAGAGTTAACTAGTTTGTACCGAGTGCTGTGTTATTGCTAAAAGCTTCCTCAGAGGCAGAAATCACTCACAACTTGCAAAATGTTATACAGACACACCCCTTCATTTTTATACTACTGCTAAATTACATTCCGCTGTATTGCATTTTGAAATATATATTCATAGTTATAATTAATTCATGTCACCAGAACCTCAGCTGACCTTCTGAATCATGTAGAAATTGCATTTAAATTGCCATGATCTGTTAATTCTAGGTTTTTCTTTCAGAGAAGCTGGGTAATGCAAAATTATAAGAATCTGGTTTGTACCTTGTCTCACCCTGAGATGGAGCTGTGGTTCAGGCAGGGACAAATACCATACTATACTTAGCAACTCACAAACAATCAGAGGTTTATTGACATAAACATAGACAGTGACACTATCTCTTTGATGGTTGGATGAATGAGGGGACTTTAATACCTTATACAGTGATGAAATTATGGTAATACTTAAATTATTCTCTTAAGATCACATTTAATCATGTTTTTACTTTCAAATCCTCTGGTGGGTGAGCTAAATTTTGGAAATAACCCTTATTTCTTTGACTTATATGAGAAAGATATATCTTTACATGTCCAAATGTTAGAATCAACAAATATTTCTCTACTGTTATTCCTAATTACCTCTACATTTAATTATAGGAAAAATAAAGATGAATTGTTTAGTTTCAGAATTTCCTATGAACACATAATTATATATTTTTATATATTATTTAATTAATCAATAAAACATGACATTTCTTCTAGTTCATGCAAATCTTTCCTAAGAAGGTGAGAAGTAGACCTTCTATTGTAAACAAATGCAAGGCCATAATTTTTGTTCTAGCTGTTTTATAATAAAAATTAGTATTGCTACCACCAGCAATCCTGACAACATTAATATTAACAGAACTATTCCCAGCTGCTGTCACATACAAATTTTAAAACTTCAGTATGTCTCTTTCTTCGACGCAGTTCCTATAGGTCTCTAGCTTTGTTTTACAACCTGAATAATTCATGAGCGACAAGTCTAGGTCCTCAGGAGAGAGCTATGTTTGAAATGCTACGGGAGTAAGGATTTCCTTCAACAATTTTGTTTTAAGAAAATAAGAAGTATTACAGCTTACATTGAATTTACTTCTATTGTGTGCATTTACTTGTAGCTATTCAGTTCTCTTCATTTCTTCCTTCGCTTACAATACAAATAGATAAAAATGTTGTGTGTTCATTCCTCATCAGGAGATTTATTTAAAAAAATGAGTAAGAAAATAAAATGTAGATAATTATATATTCTGATGAATGCATTTTTGACAGTTGAAAACAAGTTAAAGCAGCACTTGAAACAACCCTCAAAATTTAGTCATTGCTTTGCATAGTAGATTATATTTTCCATTAAAATAAAGCATGAACATGCACATAATTTGTTTTAAATATACAGAAATATTTAAGAAAACATATACTTTGTATACATTGTGCACATCTTCTGTGCTACATCAGGTCAAACTGATAAGATAAAATATATCAAAATGCATATTTCAGTTCAGTATAGTGCTAAAAGTCATCAACATGGATAGTATAGTGAGATTAGAGTCCTGCAAAACCTAGGGGGGGGTTTAGCATTTGCACATCTGTTTTGTTCTTTTCTGAGAGCCATAAAAGATTATCAAGCTTTTTATTTTCCCCATAATGCTAAATTATAGAAAAAAAAATGGTTCAAAAGGAGAAAGATGCTTTAAACTTCAGGAGGTATAGTTTTGGCAGAGGATGTGGAAAACACAGTACCACATACCTTGTGAATTATAGGACCAAGAGGTCCCCAAGTTCTGGTGAGTGCTCTAAAAGAGACATCTGTAGAATCTCATGGATGCCACTTTCTCTTTAGGTCTGTATAGAAATAAGATTGATGGTGTATCTTTCTGAATACAGACTGAAATAGAAAAAAACAAAAAACTACTTGTACTGCATTCAGAATATTTCTTTATGGGATAAAACTTCAAGGGAGAAGTTATCTCTGACTTTTCCTAAAAATGTAATGTTTGGACTGAAAAATCTTCCATCTGAAAACTTCAGAGGAATGGGAAATGTATATTTATTAGAGAAGGTTGAGTCTGATTAAAGTGACATTTTCTACTGGAATACTCACTGGCAAAATATTTGATAAATTCTATATTAAGTGAAACATACAAAACTAATTTTTTGTGAGTTATCTATGGACATTCTTCTGTTAATTCAGCTATGATTTAATATTTCTGGTGTTTTATACACACACATGTGCACTCATATTTTTTGGAGATTCTTTCAGAGCTAAAAGATTAGTATGCATTGGTTGAATGGTGTGTTTCAAATAGCTTGGTTTCACAGAGTGAAAAAAACAGGTCAAATGTAATTTCTGAAGTTCAGTGTGAGTCAATTAAAAAAAAAAAAAAAGATAAAGGAAGAGTGAAATTGTCAAATTATAGGTTTCATAATTATTAACTCAGATAAGTGGTCATTTAGATCAGTTTTTAATACATGTTCTCAACTAACAAAATGATATGACATTTACGAGACATTTTACTGTACTGTAATTCCACATAAAGATTGTATTAAGAGAAAGTTAAATGTACACAGTTCAGTGTCAGGAAATAAGCAGTCTAAGTTACATGCGGTGAACCATGCTCTTGTTTACAAATACAATGTTACATGCTGTTTCTCAGGGGGAATAAACAACAATGCCACACTTGTTCAAGTTACAATGTAAATCACTCCAGAAATAGCTCTACCTTTCAGAAGAAGTAAAAAATGAAAGGCAAATTTGCAGTTACACTTGCTGGGCACATTTTTAGCCAGTCGTAACTACTGTTCCCACTCAGAGATACCTTTTATAAAAGTTAATACTGTGAGCCACTTTGGTAATAAATGTTTTAATATAAATGAATTTTATTTTTCCTGTTGTGCGTTTTTCAACTGCAGTAACAGAAGATTTGTTCTTCAATACCTAAAAGCCTGTCTGGTGTTTAAAATAGTCATAAGATAACCAAAGACATAATACATTTTGGTTAATGCTTCTTTGAAAATGTAGCTCCTCCAAGTCATGAATGACTACAAACAAACACAATCTTCAGAAGAGCAGGACAGTGATATTGACTTTCTGTCCTCTGAAACTAAGTTGAACAGTTTACTTGAACAGCTTTTATGGCACTTTGTCTGCATTATTTCCAATTTCACATAGTATTTAATGATATAGCTTGAACAGGAGCTCTGATTATCCTGTAACATCAACAAAGAATTTCAGAAAATATTAAGGAAATTATGACATATATGTGTCAGAATAATGGCTACAACTGATTGTTTCCAGTTCCCTAGGGCATTACATCTTCAAAATATCCCCTGATGTTATCTTACAAGTAGGTCTGGGTAGACTAAAGTGTGTAGAAAATTGCTTAAATTGCTGGATTGGTCACTTAGTAGCAAAAGTAGGTAATTGCATATTTTGAGAACTGTATTTCTGAATGATGAAAGTATGTGTTACAGTTCATCACTGGGAACCACAAAAAAAGCCCTGAAAATTTTGGGACCTGTTCTGGTCAATGGGATATATTTTCCCTTAAAAAGCAAGAGACTTTAAATCTGCATGTCCTTTATTTTAGATTGATGTAAGGAAATGGAAAACAGTATGGTTCAAACTGGGAATCTTTTTATTGTATCAGGTTAGACTCTTAAAATACCAATGGATACTGACAGATCTAGAGAAATAAAAGTACAGAAGATCTTCCTGTGTTAAATTGGATATTGTTTGGTAAAAGGATGAAAGGGAATGACTCAAAGCTGTGCCAGAGAAAGTCCAGACTGGGTTTTAGGAAAAAGTTCTTCACTGAGAGTGTAGACAGTGAAAAAGGCTCTCTAGAGAAGTGATCATAGTCCCAAACCTGTTGGTGTTCAAGAAGCATTTCAACAATGGTCTATTAGGTTTAAGGGGTCAGGATGTGCCATGGGATACTCTTGCAGATCCCTTACAGCTCAGGATATTTAATGATTATAAGAGAGAATTATTCATTTATGAATCTCATGTTAGAGCCGTTAAAAAACTCAAGCCTTTTGCATCTTTTGCTGTAGTATCAAAATATCAGTAGAAAATTCTAAAAGCTCCTTAATGTCTGATTTCAAAGCTGGTTGTTCAAAGTATTATTATAACTCATTGCTCATGATAAATGAACAGAGAGAGAAAAATTGCTAGGCTTTTAAAAAACCAAAAGATACAACGTCCCAAAACAAACCAACAGTTCTGTGAAATTGTTTTAAAAGTCTGAATATGCTTTCTTGAAATAAGCTTTCAGGGAATAACATCAGAAAAGACTTTAGAAAATTATCTAATCCTTTAGGGTCCTAATGGTGAAATCAATAAAGAACACTTTAAATACTTTTAGTACTTTCTCCTCTACATGGTCTTTAAGAACCTAGGTCTCTGATCAAACATCTTCATTTGATCCTGCTGTTTCAAAGCTAGTAGTACTTTCTAGCATTAATATGCTTTGCTTTAATTTAAACCTATTCCTTTTTTTTTTTTTTTTCTTTTTTGCATTGTCCAGCAGAGATATGGAAAGCAAATAAAATGCTCCTTTTCTTTTTGCAGCAGCTCTTAAGTTGCTTCAATGTTTATCCCAGACTGAATAACAAGGAATCACTCAATCTTGTTTAATTCACATTTAATAAAATCTTTTCTAATCCTTCTCTGTTCGTCTGTATCTCTCCTGAAGTGGAAATTTAGATATTATAATCCAGTTCAGGCCTGCTGAAGCCAGGCTGGGGACAGGGCTACTTCATGTTTTTTATACATCATACATATAATTTACTTTACTTTTTTCAACAAAGATAATTTAATTAATTTCAACAGACAGCACAGAGTAGCCCCAGACCTTATCTAACCCCAAAAGCTATTATACATCCACAACATATTCTGTACTTACACAACAGAAATGCAAAACATTGTCAAGCCATAGTAATAGTAATATACCAATATACCAATCAACCAACCAACCAACAAAAATAGCAACCAACCACCTTCTGAAGCAATTTGATATTTGCAGTTTTTCTATGATGTTGTAGTTGCATGATACATGCTAATAAATTTTGATTTACATTATGATTTATGAATAAAGAAATCAATGGGTTTAGGTTGTTGGTTTTCTGTTTTTTCAGTGATTTGAATCCCTATTCAGAGCTTGATGTTAGCAACCTAAAATTCCCCTAGACCCTGAAAAACCTGATAACAAGGATAGCACAGCTCCAATATTGAAGGTTTTGAATTTCTAAATAATTATTAAGCAATTATATTTTTTAATTTAATATTTTATGTATTTTTGAGAAATGTTTTCTTTAGTTTGGTTTTGATTTGGTTTTTGTAGGTTTGGTTTTGTTTTTCTTCCTTTTGTTGGTTTTGTAGGGTGTTTTGTTGTTTGGGGGCATATTTTTTTCTAAATAAACTGGCACCACAAGGCAAATAATTTCATCTCTTGGCAACCATGTGTCCTGGATTTGGCTGGGAGAGAGTGATTTTTTTTGCCAGGGGCTGTTATAGTGCTGTGTTTTGGATTCAATGTGAAAATAATGTTGATAACAAACTGATACTTTAGTTTTTGCTGAGTCTTTACCCTAAGTCAAGAACATTTCATTTTTCATTACTCTCTCAGTGAGCAGGTGCACATGAAGACAGGAGGGAGCACGGCCAGGACATGACCCAAACTGGCCAAAGGGCTATTCCATATTGTAGAATTTCATGCCCCATATATAAACTGGGGAAGCTGGCCAAGAGACGCCTGTCACCGCTTGGGGACAAGCAGGGGATGACAAGCAAGGTCAGTGCATGGTGAGCAACAGTTTTGTTCAGCACTTGTTTCTCTTGCACATAATTTCTTTCTCTTTCTCCCCTTTAGATTACCTGTTATTGCTGCTGTTGTAATTATCATGAGTTCAATTAGTTGTTTTGTTTTCAAATACTGTGCTATTCTTATCTCAACCCATAATACTAATTTTTTTCTTTGATTCTCCTCCTGACTGAGGGTGAGGAGTGAGCGACAAGCATGTTACTTTAATTACTTGCTTACTTTCATACTATTTCATACAATAGTATGAAAGAAAACAGGAATTATTAATTTTCTGGAGATGATTATTTCCTCCTTGTTGGATTAAGTCCATCTCTATGCATGATGGCTTTTATATAAAAATATTAAAAATTAAATTAAATGGCTGAGATTCAGTTCTAGATTAAAATATTTCACTTTAAATCCCTCTAATACAATTATTTCCAAGGGAATCATATTTTTGATCCCTTAGTATTCAAAAAAGATTATGTTTCTTGTGAATAATTTGTGTGGTTAAATATAGGTTTCCACTTCAGTGAGATGGGATGAGTGATTGAGAAGAAAAAAGAAAATACATAGAGAATGAAGATTCACTTGCAGAGAAGAGAAAAATAACAGAAAGGAATAAAGTTTAACCATATTGTGTCTATTATTTCCTGTCAGAGATCTTTGAGATCATGTAATTAGAGAGAACTGGGTGCAGAAAGATTAAAAAATAAAGGATAAGAAAAGGCAACAGGCATTTTATGTATGAAATATAAGTGACCTAAAGAAGTGTACAAGTCAAGTGATGACACTGAAGGGATTAAAAAATACTATTATGCAGTTTCTGCTCGATCTTCAAGGATAAACAGCTCAAAAATCAAGATTGGTCAATTCAAAAATGTAAAATTACAGACAAGTGTAGGAGAACTGGAATTGAGGAGCAAAGGAAATGAGTTAACCCAGATGCAGAAAGGAAGTACAGGAGAGGTTGTACAGGAGATTAGCTGCTCAGGAGGTATATATAAACAGAATTTGTGCATCAAAAATGGGAATGAGAAAACTGCCTGAATTGTCAGGATTAAAAGTTTCTGAAGAGCAGTATGAAGTTGAGATAACCACAAGTTATTAGAATGATGTGGTTATTGTCTAATCTCTTTATTGCTCATCTGGATGATAGAAAATGATGAATTATCAAAAAGTTTGCAGATAATGCAAAATTGGTGGAAGTGATTTACAGGCTGATGGACAGAGCTGCTATTTAGGAGGATTGACACAGACTGGAAAAAGAACAATATACTTGTGTCCTACGTGGCACAAGGAAAGCTGAAATATGGGGATTTATTCAGTCTAAGGTAGAGAAAATGAGGGGGAGGGGGATCTTATTGTTTCTACAACATCTTGATGGAAAGATATAGTGAGGAGTCAACCAAGGTCTTCTGGGAGATGCACAGTAATAGCTGTGCCAACAGGCACTACTTATAAAAGCGTTTGTAATGTAAAGTAATGTACAGGGTTTGCGCTCTGCTAAAATTTAATTTACAAAATTTAAGTTCCCTTTTTTCCTTTGCATTAAGGACAAATGTATATTTTTTAGTATCTTGCAGGTTATGAATAGCATATGGAAATGAAATGTTCCTGCTTAGTCTTTACAGACCATACTGATGATACTGTGAAATCATTGTTGCACAGTGCTACTTGCTTTAATATTAAATTCAGCAGCCAAGGAAAAATCCCTCCAATACCAGAAACCTCAAATAAAGCAAACAATCTGAGAAGGATCCAACAATTGCAATGTACTAGTGATTGTGGGTTACAAACACGTGCAGATTGCTCAGATAATATGAATTGCTTTATATTTTGTAGGTACATAGAAAAAGATATGTGATAAAAAGATTGTATTTGCAGCATATCTGCATGTACACATAGCCTTACAAACACAAATCCACCTATAGATAGAGTATAAACATAAATTTACCTATAGACATGGTATATAATCTTTCTGACTTATATCAATATCTGATATTATGGAAGCAGCATGAAACCATCAAACAAGCATAAAAATAATCAGAATACAACATTACTTTCCAAATTATGTCAATGCTAATATGATTTTCAAGAGATAGATGATATGATTTTCAAATATAGAAAATAAGAGGAGTTCTCAAAGTCTGACTTTTGCCTAATGAGGTTTTTTTCTTCTTGGTAAACCCAGCATTTGATAGACAATTATGTGTTTGTTCAAAAAACAATTCATAGGAATGTATTCTGCACATTTGCCTCTTCAGCTGTGAATAAGCCCATATAATTTTATTTACTATATACTAGATATAATGTAGGATGGTGTGTTTACCACACACATAAGCTGTAATGTCTGTAAGTGAGAGTTTATAAGAAAATGCACACATATTTGTGGAGAAGCAGTTATAAATATACATATGGAAACGGAGATGATATATAAGCTGTGTTAGAACAAAAGGAAGGAGGCAAAAAGAAGCAGAGAATATTTTCATTTGAAGAAAAAATATCTTTAAAAAAAAAAAAATCCCTAAATAGTTAGTATCTGTTTACTGCAATAAAATTAAATGTGTAATTTTAATTTTGAGCTACATCTTTGAATCACAATCTACAAGTAAAAATACTATCTCAATGTAGCTTCAGATAAATATTTTGCAGCATATTTAAAAATCAAGATCTCAGTAGAGCAAATGTTGGTGTAGGTTGCAGAGTCAGGATTGCATATTTTTAACATCCTGATATCAATCGAACTGCCCAAGTTGCAAAAAATACCATACTTTATTGAAATTTTGATTAGTACTGAAATTTAATCTTAAAAAAAAACAACAAAACAACATAATGTTTTAGGTGACAATGTGAGATGTAACTAACAGTATGTATTCTATCACCATCTTCATAAGCTATTAAAAACAGGTGGGGCAGTGTTCCTTATCTAGTCCATGACCCATCCCTTATAACTCCCTCTGGGGGCTCTCTTCTGCTGATGGACCATCAAGCCTCCCTGCATGACCTATCACACTGTGAGATGCTCCACCCAGAGGGAGGAGCCAAACATTCCCACCTGGATATAATCTGAGGCTTGGAACACCATGGGCAGCCTACTGGATTCCCAGGGGACAAGAGCTACGTAGTCACTACTGGACCTTCAGAGGAAGACCAGACCCTTCTACAGAATCATCGCTGCAACAGAGCCACACCTATCACTCCAACAGGACTGCAGCCACCATTTAATTGCACTGCTACCAACAGGGTCTTGGGTTGTATCCTGACTCTGTCAGGTTAAGTCAGTGTTTTTCTGCCTTTATTTTAATTTTCCTATTAAAGTGCAATTCTGACTTGGAATCTCTCGCTGGTTTCTTTCAAAGTAGTATACATATATTTATATGCCCAAAAATATTAGTGGAAAAATTCATTATACAAAACTAAAAGAGAGCTCTGATCTGTCTAGGGATAGATTAAATATAAAAACAATTCTATTTGAAGACAGAACATATAATTTGACTTTCAATCACCTTCTATGTAATTTTCATCAAAGAATAGGTATATGTATACCTTAGGTGTATCAATTCCCTACTGTAAGTTAACATGTTTTATTAAATTCAAAACAATTGTTTTTCCCTTGAAAATTTTAACAATAAGACTTGGCCATTTGTCTTCAAGAACTTTAATATAAATATCATTCGATTTGCTGAAGTCAAAGGGTCATCCACAGGCTTTGGTAAGAGTAGAATGACATCTCATACAAGATATCTGTTCATGTTTAAGTGGAAATATTAAATACTTTTTCACATTAAAAAGAGTAGATTCAGATTGGATATTAGGAGAAATTCTTTACTCTGAGGGTGGAGAGGAACAGGAGCATGTGGCCCAGAGAAGTTGTGGATGCCCCATTCCTAGAAGTGTTCAAGGCCATGCTGGATGGCTCTCTGAGCAACCTGCTCTAGTGGAAGGTATCCCTGTGTATTATTGCTTAATACCACACAAAATTGTAGTTACTCTTGCTAATTTGAATACTACAGCTCGAGCACTTAAAATGGTACACAAAAGATGTCTTTAAATGAATTTTCAAAGTATTTTCTTATGTGAAAATTTCTATGACTTTTCTTTAGAGTATGCGTACTATTTATATATTATTTAAAAATCCTCTTAAGGTGAAATCAACATTAAAAAAAAAGATCTGTGCCACAAAGAAAAAAATAAAATTATTTTTTAAATTTTAAAATCTATTGAGGTTTTTTAACCTTTAATATTAAGTTATTCATATGTTTTCAGGACATTTCTAAATGACTTTGCCCACTGTTTTTTGTTTCAATCAACACAATGCTTTCAATATTAAATGAATGTGTGCATATGAGAATGTATTAATAGCAATATCATATATCTGCTAGCAAGTACTCCCATTCATACAAATGCTCATTGTAAGTGCCAAAAAATTTAAAGTTTGAACGTGGATGTTTAAAAAGATTATCTGCTTCAAAATGTCAGAAGAAGTATCTCAATCTCCTGAAGGCAATTAAGGAGCAATTATGTATGAAGTTTTACATACAAGAGTAACTCTGTTGAAGTCATTTTTGAATTTTGAAAAGGCAACCAATTTCACAAAAGATTCTTCATAGGATGAGGATGTACAAAGTTTTAAAACATATTGAAACAAGGAAAAAACTGTCATGATCTTCCATTATTTTAGTTACATTTAAACAAATGGAGCTACCAGAAATTAGGTGCAAGAGAACTATTATGATAAACTCAATTAATATCCAAAACATACTTTTTAAGCACTAGCTGAAGATAAAATACTACTCTAAATACCACATTTTTCATTTGCTTTCAGTTCCTAAATTTGGATATTCTATAACCCAATGGAGATATATCTGATCATTTAGAGGACTGAAAACCACTGTAAATATGGCACAAGATTAAAAACATTGTTTCTTTTCCATAAATTTGGATACACAATATTTACCTGTGGAATTCTATGGAAGGCAATTTATAAGGGAAGTTTTATATGTATTTTTATTTTATTTATTAATGTTATAATGAACCCTGAAAGTTTTCAATAACTATTGTTTTATTGCAGAGTTATAATTTTTTTACAGATGGTTTATTGTACACTGTAACCACTTTGTGGTGTTGCAGCTGAGTTTTTTTGTTTTGCTCTCTTGCTTGGGTTTTTTTTTCCCCAAGAAAATCTATCCTGTCACTTAATTCCTTTTATTATTGAGAATTTTTATGAAGATTATTTTTTTCTCATTTCTAAGTCCCCATCTTTTTTCAATTAACTGTAAATTCGGAGTAACTTCAAATTTTCATTTATATATTACCTAGAAAATGTTTCTAGATTTTCATATGCTTCTTGTGGGCATATTTGTTGTGCATAAACACAGTCATCCCTCTTTCAAAGATTCTTATTACCTAGATGAACATTAATGCCTAAATTAAGGAGCTGGATTCTGCTGTGTGAAATTCAATTATGCTCTTAAAGGATAAGTCTAGGGAAAATCTTACTTAACATTTCCAATTGGCCTTGGCACAGAAAGCCAAATGTACTGATAAAACATGCTGATGACACAAAGTCATAGAAAGAGTTTGTCAGTAAAAAGGACAGTTGGAATAAAATACAGAAAAACATTACTTTGAAGGCTGAAACAACTGAGGTAGGAAGAAATCTAATAATACAAAATTCAAGGTCAACACCTATAATTACAGAATCCTGCAGTACAAATGGACGTGGATATACACCCCAGATTATGGATGACTTTCAGACATAGAAATGGAGAAAGCAAAACAAAATGAACAAACAGCAAATCAAACAAATTCAGTATTTCAGAGACAGGAAAATATTCTTAATTGTGTGCACAGTCACTTGAAACATGACACAGTGTAATCATACATGCTCAAAGGTAATTGTTGACCTGATGCAAAGAAAGGCAATTTGTACGATCAGGAATATGGAAAATTTGTCCTATTGATGAATTAGAGAGCTCGAGCAGTTGAGTTTACCATTGAAATGCTGAGAGGATGACTGCTACTCATAAATGTGTTGGTGAAATCCAAGGAAAAAAACACTTTAGAGAAAAAGTAAAGAATTACACTAAAATACTTTCCTACTCAGTTACAGATAAATTTACACTAAGAAATAGGTGCACGTTCCTTCTGCCAGAAAAATGTAGTTTCAAATCTGTTTTCCAGTAGGAACAAAAGCAACAAAAACCCCTGAAAAGGATATGAGGTGTGGTGGGGAAGTATTCAGATTATCTATTGCAGGTGTCTTCATTATATGTCAGAAGATGCAAGATGTGACATCATTAGGTACTAGATAATTTGAGCTGTCCATCATTTTCTTGACACTAAACATGAAAGTTAACACTGAAATCCATCTTAGTCACTTCCGCAGACAGCTAAAAGAAACACTTTAGCTATTTTCATATATTTATATAAAGGAGCTTGTTGTAGTTTTTGCCATTTCTATGAAATTGAAAGTAATGACCTATCTGATTTATGCATGGCCTGCAAATATACTTGTTTCTTTTTCTGCTTCATGTTTGTTTTCAGATACACTGAAATTTATGCTATGACTCTGTAAGGTCTTTAACTTAATCTGTAATATTCTCTAAAATAGTTATTTTCCCATAACAGGCTTTTAAATTTGTTTAAAAAATAGATTAATATCTGCTATCATTGTGATTTGTTATTGGTTGTGGGAGTTTTGTTTGTTTGCTTTTGGGTTTTTTGGCTTATATATAAAGCTGGGGGAAGTGGAAGGACATTCAGAGTGATGGCATTAGTCTTTCCTAGACATCATTATGTCTGATAGAGCCATGCATTCCTGAAGATGGCTGAACACCTGCCCATTGATAGGAAGTGGTGAAAAAATCCCTTGCTTTGCTTTGTTTGCGTGTGCAGCTCTTGTTTACCTGTTAAACTGGTAAACACATTTTTAAAACTGGTAAACAAATAAAAAAACTGGTATTTGCCTCAAGCCATGAATCCTCTCACTTTTATTAATAGGCAAAGTCAGTGGCAATATGATGCTTAGCTGCTGGTCTGGGGCTGGGGTTAGATAATATTTTTCAGATGCAGATACAGGTGTTTATAATAGCTATAGAAACACACATTGACATATGCCTTGAAAGAAGCTTCTCTAGAACAGGATGGTCTCATTTTTTCATGTTTTGTCCTGAACAAAACTCAACCCTATGCTATTTATATATTACTAGAGAGAATATTACCTCAGTTCTAATTTATCTAATTGATGTAGGAAGATATGTAGTGTAAACTAAAGCACTTCTAAAAGAAAAGCGTACCTTGGAAAGAGACCTGTGCTAACAATATTTATATTTCTTTTAATTATGTTCTTATGTTTTTATTGTCAAAATTGCCTGTTTACTATCTCTTAAAGTTATACTGGAAAAATAAAATATAAATAAATAAATAAAAAATCCATGAAGTTTTAATGGGATAAAATTTCATTGAGTTGCAAAGTTTTTTGTTTTTTTTTATTTTGTCAGGTTAACATGTATCCATATAAGAAGTAACTATTATTAATTTTATATGAAGACAATAGTGGCTTTACTAGGTTATTGCTAGATACTGTGTATAATGAATAAGGGAGAATAAGGAATATACTTTTTTTCTGATCATGTTTTTCATTTCCTTCTCATAATTTTCAGAAACAAAAAGAAAAATATTTAATATGTTAACAAGCAGACGGAAGTAAATGACAGATATCCAAAGGAAAATAAATGTAGGATAAATAATAGAACCATTGCTTATTTTTGGTACATTAATGAAAGTACAAAAAGTTATACACTCATAAATACAGCAGAAATGGTTCCAGCAAGTAGTAAAATGCAGACATTTTCAGTGGAACTATCTGTCATTCTAGATCAGTGTTCACAGATGTACTATATAGTACAAGACTTAAATTAAACAGAGATAAATATCTTATGTAATGCTGATGGAATGTCAGATTTTGGCAAGCAATGAAGGGTAGGTACATGGAAAAGAACATGGAAAAATGTACGCAGAAGAGAAACACTCTCACAGGGAGAATAGCAATGAAAACAAAGAATAATGCTGTTCCAGCTGTTAAGTGGGAAAATGGAAAGAGAATTGGGAAAATATTGTGACATGGATGGTTTTATGCACTGCAATTTAACACACTGGAAATACTTTACAGTGTCAGCAATTGATATTAGCTTTATGATACAGGAAGACCATATAAAAATAAAATACAGGAGTAATTCAGAGTTCATCAAGGTCAATGGAAAGATTGTCTTCTATTTAGGTGGGTTATAATCTATATTTTCATACTCTAAGGCTCTGAAAAGACTGTGATCAACAGAACAGTGGGAAACAGAGCAGAAGATATCAGATTTCATGTTTCAATTTATTTTTTTAATCTTTTGTTTTATAAGATTTTATGTACTAATCTCAAAATGTCTTCATGGCTCATGATAACTGATTTCAGTTCAGATCTTTCAAGAAAACACACAAGAGTACAAGGAAATGCTAAACAAAAGTCTTTTAAAAGATCAAGGACTGACAGAATAATGTGCAAGGATAACCTTGCCTTGATGGAAGATTTAATAGTAGAAAGAAAAGTTTGAAATTTTAAAACTGGATTTGAAATACAATAAAAGTATTATAATCTCAGATTCACTATTTGAAATCATCTAGCTCTTTCTATTGAAGACAAATGGAAAATACAAGATTATACAATCTAATATATATATCTGTACTTACATATCTTAGCACTTGCTGCCATTTTTAGAAAAAGAAAAAAGCTTTGATTCTTTTGGAGGTAAGTAGAAAGTTAGTTGAATTTAACATGATAGTATAACAACATAATACAAAAAATTAATGTAGTAGACATCTAAATGAAAGGGAAGTGAAAATTCAATCTTATGGTTTGGGGTCAATGATAATCTGTTATGAGAAGTGCCATGGTGCCTCAATATATACTTGTGTGCAAGATGTTTGAGTTCTAGATAAACATATAAGAAACTTGCACTCCTATAGCTGCAATACTATATGACTGAAGCAATCTAGTGCCCATAAAATTTGGTCCTTTTACTTCTACTCATCATGGACATGATAATGTCCAGGTGGACAAGGTAACCATGAGCCAGCAATGCTCCCTTGTGGCCAAGAAGGTCAATGGTATCCTGGGGTGCATCAGAAAGAGCTCAAGGAAAGTGATCTTGCCCCTCTACTCAGCCCTAGTGAGGACACATCTGGAGTATTGTGTCCTGTTTGGGGCTCCTCAGTACAAGAGAGACAAGGACCTACAGGAGAAAGTCCGGTGAATGTCTGGGGCATCTCTTACAAGGGAAGGCTGAGGGAGTGGGGCCTGTTTAGCCTGGAGAAAACTCAGAGGGGGGTTTTGTCAATGCATACAAGAGAGGGTGTCAAGAGCATGGTGCCAGACTGTTTTCAGAGACATCCAGAGATATGAAAAGGGCCAATAGGCACAAACTAAGTTCCACTTGAAGAAAACAGCAGCAGCAGGGATGTTCTTCAGCTCCACACAGCCCTTCCTGCCCAGAGAGGAGCCCTGCTAACCCAGACCACTGATGGGTGTCTGAGAAGGAAACAGAACTTCTTTGGAAAAATTAAGAGAGGTTGTTTGGAAGTTTATTTGTGTTTAATGATGTTAACGACATGTAAGTGTGATTTATCTGTTGCATTGCTTATATTGATCTTGAATACCTAGCTAATTGATTGCTTTTAAGTCATGTTCTCAATAAACTGTTTCAATTCTGATCTGACTTTAGATCATGTGAACTGGTCTGCTCTTCCCTGTCACAGAAGTTTCTTCAGTCTAACTTAGAAATGCTGACAGAGGATTTCCGGAACTATGTTATAGTTTTTTGAGATATCCACTTGCCCAACAGTACTTCCACAAAAAGTAAACTTTCCCCATTCCTTTCAATATTCCTTTTTTCTAGTTCTCGTCTTTGAATCCTACTTCATCATACACGCTTATTGAATTATTTGCCTTTTCCACTAACAATGTCATCAACAAAATACAGGACTTTGGGCACTTACTATCAACTTTTATGTCTTATTTCTGCTCCTGCTGTTATTGATGTGATGATGGTGGTGTTTACATGTTGTTTTGTTTGTTTTTTTTTCCATGGAAGCAAATATATTTCAGAACAGTTAATTGCTTCACAGTGTAAGTGTTAAGATGATTGACAGCACAAAGCCTAAATTTCACATTCCTTATTTCTAGGGAGAGAAAGATTCCTATGTACAATCTGCTCTGGTACTCTAAAAATGTTTGTAATCAGTATTCCATTTTGCCATCAAAAAAAAAAAAAAGGAATTTCATGTGAAAGAAAAATTAAAATTTTATTTCTAATTCCTTTCCCACTAAATTCTCTTTTTCATAATTCTTTCTATTTTCATTATTGAAAATATATTTTACATATGTACTCAACTCAGATTAATTTATATTTGCCACATTCAATTGATGTTATTAAATTGGAGTTCCTGGTTTCTTCAAGAGTAAACAGAAGTGATATTTGTCACTGAAGAAGTTAAAATTGTTCTCAATAATACAATGTGTGAATTATATAATGATATACATATTAATTTGACAATTTTTTGTTTTGGTATCCTAATTTGGTTATATGAATATTTATTTGGTAGTTTGAAAGCATTTTGGTTTTCTAAAAACTGGAAGTTTTGATCAAAGATAGAGAAAAATTTATCTTTATGTCCAGCTTATAATACAGGTTAATTTTCCAAGAAAGAAACATTACACTTTCTACAGAGGTAGACATGTGGTTGTCACTGTGGAGAGATCTCTAATAATCCAGCAGGTAGTGATCAATTTTATCCTATAATAACTATTAAAAGAAAAATCCACTTCTTTTAAGGTATAACTGAATCTAAAATCAGGGTAAAAAAACCCCACATAACAATAATGAAAAAAGTAACTTCATTAAATATTAATAATTTGCACAAAGACTAGTCCAAAATACTTTATAATGTATTATAAAGTAAGTCTTCAAGACTTATCATGCACAAACATTATTCCTGAATTAATTAAGCAACCTGACCATATAGCTGTTACATAGCAAAGAAAAGGTTGTTCTTTTAAGGACTGATCAATTGCCAGCTCAAGATTAAAATACTCTTCTAGTTAGCTTCAGTGTTTTTGTGGTCTCCAAATAATAATAAGACATCAGAGTTTTGTTAAATAATAATAAGACATTACAGCTTTGTTTCTCTGCCTAGGTAATAAGTAACAATTCATACTTATCAGTAATACATTGCCCATGAAAGAACAAAACATATTTTTTTCCAATTCTTTTACATTGTGTATGTGTAACTTCTCCAAATTATTAGTTTTTCAGAAAGCATTAAAAAACACCACAATGTCAAACCTGAATGTGCTTTGGGTGTTCCTATAAAAATCACAACATCTGTATAAATGCAAAGATGTTTGAGAGAGGAAAAGTGGTATCTGTATTATTCACCAGTAAAGAATTTTTAAGATATTCTTCATTCAGTGAAAATATGCTACAGAAATAGACACAATGCAGTCTGTTGCTGTTAATATAGATGTGTGCATTTTTTGTTCATTATTCCTCAGCATTTTCCATCTTTCTGTTTTCTTTATCCTAGCAACAACATTTCCAGAATGAGATGGCATGGAAATTGATATAATGGCTTCATTTTTAGTAGATGGATAAATGCAATGCAGGGACAATATCTTCATTCAGGTAAGGTTTAAATGCACAAAGCATCCCATTTCGTACTTTTTTGACTTTCTATGGGCTCATACTGTCACTATATTGTCAATATATTCGATATATTGAGAAATAGCCCAAAACTTTACAGTAGTCATATCACCTTCCCACTATGGCACACACACTGAAGTATTTCCATAGAAAATAAATTTTATACCTTGTTTAAATAAAAGTACAGGGGAAAGTACACTGTACTTTGTAGGAAAATATTATGAACAGATTTTTCATCCTTTTGGGTTATATCCAAACTGTTCTTTTTTGCATTTTTACTTTGCCAACTGTAAAAGTTTCATCTAAAATGGAAGGAAATGTTCTTTCCTTAATGTTTTGCTGCACATATTCAATCTAATAGAAACTCATTGTACAGAACTGCTATTTCCCTCATAACCTTCTTCCTAGTTCCTTAAGCAAAAGCAAAGGTTTCTGTTTCTCTTTCTTTATGTTTAAAGCTGCAATCTAGGCATTTCTAATAAAATTATGCAGAAATGAAAATAAGCCAATGTACCAAACAGCCAAACTTTATTTAGGCTATCTCTAATCATAAAGAGGATAAATTTTGAGCTCTTCATCTTTACCTGTAATTAAACCCAATGCCTAAAAGATGTCAAAGGTAATAATGTAATTGCTATCTAGATTGTCAGAAGGATTTAAACTGTGCACTTTGAAAAAACTTTATAAGGACCTGTAAAGTAATACTGCTTCCTCTGGGCTTTTTTTCAAGATGACAAATGAGATTGCTTATCATTTGATTTTAGATTTGAATGCTACATGCTTTGCAATTTTTCTTTTCTTTTAATATTTCTGAAATATGCCTCTAATTACCTTATTAAAAGGAAAAAAAGGTAATGCAGAATTGATGCCTCCAAACGATTTCTATTTATTCTCACTTATTCCAAAATTCTGTTCTGGACCACTTTACACTGATTTTTATTTTTTATTGTGAGATTCTATTAACATTAATTGTCATTGTGTGTTAACTTATATCAAAATGTCTTTCAGGTATTCATAAATGCTTTTATATGTTTACAAATTAAGATTAGGCCTTGCTGTTTTCTTTTGAATTTTCATGTAGTAAACATCATTTCAGTTGGGTAATAATGCTGATAAGATGTGTGAACCATCTGATGAAGGTTTTTTTCAAAGAAATTTAGAGCAAAGAGAGAAATGTAATTCTTCCAGACCATGATAAAAAAAAAAAAAATAAAAAAAAATTAAGGGTGAAGCTTGTACAGAGTTACGTTTTTGTGGAGCCACATTTTCCCATGACTGCAGACAACTGCTTATTCATGAGCAGCACATGTCCCTGCTTTAAGTAGAACAATACTAACTTCTACCAGTTTCACTTATACAGAACACTTATTTACTAACCTCTATATTCACTTCAACCTTCTGGCCTCCAATATCATCCTCCATTCTGGGAATGCTTTTGGACCAATATTTTTAATACATGACTACATATTGAATATGCCCAAGGCTTTGAAAATCAGACAAAAGTGAAAATAAATGGACAAGTAAGCAATTCTGCTAAGGCAGTGAAAATTAATTGTTCTTTTGAGCAAGCTAACCTGAGAGACGGGGTTAGCAATCACCATGGGCCCAAACCCTTGATGTACTAAATTTACCTATGTAAGTACATCAAAATGACTAATGACTGACATCTTCAGAGCACTCAGGTGAAAATTTTGTCAGCCCCCAATTTTGGAATAAAGTTAGTGCCCAAGGCTATAACTGAACCAGGTTCTTGTATCATAATGAGAGAAGTTGAATTAGTTGGGTTTTTCCTTTTTGAATTTTACTATTTACACAGATCTTCAGAAAATTATTTTATCACTGCTTCTGGTTTAACTTAGAAAATTATAAATATATTCTCGTCAGTGAGCTTTATGCATCAAGATGAAAAAATCCCATCCCAGTGCTTCTGTGTAACTTCATAAAAGCACATTAAAAGGGGTTTTGCCTCACCCTCCCCCAAATAATTCCAGATCCTAGAATGATAAAAATTTTAAGCAGTGCAGTATTTTTTTGCACTAGACAATCCAGAAATCTGCTACTTTTGTTGCTGATTTTAATTATTTATGGGGAAAATAAAAAAGAATATTTGTTTTATTCAGGAAAGATTTTTTTTTTTTTTTACTGTCATGAACTCAAGTACTCCTTGTATTTAACTGTCCCATTAAAATTGTGAACTACTGACCTGTGGAGATGTTTTAGACCCTTACTCTTAAATGTTGGCAGTTTTCTTCATGATTGCTGCTTCCATAAGGATTTATTATAATATCAGATTCTTTGGAGGAAACAGAAAAATATACTGACTTAAATTTGAATCTCTGGAATTCAGTCTGATATTATAAACTCTTTTGGTAGTCTTTGCCAAGAAATGAAAAGAAAAAATATTAAGTGATTAATCTGAACAAGGATAAGCATAGTCTATTTTGAAAGATGTTTTGGGAACCATTTGGAGGAGTGCAGAGCTATTACCTGAAGAACACAGTAAATTCAGATGTATGAATTATACCCATAGACTGTGTAGGAAATAAAATTTACATAGAAAAATGGAACAATCAAGTTGAAAAGTTGTGCATAAGAAATAGCAGGAAAACACAATTTCATATAGTATTGGTTTTGCAGAATCAAAAGCAAAATAATATTAAAAATCAGTTAAATCAGTTTCAGGAATGCAAAAACCTTCATTTTAGAAACAGCTGGAAAAATATGTTGTTATGTTAATTGATAAATTATATTTTAAATTCTTCAATATGATTTTTTTTAAATATTGCTGGTTTATTTTATATTAGAATTCTGTTGAAATTAAATTACATTGTATTGAAAATTTTAAATAAACTCATCAGTTGAAGGGGTAAATTTGTATACATGAAATGATAACTGTTTCTACTTCAATCACCAATGCTGTGTTTTCTGATCTGCAGGTTTATAGCTGGGAATACCCCATCATTATTTCCCTTAATACAGTCTGACAAAGTTTCATAAAGGCACACACTGGATTTAGTTCTATTTATTTTTATAAACTATCATAATAATTATGGTTAATAATTTGATTAGGATTATTCTTCACAGTAGGTATCAATCATAATCTGTGTCCAAATACAAGACTCAAAATAGCCCCTATCATCTTAAAACTATTATATGTCAATATTATATTATCAGATTTTTGAGAAAAAAATATCTATTTTGGTGTATAGGCATTAAAAAATAAATACATTATAAATACTTTATAAATACTTTATAAAATACTTTATAAACTACATTGAGAAAATGAAGAAAGCACGTACTGATTAGGTAAATGTATATGTTCTAGATGCAGCAATTTAGTCAGTGACAACACTACATTTTTCATTAGTCTGGGATCAGTGTTTTCATCTTAAATAAAGAAAATCTTTTTCAGTTACTCCAAGAGAAGCAAAGGTCCATGATAAATGAGCCAGTAAATGGCTACATATATCTGACAACTGTAATCCATCCCTTTATTTCCTCAGGGACAGCCAGTAGTTCAGTTACATGCTGCTAACCAACAAAAGTATTCTCTCTTTTAACAGGTGATTCTAACTTTATTCTTTCAAAGCACGTTGCCTGATGCTTTACCCTGGAGAAGACTTCAGGTTTTGTATCTGGATGAAATTAATTAAGTAACTTAGATTTCAAGTACCTCAGTAGGTCAGCTATATCTCTGTGATGAATGGCTTTTTTTAATATAAACGTGGTGACTTTTGAGGGTCCATCTGCAATGTTAAACAAGACAGACCAGAAGGTTAACTCTAGCACTACAGCCTCATCATCTATAGAGTTACTTATTGATTCAGTTTCAAGCTCTGTTCAAAAGAGATTTTACAGTATTGAGATATCTACTGACTCTAATGAGAGCTCAGACAGCTTGAACACACGCAGGCAGCTGTCAGAAATGAGTTTCATCCCCCAGGAGTACTTAGATATTAAGCACCATTTGATTTTCTCTACTGTATCCTGCATGACCTATAGTATTCTACCAGCCTAAAGGGCACACATGTCCTGTAGTTCCTGCACTAGACACATTACAAGTGCTTCTTGTTCTGCAGAGTATCTAAAACGTCACTAGATGACCATTTCTAAGTCTTGATTTCTGTCCAGGTAAGATCATCCCCAAATCTGAAAGCCTATGCAACCATTGCTGCTCCACACTTCAGATTCAACCAGTAACTACCCAAAATAGTGTACACCAGTGCGACTGTTCTCATTGCATAAAAATGCTGTCAATACAATATCATGATTATATTTCTTTTGTGAATGAAGAAAGCCTGAGAATTTTAAGATTCCTTTTCATTTCATTCTGTTCTTTGAAAGGACTCAAAAAATGGGCTAAATCATAACTTTCTGAAGTACATAATGAAATATTCCTATTAATAATAATATTAATGGATTTCTTATTGTGAAAGCTCTGGTGAAGAGCCACGATAAACAAGATCAGCAATGAACTTACTTACCAGGAATAAATACAGAAATTGTAAAAATAGTTTTATCATTCTTCTTACTACAAGCTGACAATTTAGCAACTTGAATCATTAGAAATTTCGGATTTTAGCAGTTTATTATTTAAATGAGCAATAGAGAAACAAAAATATAACTAAGGAAAAAGGAAATATTAGAAAAATCAAAATCACTGGTAAAAAAACTGTGATGCACAGGAAGTAACTGAATCAAGAAAGCTTAATTACAACAACAATTGGACGTAATTTTGCTCCCTTGTCCTCTTGCTAGGGGATTCAGTTCTTTGGTGAGTTCAGCTATGTTGAAAGAAAAACACTACTTACCTGTTCACTTACTCCCTGCACCATCCCAAAAGGGACAGGGGAAGGGATAGAAAGAGATAAAGCAAGAAAACTCATGGGTTGAGATAAAGATATCTTAATCAGAAAAAAAGAAAAGGAAGGAGGAGGAAGGAAGGAGAAAGAAGAAGAAAGACAAAAAGACAAGAAGAAGACAAGAAGGCAAGAAAGAAGAAAGAAAGAAGAAAGAAAGAAGAAAGAAGAAAGAAAGAAGAAAGAAAGAAGAAAGAAAGAAGAAACAAAGAAGAAAGAAAGAAGAAAGAAAGAAGAAAGAAGAAAGAAGAAAGAAAGAAGAAAGAAAGAAGAAAGAAAGAAGAAAGAAAGAAGAAAGAAAGAAGAAGGAAAGAAGAAAGAAAGAAGAAAGAAAGAAGAAAGAAAGAAGAAAGAAAGAAGAAAGAAAGAAGAAAGAA
>JAWWMU010000001.1:70045094-70067426 GCA_035048155.1 Cinnycerthia olivascens | reverse complement strand
GCTAAAATCAAAACCACAGGTGTTTTGGGCTGTGTGCCAGGGTCTCTGAGACCCCTGCCCAGGTCTCTGAGCCTCCATGGCAGCTGGAGGTGAATCTTGTGTTCCCACACTTCTGGACTCCTCAGTACAATCTATAATAATGTTAGCATTAAAAATATGTAAGGTGAAAAAATTACAATGATGGAGGTGGAGCATGAGAAAGTTGTGCTTATGATTCAAATATCATCTTGTGTTTCAAGTGCATCTAACAAACTTGTTACAAGATACTTGCAGAATTTTTTCAGCAATAATTTTTAAATAATTTAAAGCAGAACACATTCATAGATAACTCTTTACTAAATATTCTAAGAAGGTTCCAAAGACTTGTTAGGTATGGGAAACCTCAATTTCTCTGAATAGTGTAATAGTTGGTAAAGGCACAATATTAACCTATTCTATATAAATCCATTTGATTTTTACAAGCTACAACTTTCTTTCAGTATTCCTGTCTTCATCCTAAAATGAATACTCACTGAATAAGTTCTGTTAATAAGTTTACTGAGATGACAGGAGTTTTGCAATCTAACTTCTCAGGATGACAGTATCTAGTTGATGTACTTATAATCCAAACATACAATTTTCCTGAACTAAATGTTGTAAGCAAGGATGAAAGCCACAAGAATTTTTAGACTGGCTAAAATAGTATATTGTTTTACTACTTGTTCTGCTTTCCTTGATAGCTCTCAGTTTTAATACCTGAAGAGTATCTTGAGGAAGTCTTCTGTTTGACAAAATTCCATCCAGATTTGTTTGAAAATATTCTGAATTCTTTGGAACAGGATCCATTTGTGCCAACATTTGGGTTCTGTCTTATGTAATTGTGATACAAATTCCAAGTCCAACCTCTCAGAAGAAATTAATCTCAAAGAGAGAAGATCTGGGATTTTTCCAAACATATTTTGTGGATTTTGACTACATGTGTTAGATCCACAGTGAAACCAAGTGATTTCTGCCTTGGCATGGTTTACTCTCTGTGCTGGGTTGACCTGGTCTGCCTGCCAGGTGCCCACCAAGCAATTCTCTCCCTCTCACTCTATAAGTAGGAAAGGAGGAGAAAATACGGTGATACGCTTGTGTGTCAAGATAAGGACAGGGAGATTGCTTATGTGTTACCATGACAGGCGAAGGAGACAGAATTTGGGGATATTGGCTTAATTTATTGCAAATTAAACACAGTAGGATAATGAGAATTAAAAGCAAACCTAAAACCACCTTCCCCCAAACTCCATTTATCCAACAGATAAGAAGGACAACAGAGAGAGGGTCCTCTCCAGGGAAACCAGTTCATGCTAGGAACCTGCTCTAGCATTGGCTTTCCACAGATTTCATCTATCTTCAGGACATAGCTACATGCTCTGGCATTTGATTGTCTACAGGCTGTAGGGTGGATCTCTGCTGCACCATCGTCCTCCTGGGGCTTCACTGGGATGACCTGCCTCACCATGGCCTGCATCATGGGTTGTAGGGGAATCTGCACCTGGAACAACCCCTCCCTCTCCTTCTTCACTGACCTTGGTGTCTGTAGGGCTGTTTCACTTTTTTCACCCCTCTCTTGCAGCAGTTGTACAGCCTTTTTTTTCCTATTTCTTATATAAGTTATTACAGAGGTGCTACTACTTTTGCTGGTTGGCTCAGCTTTGGCCAGTGGAAGGTCTTTCTTGGAACCAGGAGGAACGAGATTCTGGTGTCTTGTCCCAGCAGCCATTCCTGCACCCACCTCCCACCCACACACCTGCTGGCAAAACAGCTGATGTTTTGTTCTGTACAGATGTCTATGTGTCCATGTCTGCAGGAGTCTATGTTCTTTCCTGATCTTCTGTTTTTGTTCCCTTTTCACTACTTATTATATAGAAAACAAAACCAAAAGTCATGCCTCAGGTGGGCCTTCTGGGCTCAGCATTCAGCCATTAGCCATAGTGATTTTTCTAGTATAAATTCAAAGGTAGATCTTATTAGAAAGGGAGGAAAAAAAGCAAACAGCTGACAACACTCACAAATAAAATGTTGACAGCATCAATTGTAACAAAACGATTTTGCATATAGATTATAAATTCCACAGAAAAGGAAATAAGCCATAAAGCAAAGAGTAAATCTCATTCACTTTTGAAATGTGGTCAGGATAGTAGCTGTACAGAAACATTTTTTCATTTAGTGCAGAATCAGATTTCAGCTGAAAACTGCATTGCTGTTTTTGCTGTAGAAAAACCTTCTACAGATCAGTAATCCATAAATATACATCAGAGCTGGGACTTAAAGCCTAATGTGACTAATCAGTTTAGGATTTGAATATAGAACTTAGGAGGCAATACCTGACTGCAAATGCAGCCTTACTACATCATAAAGGCTATAACAGAGGGCTGTATTAATCTTAAGGGTGGATGAACCTTGGAAATTCTGCCTGCAAAGCAAACTCACCAGCCTATCTGATATGCTTTCAAAGACTGCAAGCGCAGCAGGGTGATGTATTTGATTTGTGAATGTTTTTCTTTTAGCAAGAGAGAGCATGAAAAATAGTCTTTATTTCCAAGCAGCTTATGGCTTCATGTTCTGTCTACAAAAGTACATCTCTAGTTCCTACATCTTTTATAATACTACTTAGAAGACTGCTATTCCATTTTAAATATCAAAACAATAGAATCCTGATCTCAGTCACCTGAAGTTTTGAATCTTCTTCATTACACTATTTTTTTTAAATCTGAGTTTTATCTTTCTACTTTAGCTTTGGGGTAGAAATTATTGACCTTTCCTAAGACTGTAATTGTTTAAGGAGAGCAGCCCATGGAGGTTTTAATTTTGGACTTTGTGAAAACAAGAAAGGTAACACTATGAACAAAATAAAGATCCTTGCTGATGTAGTATTCTTGTGATCCTAGTACTGATGCTGCATTGTGGAGCATTGAACTTCCCTGTGTCATTTCTGTTGTCTCAAAAAATAACTGTATTAATAGAGATATAACATACTGCTTGTTTGTAAGCAAGTTTAAATTTTCAGTAAGCATACTTAGAATTCCTTAATTATTTACTGCTGATAATTTTTCAGAGAAGAGACAACAACAAGCCTTCCTATAATCTTGTTAGCTAATAAAATGGCATTTTATCCCATTTTATGTCACCTTCTTTCAAAGTCCTCTGGAATAACTTGTGCTTTTTGGAGGGGAAAAAAAAAGCCCAGTCTAGATGTTGAATCTCAGGGAAGCTATAACTCAGAATAGATACGAATTTTCGTTCCCAGGGGAAAAAAAAAAAAAAAAAAAAAAGGGGAATATGGACATAAAAGAATCACTCAAGTATCTGCTTCTATTAATTTTCTCTTGCTGAAAAAGTCACTGTTTAAATTACACAGAATTAACAAAGTATGCGTACATTTTAATGTAAGAACTCATTTATTTGTTTCCTTGTGTTATTTTTGAGGATGAGAGAAGTCATAGTATATTTCAAAGGAAAATTGCTATCTAGTTTCATTTTTCAAAGGATAATACCTGTCATGAGTGTTATCATAAGTATTACGGTGTTGAGTGTAAATGCCCTTTATTGGATCCTGTTAAGTTCAAATATTTCTCATGCTATGTTTTCATCCAAATTTTTCTTTTCAATATTACAATACTATTAGTTTTTTTCCTTTCTTTTTCTCACTTTCAGTCTTCCCATTTTCTTCCCTTTCTAGAGTTATCTTTATTTTTAGCAGATGCCTTCACTGTATTATCCCAGTCTTTGGCACAGATAATATTCAGAAAGAATAAATAGAGGCGCTGTTCTTGTTTATTTTTACCATTCTTATTTCACTGCAAATTTGCTAAAATCAGCCTGTTCCAGTTTTCATGGTTTGTTTTTTCTTTCCCTCCTGTCTTATTTCCATGCTCTGCAGTGTTGATATACTTAGATTAGTTTGAACTGCAGTTTGCTCTATAATTCTGTAAAGCTCTGTTCTTGTAATCACTAATAGAAAAATTATATTTGTACAAATTACTCATGTAACATTCTTACATGGATCTTGACATAAATGCAGACTCCCTTAGCAAAAAATACTTGAGGAAGAATTTTATATCCTTGCTAGCAGCAACAATATGCAGCCTTTGCTTGTGTTATCAGGTATAAGACTGATCCAGTTTGTCAATGACGAGTGGAAATGTATTTTCTAACCATTTCCTTTTTTTCATTAGATTTATTTTCTGCTGAGTTCATGAAGTAAAATAGTCAAATTAATGTCCAGGAAACACTGTAAAGACTGCAAGGGGATTGGTAAAATCAAGAAAAAGTGCCTTTCAGTGAATAGTCAGCTCAATAGTGTGACAATATTACACTACCTACCATATGTTCGGATGAAGGACTTCTAAAATGTATTACTTATTGTTTCATATTCTAGAAATAAAGAAAGTTCAATATAGTTGGAAACATTTTAGATTAATGTTACCAAAATGTCGCAAAGCCCATTTCTGTTTTAGAAAAACAGCAGTTCTACTGATCTGATGTTTAAAATTGCATGAACTGAATTATATATGCCCCCTCTGCATTTGGCTAGATAAATAAAACAGAGTTTTAAGCATATGAGTAGTATGCCAGTGAGCAAACCTATAACCTACTGTAATTGTAGAGTTTGGGAAAAGATCATTAACTCAATTATTTATTTCATAACATTTGAGACAAAAAATAAACTACTATCTATTTAAAGTCAGCACTTTAATAAAGCTCTCATCTGATTGATGAGAACTCCGATCCAGAACTTGCTTTCACTTAGAGAAAATATTCAAAGAATTGGCTAGTAATAAATTAATTTGGTTTTCTTTTGCCAATATGGCAAGTTACTGTACAAAAATTGTGCTTGCTAATTATTCTTTTACAGTTACATTTGATGTTATAAAATCCTTGTATTTTAAATAAAGAGGTAAACTAATATTTTGAGTTTTGTGATTTCCAAGTATTTAAACTAGTGTTGCATTACCATGTTGTTGTTTTCTTGGAGTTTTTTTTTTATTATTGCTTTTTTTTGATTTTGTTTGTTTGTTTGTTTGTTTTAGCTTGTTTGTGTTTATTTGTCTTTTTCATTTAATAACAGAGCACTTCAGATTAATATTAATTTAATGGAGCTTTCTTCTATGTCTCTGACACACTTCTCATTTCTATTAAACTGTTTTACATTACTTCGAAGTGTTGTTGATTTATGAATTGTAAATATGCAAAGGGCTAATTTGCCATGTCTCTAGCATGCTTCAAGTTTCTGGTTTTGTGGTTTTTGTTGTGCTTGTATTTGTTTGAACATAATTTCATTGCAAGAAAATATTCTGCAGCTGAAAGTACTTAAACTATTTTGAAACTAATAATACTGTCTTCATCTTAGAATCATTGCTGACTCGGCCTTGTTCATTAATAAGGTTTCCCTTATTTTTCTGGCTTTTTTGCACTTATTCCCATAGTGGCAAAGCCACAACAATATTATTCATATTAACATTTAAATAACACTCATTATTTAATTTTCCTTGGGTCTTTGTGTGCAAAGAATGATTTTCTAATTAGTAATGTACCATGGCTGTTAAAAAGAAAAAAAATATTCTACCTATTCTAACCATCATTATGATTATGGTGCCTGTAGTGATAACTCTTAAAAGCACAGTAACTATAGCTCTCAGATGGGATTGTGAATCAACTCTTCCTTACAATGGAAAAGAAATTAAGAAATCAAAATTAAGACACCAAAATTAAGACATCAAAATACATTTAGAAGTGTGGAGTAAGAATTAGAGGCTAGTTCATGGTGAAAACTTCAAAAGCTTTTCCCTTTTTTTGGCCACATAAGGATAACTTAGATACAGGAAGCAGAGTAGCACTCTAGGTATTGTTGATTAGTGCAGAAATGTGAGCATATGTCTATGTGCCTTTCAGAACTGCCTGCACACTTTGCAGGGGTGAAGTGAATTTACTGGTTCTGCCCTCCCAGCTAGGCCACTTGTGGATGAAAGAAAAGTGTGTGGTAAACATGCATATTTGCATGACATTGCTTTGGAGGTAAAGCTTAAATGCCTTTGGTAGGGTGGTGGAGGTAAAGGAAAGTCCCTCATCTTTTGCAGTTTCAACTTCAAAGAAAATTTCTTCAGCAATTCTCAGAGAATAATACATAAAGATGTTTTCTTAAGTGTTTTCTGTGACTTGAAGGAACTTCGCTTCAATTTGGTTAATATATTCTATATAAAAGATTAAAACCACAGGAAATGTCTCTCTAGCTGTCTTTCAAATGTGAGTTGAATGTGATGGTAGAAAGTAATGCTAGGTGACTTAAACTTGATAGTTTTGAAAGTCTAAAACTGAAATTCTGCCATGCTTTAGTCAAGATGTAGAGGTAAGGATTCTCCTTTACTACACAGGGCGCCACAGTTTCATTTGGGCAGCATGCAGGAATAATAGTGTTGTGAATTTCTTTGCTGGATATGGGACTGTGACTACAAATAAAATGCAAAGTTGTAGAAGAATAGAACATCTGAATTTTCATTCAGTAATATATGCTAGCAGGCTCTTTAGTTCATATCATTACATGCCAGCTTGCTGACATGCTTCCAAAGCAATTTAGGAAAGTTACCCTAGTAAACGTAGCTACTGCAGGCCATGAAACTGAGCCGTAAAATGTTTCATATCCTTGAAGGCAGAGTAGCTATGATTTGCCCTTTAGTAAATGCCTGTTGTTTGGCAGATACAGGTAGTGCTCTGCATTCTGTCTTTGAGGGCAGTCAGGAGAGTTTACTGCATGGAGCATTATGGAGCAGTTACAGGAAAGACTGAAAGACCAAGATCTAACAATGAGACAAATGGATACCACTGCTGTGAGAGATAATAGATGACGCCTGTACTTAATAGTAGTAGGTCCTGGACTGCTCATATCTTAAGCAATGCAAAAGACCATGGAAAGAAACAACTTCAAGGTAAACCACAGTCTAAAGCTGCATGAACTTGTAAATGCATAAGGAAAAGCACTTAGAGAACTTTCATATCCCTCTAATATCAGGGAAGGTTCTGAACTGTGTTGATACTGTTGAGTATATCAAGGACTGATAGACATGGCTACATAAAATGTCTCTGTATTACATATAGAATGAATGGGGTTTGTTTGGTTTATTTTTAAAGAAAGCATTTACCTGTATAGAGATAATAATATACGAAATATAACTCTATATGCTATTTAATTATAACTTCTAATGTAATGTTTGACACAGATGTCTCTCTTAGTACACTCTGTATTTCAATGATGAAAACAATCCCCAATCAAAAAAACCAAAACAAATAAAATACAAAAGAAATAAAAAATGTGCAATTTACATGCTTTCATAAATTTGTCCATGTGAGATGAAATCTGGGCCAAGGCACACAGTGGATGCCATGAAAGTTCTGAGTAATGCATTTCCTCATGTGAAAGTAAGCACTTAAGAAGGCATTGATCTAAAGACTGAAATAGTCTGGGTGATATACAACTTACAGTATATTCAAGGAGAGATGATCTGTACAGGAAGTCATTACAACATCTGAATAAATTAAATTCTGCTTAAGATTCAGACATCATGTATGTATTTTGAGATACAAAGTGCAATTTCAGGTCATGGATGAACATAAATTGAAAATTCACTCTAACCTCTAGGCCTACAGATTACAGAAAAAATATATCATATATGTTCCTTAGTAGTATGGATCTTGAAAATTCAGCTAGTAACAATGTCTATGGACTAAGAATAAGCTCTTGCTAAAAGAGAATCATCGATCTTGTGTGTTATAGCAGCATGGATGCTAAAAGAAAAACAAAAATAAAAATAAAATCAGTGTCCTGATGCTCTAGTCTATTTTGATGCAAGATAAAACTTGACATTTACTCATCTTATTTTATGTACATGATAATACTACAACAATGCCATAATAATAAGAGTAATTTTAAATTCCTACTATCATAGATTGGGCAGAAAATAAAATTTTGAGATTTATGCAGAGATCTATGCTATGCAGAGAAAATGTCATATCAACTAACTAAATATCATCCTAACACCTTCCTGAAATTGAAAATTAAAATTCATACACAGAAACACTTAGACACATAGACCAAAGAGTGAAAGAAGACTTTTATCTCAGTAGTGCATAGGTCTGTACATTGACTGATAGCAGCCCAGGAAAACATGGGAGATAATTGAAAGAGCCAATTAGAGAAGAACATGAGAGACTCAGAAAAACCTGTATTTGAGAGTAAACTTCATTTCATGCTTAGGGCTGAGTTTCAACTGTTTTGCATCAGCTTTTGTTAATACTCATGTACAGAAAAAAAATCACCCATTTGCTCTACATAGAGAAGGTCTACAGAGAAGGTCTCTTCAGGATATCAAGTGCTCTAACATCTCATTCTTCTCTACAGGTATTTAAAAAATAATAAAAAAAAAATATTCCAAACTTGCCAACTCCAGACAATTTTTTCCTTCACTGAAGTGGAAAGAGTGAGTTTGTATGGATGGATCTGCATTTCCTGTATATAAATGAAGCTGCACAGGATTCAAATGAACTAGAAATGCTACATGGACTGTAAGAACCTGTATTACTTACAGTCAGCTTTGTTGCTACTTATTCTATCTGGATTTTGTCAATCTTCCACAAAAATAAGAAAAATGTAAGTGTGCACACATATGTCAAATATGAATACATGTTTATGCAAGATGAATATCAAATTTATGTGTTAGAGGTTTCCAGCCTATGCTTCCAAAGCATTGTAAAGTGCAAGAGGAAAATCTCCATTTATTTACATCTCCTGAACTGTCTGCTACCACTATCATTAAAACATGGTTCCTTCTAGTCTTACACAAAATAGATTATCTCCTGCAAAACTTCTAAGTCCTTTCTCTATATGTCATGTTAGTGGAGTTTTTGTGGTTTTTTTTTTTTTTTTGGTTCTTTTACTGAGAGTAGCAAACGGTTTTGTTTTTCAATTAATTTACTGAAAACAAACAGATAATAGTGCCAAATATAAGAAAATTTATCTCACCAGAAGGATGATGTATGCATTTAGAGCATTCTGAGAAAAATCCCTGGATCGGTTCTGCAAGGCATTATTATGCTGGAAATGGTGAGAATGGAGTACTTTGCTCCAGCATGCAGCATGATGCCTCTATTAATATTCTTGATTGTACAAAATTGTGACTAGTAAAATTTATGTCATGCCATCCACATGAAAAAAATGCCTCATAATTGATGTTTTTTCATACTTTAAAGTGTGTTTATATATAGATACTTCATTATTTCTTTCGGAGACAGCTTGTATCTATATTCAACTGCACCACGGCATGGACAGCTAACAGGAGGAGATGGAAGCCAGAATGCTGCTAGAAAATGCTAGAAAGGTACAACCTAGTTGCGATTACTGAAACTTTGTGGGATGAATTACTGGAGTGTGGCTATTGATGACTACAAGTTGTTCAGAAGGGGCAGGAGAGGAAGAAGATGTGAAGGGGTTGCCCTCTACATCAAGAAAGTGATAGAGTGCAGAGATGTCTCTGAATAGCCATGAGCAGGTTGAAAGTAAGAATTAGAGGCTGGGAATCAAAGGGAAAGTGGTGCTTGATATCTACTACAGGCCATTTCTTCGCTCTAGCCACAGGAGGCATTTTGCTTGTGGGCACTTGTCCCCGCAAGGAAAATCCTTGCTGGAGGATTTCATCCACATGGATAGCTGCTGGAAAAGTAGCACAGACAGCTTTAGGAAGTCCAGGCCACCCCTATATGCACTCACCAGTGTGGAATGTATTACTAGACCAATTGGCCACCCACACAATTGAGCTAATCATGGATATAAAGACTGGAGGCAGCCTGGGCTACAGTGATCATACACTACAGGAATTCACAGTCCTGAGGGATATGGGTCAGGTGAAGGATAAAGTCTTCAGAGTAAAGAACTTCAGAAAAACAGAATTACAGTTGTTTAACAGTTAGTCAACAGGACAATCTGGGAAATCACCCTCAGGAGCAAGGAAGGAGGAGAGGTGGCAGATCTCTAAGCATGCTTTCCACAAAGTGCGAGTTCTTGATCCTCAGGTGTCATAAATCAAGAAAGGAAGACAAGGACTGTCATGACTGAGTTGAGACCTGCTGAGAAAACTGAAGGACAAGAGGAATAACACAGGCAGTGGAAACAGATACAGGAATCCTGGAAAGACCATGAGCACACAGCCCAGTTGTGTAGGGATGGGGTCAGGAAGGCCAAGGCATGGCTGAAACAGACCTTTACAAATGATGCAAAAGAGTAATAAGAAGCACTTCTACAGGTATGTCAGCCAGAAAAGGAAGGCATATGAAAGCATATGCCCCTGATGAGCACAACTAGCAAACATAAGAGCTGAGGAGGAGAAGGCTGAGATACTCAACACCTTTTGCCTCAGTTTCACTGGCAGCCTCTCTTCTCACATCCCTTGAGTGGATGGATCACAAGACAGGGATTGGAGGAACCAAATCTTTTCCACTATAAGGGAAGATCAGATTCCTGACCTGCTTGGTGGCAAGACAGGTTGATCTTCGCCAGTGCTCACACATCCATTCACACATCTACACTTTCTCCAGTTTCCGGTAGCACTGATGCTGATCTATCAAGATAAGGTACTGCCTTAGAAAGAACTAGACATTCATCTAAAAAAAAAAAAAAATAAATTATATATATATATATATATGTATAAGTGTTCAGAGAATAGAGAAAATCATGTTCATGGCCACCTGAGGAACCTGAACATACATAAGTCTGTGAGACCTGATGCCATGTATCCCAGAGTCCTGAGAGAACTGACTGATGAAGTTTCCAAGTCATTTGAAAAGTCATGTCGGATGAAGTCTCAGGTAACTAAAAAAAGGTAGGCATTATACCCATCTTTAAAATGGATATAAAGGAGGAACCTGGGAACTACTCAGCCTCATTTGTGTGCCTGAGATCATGGAATAGATCTTCCTAGAAGCTCTGCTAAAGCACATGAAGGACAGGGAAGTGCTTAGGCTTCACCAAGGGCAAGTCCTGCCTGACCAACCTAGTAGCCTGTGAGGAGGTGCCTGCATCAGTGAACAAAGGTAAGAGCTGTGGCTGTCATCTAGCTAGACTTCTGTAGTGCTTTTGACACAGTCCTCAACAACATCCTTTTCTCTGTACTGTAGAGTGATGGGTTTGATGGATGAACTGTTTGATGGATAAGGAATTGAATGGGTGGTTTCATCCAGAGGGTAGTGGTCAATGACTCAATGTCCAGATGGAGACTGATGACTAGTGATGTCCCACAGGGGTCTGTATGGGGGCCAGTGCTCTTTAATATCTTCATTAATGACACAGACAGTAGGATCGAGTACATCCTCCATTGTTTATATTGGAGATATAGGAACACAAAATTAGATAGATAACTTGAAGCACTAATTCCTCTTTCTTGCCATTCATGAATCCAGTAAACTCAATTTGGAAGACCAACAGACAGGTTTATGGTACTTCTTTTCCCCGTAACTCCATGTACACCACAGTTAATAATGATTATTTTAATATCCAGTGGCATTTATTCAAATAAACATTAACTTTCTCATCAGGCTGCATGCTGTACAATACATCTGTCTTTAGGCAACAGATAAAGAAATCATGAAAGTCTAGACAGCTCCTGACTTCAATCTCTAACTTTTATCTGAGAAAGTTTTTTCTATATCCAAGACTGTAAAATGAAAAATAAAATACAAGTATTAAAGTTCAGAGGTGACAGTGACAGTTTATGATGAAATAGGAAAAGAGAAAGCAAAATAATAAAAAAAAAAACCCCTCTGGAAATATAATATCTTGTTGCATTAACTATTATTATTGGTCTAAGAATTGAAAATGCAGCTTCCAGTCCACAAGGTGAGAACATTAAAGACTTAAATACTTAAATATCATTGATTCTGATAGTAACGTTGAGCATGGTTTTGAGAAAAACACCATGAAATGAAAGAAACACCTTGAAAAATTGATACTTACCTGGATGGGACAGAGACAATTTTTATATATACCTCTTTTCCTTGGACAGGTAACCTCATAGTGAGCCACATATATAAATAAATGTAATGATTAATTTCATACAAGCGCTAGAAGACAAACACAGACATGCTTGCTTCCTTCATATTTGTGACAAACTTCTGTGAGAAACTGAGTTTGTTTTATTTTTATAGATGCAAATGCAAGAAGATAGTAATATTTAGGTACCTATTTTTTAACAGATATTGGAATACACTCATTTATGAAGAAAATAGGATCTAACTATGGGTCCTATCTTTCCCTCTCTTCATACAATGATGTTTGATTTTGAGCTTTTTCCTTCTCTCACCCTGATCAATAAAAGACTCTGACATTGATAACTCTTTCTTAACGCTACATTCTTCTTTAACACCTGCCTTATTGTTCATCTTCCTTAAATCTCTTTTGATGTCATTTGTGGGCCCATGGTTCATCTGAATGAGGAGGAAAAATGGAATGAAACAACTCTCTTACACCCCTGAAAAAAAATGAGAACTTTCTGCATGTATTAAACTCTACTAAAGCCCTGTCAAAATCACTTGGTCAAGAGTGCAAATGTTTTATATGGTACCAAATCACTGATTAATTTTCAGGTCACAGAGGTGAATGAAGTGACTCTAATTAATGTCAAAGAGTCAAGAATACCTCCATTCAGCTTCCAGCACTTCCCCCACCAAATAATGACTGTGTTTACATGGCTTTGTATTCTATAAATATAATTCAACATGAGACGGTACAAACTGCTGGTGACCTTGTTGTTAGGTGTTTCTAAGTGTTGGCCCAGAATCCCAAGGACAAAATGGAACTGACCTTATGAAACTGAAGATCCAAGGATTTATTGTTACCTAAGTATAATCTTAAAATTTTAATGAACGCACAACAATTATTTAGATTAGTCAAGCTGCAATATTATTCATATATTCCTGATGACAACAGAAAACTTTACATGGAATCCCTCTGAAATGTGCCAACAAACGTTGATATTCATGTTTAACAAGCACAATAACAATAAAAAATTCAATTATTTGTCTTTTCCACTATCTCAAATTCTTGTGATGTTAGATGTTACTGCTTAATTAGAATAACTACAGAGATAAGACTTTCCACTTGCTACTCATTTACACATTCTAGTAATGTTAATTCATGTAAAGGGACAAATTCCTTTTATCCAAACTCAATACAGTGTGTTTCTGAAGACTCATTATCAGTGGTTTAATACGCTTAATCAATTCCGAAAAAACTCAAATGTCAAAGAAATTTTTAAGAAACCACATATATGCAGATTAACTGCAAAGGGTCTTTTATCCATATTTATAATTATAAACAACTGCCTGATTATTATCTGAAGATATTTCATTTGCTGTAGCATAAAGAGGATTTATCTGATGATGAAGTATTTCAGACTGGGAAACTTTAATAATTCATAAGTTTTCTTCATGGTTTATTTTTTTACTCACAGTACAAATTAACTTTAAATCTACTTTTTTGTCTAGGAGTGGTAAAATCCTCCAAAAATCTATGAAATATTTTATTTAAAATTTTTAGAATCCTTATTTCTTACTAGATAATAACTGCATAATGGTGTTTAATTGTCTTGATCAAAAGTTTCAAGGCTTTTTTCCCCAATTCAAGAACTGGAGATACCACTAGGCACCATTTACACACACCCACACACACCCACACACACCCACACACACATACACACACCCACACAGACACACAGATTAAAAATAAAAAAGGCATCCAGAACATAGACTGACTAGATCAAGGGCATAGTTGTATAAACACATTCTATTACTGGCTATATTTAATTATTGAATTAATGGTATTCTGTTTGATTTTGTCCACATGAACACAATGGCCTCCTAATATTGATTAAAAATAACATTGCAATATTTCTGACAGACCTTGAGATAAAGTGGTTTTCAGAATTTATTCCTCTCTAAGCTGAAGTTCTGTGTGTTTTTGAAAGAATGGTGAATGTCACCAACTGGCATTTTTTAACGTATTTTTATTCTAGTTATAACATTGTCATCTTTAATTCAGGATTTGGAAATATCAGTGATCTCAGAATATCTGTATATATTTTCCCACTGCAGACTAAAGAGATCTATGATTTTGATAAATCTAAACAGATCTGCCATCTGTTCTTTTTGGCAGTACAGTGGAAAACCCATTAAACAGAAAGGTGCCTTCAGGTAGTTATAGGACACTATTTTATAAAACCTCTAAAAATCCTCTAGTATGTATTTTATAAAGCAGATGGTAAAATCAAGTAAAATAATATTTTAAAGAATATGCTTGGTTGTGGGGGACTTTGAAATATTGTAGGGTAAGTTTATAATTTATTTATTGTATGATAAGTTTATTATTTATTTGTGTAATGTAAATGTAATGTGTAATGTAAATTACCAAACAGTGACATATTCCCTCCGGCTTTGTATATCGCAGCAGGGACAAATAAAATCTTCCTGAAATTAAAGACTGAACAAGAAGAGCAAAGGGTACTTGATTCTTCCTTCTTCACTATTCCAAAATTCAGGATTTTCAAAACTGTGCAGGTATGTCTGCCTTTCACTGAAGATGACAGTTGTTTCCATTACTGTTATTTCTACCCACTCTTTCTGTGTGTATCCTCCACCCACACAAACAGGTATGTCTGTAAACACACACATAGACAATTAAATATTGGAGGCACACTCACTGTAGCTAAATTATCGTAGTTCCAAAGAAGTGAACTGGACTAATGTCAATGACACCAATTTGTTTGGATAGTGACATCTAAATATAAAGTTACATAAGTACTTCTAATCCAAATATGCTTTAATTAAAGATAAATAATATGATATTTAAAATTCTGGCATCCTCCGAATCATTGTACAGATTAATCTCTATCTTTGCACTGCTTTTGCCAAAGTCAAAGCTGTAACTAAAGTTGTTTTTTTTCCTGTCAAAAAGACAGCAGTGAATCACCTTAAATATATTTTTCTTCTTGTAAAGACTTTTCTGTAAATCATTCTGTATTTTTGAAACCCTGTCGAAATAGAGCTCTTTTATCTGTTCATAGTAAGAAATTTAATATGAATGTTGACACTATCTGTAATTTTAAAAGATAAACTGGACAAAATGCTAAGGGGTTAAACTCAGTGAATAAAATAATTTATTCAATAAAAATAGATTTTAGGATATATTTCTACATTGCAGCCTTGCTATACAGACATACGTTTATTTTCAATACCCCTGAATTAAGTGGAAAACATATTTATATTTTCCTGCATTATAGTACAATCATTTCCAGAAAATTACCATAGAATGGCAAGAGATTAATCAGTAAAAAAAATTTTTTCAGATAAAGCTTAGGAAGAAAAGGTTTTTCCTAATTCAGAGACATTTCCATGTTTTTGTTTTTCAGTAGGACAAAATTCGTTTTAACCTCATTGAAATTCTCAACCGTAAGAAGTTTTATTAGAAAAAGTAAAGAATAAGGTCATTCTGTCCTCTCCATAAAGAAGATTAAATAGCTACTATATAAAAGCATTAGAGATGAGACTACCTTGAGATTCACTAAGGAACTTCAGACATCCCGTAACAAATTTGCTTCAAAACTATGTAGATAATAAACAAACAAACAGGACTGGTCTGCTCTTCTGAATAAAAAAGCAGCAAGATGTATCACCGAATCCAAACTTAATTCACAAGGACATTTTCTTTTTCACATGCTGTTGAAATTGAGCATGCAATTTAAAAAGCCTCTTACTAGTAATGAAAAGTGAGCTGCTTATTCACGATAACTATGACAACCAAAATACACTTTTGGTAATGTTGAAATAATTCTGTACATAAATATATTTAAAAACTGGTTCATATGTAAAACACATTAGAGCAAAGAAAAAAAAAAAAGGTTATTTTTACTTTCAGTGCTGAGGATAAATGAAGAAACCTTCAGGTATATATAGCATTCTGCTGCTAGGAATCTAATTTAGGTTTGTGATTAATGCTTACCATCTTTTTGCTTTTATCCTGTTTTTGCAGGTAAACAGCCAATTTATTGGATCATCATTGACAAGATCATAAATTCAGAGCATTATTTATATGTTTGGTAGCTATACTGAGTTTCCGTTAAGACGTGGATGAACAGCAGAGGGATTTTATTGAAAACTTTGATTGTTTCATAAATATATTATGAATAAATACAGTAGTTTAATTTTGCAGATGAGGAAAGTAAAATGCAAACATATTTTTTTCACACACTTGGCTATTTGGGTCCTACTAAAATGCCTGTCTTAGGAGGACAAGTTTCTCTGTTTGGCTGAGGGAGTACAATGCACTGCACCTAGTAGCAGGGCGTAGTGCAACTGTATTTCCAGAAACTCAGCGTCCCAGTTGCCTTTCCTAGTCCTTAAATGAGTGGCCTGCCATCACAAAGGGATGTACAAATCTACCTCTCCTCTCTTCATGAAGGCAGCACACAAGTGAAATCAGGAGCCCACTGTTTTAAACACTGACACAGGCAAGATTGTCCACCTGTTTGAAACTATCCCTCCTCTTCTGTGTTTTTTCTCTTTGCATTCACTTCGAGAGATGGAGGAGTAAAGTAGGCGCTGATTTAGACATATCACTTAGGTGCCTGGGCTACATGAGAACAATCCTGTCAGAAGGGACTTGTGAAGGATATGCACGGAATTGAGTTTGTGCTGCTGACTTCAGGAGAGATCTTGGACTCTCTCACAGATGCTGAAACTGCTTATGACTCAGCTCTGGGTCAGAGCCAAATACTCATCCACAATGCTCTGGTTTCCAGGGAAATGAAAGATGAACTCAGAGGCTAACTCTTTGAATTTATGAAGACACATAATCTAAAATAAAATGAAAGACAACTGTAGTGAATCACTGCAGATCTATATATCCTGACTTCTGGCTGTTTTCTTTCTCCTTGAACAAATTGTATCTATTTAAATAGTATTAAATATAGAAAAATGTAAATAGTTCCTAAAGCAAAAGAAGGCTACCAGTTCTTGAAAATATTTTTAATAAACACTATACAAATAAACATTTCAGGCATGTTTTTTAAGTAGCTCATTAAAAGCTCCTTATTAAAAAAAAAAAGTCTTAGGTCATGTTCCTGATAAATATATAGAATTTTTGTTTTATGAGATACTTTTTCCATATTTCAGCCTCTGATTATAGGAAAAATAACTGTTAAATATTAAAAAAGGAATATAGGAAAACAATGTAGCTTAAACTTTGCATAACATTATCTAGATCAAATTCCAGACAGTGCTGAGGCTGTGCTTGTAGGCAAGATGCAGGGATAATATTGAGCTTGGTAAGTAAGAATAGCCTCAGGAAAGAATTGCTACTACAGGATTCTCAGTCTTATTCCTACTATTTTTCAAAAGTTTTCAAAAGCAAAAGGTTGGTATAAAACTTCAGTATAGCCTAGTTCAGATACTGAAGTATCTTTACCTTTTATGTCATTCTAGGTCCTTGAGTAAACCAACATTTATTATTCCGGTATGGGACTTCTTTAGAGGGCACACATTCTCCCTGGACCAGCTTATTTTATAAAAGCAAAATAAACCTTATGAAACATGATATTTTTAACATCTTATCCTTCATTAGTTACAGTATCATCTCATATACACCTAATTCTAAGTGTGTTTTATTTCGTTGGTTTGTTTTTGTCAATAGCTCACCATAATTGCACTGCTAAAGCCTCCAATCCATATATTTTTATGTTAGCATGTCATTACAGAATGTAATATATATGATAATGGTGCAAAGCGTGGCTAGTAAGCTCCTTCTTGTCGTCAAATTCAAGATACTACCAAGCCATCCACCACTGTTTTGTTGCAGAAAGATTATCCAAATGCTAGAAGGAGTAGTATTTAATGCATCTGAGTCATAGAAAAAAACATTTTACTGTTTCCTTTTGGTTCCTTTAGGTGGTTGAAACTACATTTGCCAAATGCTTTTTTCCATGCGTCTTACCTTTCTTATCTCAGAGGCCCAGAGTATAACTTAGCATAACATTTTAGAAGTGATTTATGTGCTTAGGAGCCAGAATCTAGGAGGAAAATAGTAATCCTTGGATCATAAATTATTTGGCCTTTTGAGAAACCTAAATTCTTCCCTCCCTGTTTAGAGAGAGTAAGGGCATAGCCTTAATCTTATGTAACTAAAGAATTCATCTTATAGAAGAAGAGATCTTTTCATACTTGGTCCTACAATAACTGTGAAGTAAGCAATCAGCAAAGTAACGGAACCGTATTTTTGCCCCACGTCATGTCAACCAAGGGGAACTTAGTTATCACCACAGGAGACAAAACTTATCATAGCTTTTCGTATTGCCACAACTACACAGAGTACTTCCTCATTAACATAAAAAAATGAAGAACCACCTTGCTAGATGAGCTAAATGTATCCACTCTTTCATATCAGCTGGGAACTGACATGACGATTTTCAAAGGTAAATCTTACCACTTTGAAGAATGGACAGCCTAGAACCAGCAGCTCACACTGAATTTTCCAGCTTCAAGTTTTTTGAATGCTTCTTATTAACTACTTTAATCATTGAAACCTGCCTCTTCATTTTTCTTGTTATTGACACGTTGAGATTCAGAGTAGTTGTCATCTATCTCTAATTCAAAAAGGCCCTGTATTTTGCAATCTTTAAAAAATCTTCCCTATGAGCTTAGTCTTGTGCAGATAAAAAGAGAAAAATGAAAAAAAATGAGCATTAAAAACATATACAGTGAACTTTTCAGAAGCATAAATGCATCTGTTGCTTTCTGTTGGCTCCAAAACAACTTTCATTTTTCTCTCACCTTACATGTAAAAATTTTTCGGATCTGATGGTTGCAGAACAGCATTCACATCAGAGTGTTGCTGATGCCTTAAGTTTTAGCTCTTATATTTTTCAGATTCTGTGCTGTTTTTGTGGGTAGTTCTGGGTTTCATATTAGGTGCTAGTGTGCTCTCTTCACAGAGTAGGTAGAAAAAACAATTCCATCTCTAGCTTGAGACCAGCGCAACCTTCAAACCCAAGAACAAAAAGATGGTGAAGTGAGAAGAAAAAAACAAGGAGAAGGGAGTTTCATAAAACAAGGCTATAATTGGACAAAATATGCTAATGAACCAAAACTTTTAAAAGTGTGAGACCTCATGATCAGTCATCCATTTTGTGACCATTTTAAGGTGCATCTTGGGTGTAGCGCAGCTCAGGTATACCCACTGAGACCTTTGAATAAATACTTTGTCCTTTTACTCTGCCTAGTCTCTGTTGCAGGTCAACCTCCAGAAGACATCATTACCTCTGCCTTTCATGTTACCATTTCTAGCACCATAGATAATCCCTATTCAGAGACCTCCACTAACTCATGTGAAGTCTCTTGACCAAATCCAACTCTGAATGAACACACTAATACGTGACACTTTGGCTTCATAGCAAGGAATGGAAATAAGAAATCAAAAATACTCTTTGCTCTTCATCTGAAAGGAATTATTCAAGTATTGATCAGCTGTCAGACGTACAATAATAAACAGAGCATGGGAACAGGCCTGAACCTCTTTATTTCAGTTGTTTGAATTCTACCCTAAGATGATCTGGATAGAAGCACTTTGTACTCTTTAATCTGAAAACAATATTCCACATCACTGGATATTCAGATATCTGTTCTACATTATCTTCAATGACAGCTGTTACATTAAATTCAGCCAATATGCCCTTATAAATATATATATATATATATGTATATATATATATATACACATATAATATTACTGTTATAGTCAAAAAGTTTTCATGACGAAACATATTTCTACAAATACTTTCAACTTTCCTCATTTAACTTCATGCTGATGCAGGAATGCTTTTAAGAAAGACATTTCATTAAGATAGGAGCCAATGAAAACCAGCTACCATATTGCAGTGAATGTTTTGCTGGAGAATTGTGCTTGATATGTTTTAAAGTAGTTATATTTATGATTAGAAATTTGTTAAGGAAGGGTCTTTACAATGATATATTCATGATTTAGATCCATAAAAGTACTCCCTTTCTGAGGCTTCACAGAATCTAAACTAAAATAAAGCCATTCTTTAGGCATCAGCAGTATTGGAAACATGAGAAAGCTAAGTGTCTAAAAAATTAGAATTCTCCTTTTAAGAAGAAATTTTGGATGTTATAGATCATGTTTTCTCTTGGTAGCATCATGCTGGAAAGGAAACTAAGCCAGTGTAAAGAAATTCATAATATCACAGAGGTTCATGGGTCTGCAGAGAAATTTGTCTTGATTAAAGTTCATATGGATAGATTGGGATCATCCAGTATGTAATGTATGGTGTATATATCCTCTGGCCTATAGCAACATAAAGAGTTTACAATTAAAAATATTAAAAACAGTTCAACACATCTTAATTCAGGTGAAATCCCCCAGAACAGGATCTCAGTGGTCTACTAGTATGGGGGAAAAAAAAAATCTAGATTTTAAGAAATTAAGATAAGTAAGGTTATTTTGAGCACTGCTTAAAATCTGTCTAGTTGTTAAATTCTTTTTCTCTTTATCAAAAATATAAATATTTTTTTTTTGTGTAAACCATAGGCAAGTACCAGTAGATGCAACCAAGAAGCATAATACTATTCTGTATGAAGGCTTCTATAATGAGTTCAGCATTTTTCTACATATATGTCTGAAGTTACTTAAGTTTTACATATTAAATGTTATATTAAATATTTTAATTATTTACAGGTTCTATTTTCTTTTTAGGGAAATGCATGTTGGGTTACAAGGAATTCTCTGATTCACAGATAAATGTGACAGTTGAACATAATGCCTTCTGATTGAACACATTCTGAGCAAGCACAAAGAAAGAACAAAGCATATTGTACTACGGATAATTTAACTTATATTAACACTTGACTTTAAGAAAGCAATGAACTCCAGCACACTCCCTGGATTTCATGCTCATTGCTCTGCTCTCAATTACCCCTCAGTACTCTGAATCAGAATGCACAGGTCTCCAATATATGTCAATCACACCATGCTCCTTATTTAGGATTTGTCAAAAATTCCAAGCCTTGTCTGTACTGTCACTTAGACAAATAATGTTATCCTGGCTTTAAGTATATTGACTTCAAAGCCATTCTGGATGCCTCTGAGAAACACATATTCAAGAGGGGAAAACCCCTGAGATTGAATAACGTTACCTAAATAAAATATTAACCAAACTTCACACTACCTTCTGAAAAAAAAAAAAAAAAAAAAAAAAGGAATGTCTTGCAGCATCCTCAAACACATGAGTGCTAAAAGTCTGTTCCAAAAAAGACATAGCCTGGACTCCCAGGCAGCTTCATCTGCCTGTCTGACTATTCTGAGTTGATGTGTGCTAGTGATCACACACTCAACCTACACAGCTGCACTGGCTCCAATAACTGGCAGCATGGACACATGGATCTCTATGACACTAAGGTCCCACTCTAGTTGTTGGCACAGTAGTCCACTCTGCTGTCTCCAGTTCTTAGCACTGTGACTCCATGGCCTGCTGATGTGTGGGCTGATTGTAGGGGCTGACACTCAGACTCTGTCCTTCATTTTCCTCTAGACACTGAACAAGAGTCCATCCACTGCAAAAGGAGTTGGAAATAGCAGTTTATAAATCAGGACAGACTGTGCTGATAACATGCCAACCATAGCCAAACAAACAGCCACAGGTTTACATGGAATCAACCCTTTTATCACCTTATTGCTACACATTCCTTTTTTTGGTCTTATACAAAGCAACAACTTCCCTTCCTAACCTTCACTTCTTTCTCTAAGCATCCCCCAGTAAATCTTGTGCTATCCTAAAATGCTCTTCCCCTGTGTCCCGTAATGTGTCCCGTACCTCTAAACAGTGACCCCTCCTCGGTCCCAAAGGAACTCTGAAGAGCTGTCCCTTTCTCTTCCTGGGCCAGAGCCTGGTAGTCTGTATGTGAATTTATACACGCTGACATGCAAATTTCTCAGCTCCAGCTGAGTGTCAAAGGGTTAAAAAATTTAAGAATTAGAAATGTAGCCAGCAAGATGTAAGAAACACATCATGTAGCAAGGCCTAGTGTAATAATAAGAAGATCAAAGAAGAAACTAAGGGTTTAGTCATTAATATATAGGTATAGAGCAAGACAATCTATAATGTATCTGACACTCAGCATTGTTACAAATCAGAAAACCAAGACTTTGGATGCTCAAAGCCAAGGAAAGAGCCTGGACCATAACCAAGGGGTCACGAAGACCTGGCA
>JAWWMU010000001.1:70024092-70044994 GCA_035048155.1 Cinnycerthia olivascens | reverse complement strand
CACTGCCTCAATTAAAGAGAGAACTGTGCAACTGCAACAAACATCCAACTAATTTACATACAACACGGGGATAGGCGATGAACATCTATAGGCACGTTAGGTAACTTTATGAATAGACATGATTTTTGGAAATAAATAGATAAATTGTAAACTCAGCACATCTTGAGGATGCGAGTCCTCAGTGCTTCTGCGCTGAAGTAAACATACCAATCTTTCGATCTCAAATTAGTTGAAAGATTTTTTGTCCATCACACACCATTAGTGCTTCAGAGCCAGTGTCTTTGAGCCAATAGTTACAGACAGATGGAGATTTAGAAAGAAGCACTTTCAAGAGAGAATGAACTCATCTTGGTACAGAACCTTTTTCCTTGCTTCCTTTGTGATTTCAAATAAAGAAAAAGATACGGAGTGCTGCATGAAGCATTGAAAATCAAATTTCAATTCTAAAGATGATGATCAATATTACTTTTCTAACCTGAGAAGTTGAAGGATGAGGGTCAAGGTTTTCCCTGTGGATGACCATAACATCCATACTATCAGTATAATCCACCACAATCTGTCTTTTGGTTAATGCAATGTATTCTTTATGTTGCATTTCTAGATACCTTTTGTGGCGACAAGATAGCCTTGTCTTTGCTCTCCAGATCTCATGGATAAAGAGCAATGGGATTCATTACTTCTGAGGCTCATCATGCAAACTGCTCCCCCAAATCCATATTACAGTACACTTGAAAATCATTCCACAAATCCAAATGTTCATTTTCATAGTACTTCATTTTTTCTTCAGACAACCTACAACACAATGGTCTGTACAACAGTGTGTCACATTGATATAATCAGGGGAATAATAGATGTGACCCAAAGGCTTTTTGTTCCCTGCAGCAGTTCTCCTGGTAATATCCCTGCAGTAATTATGAAGAATATGCAATGATGTGCAGAGATACTCTTTCCTCTGACACCCTGGGGAATTCTGCAGGGACATGTCCTTGGACTTTTAACTAGATTGATGTCCTACAGCTCTTTTTTTAGCGTGGTGTACATGTATAATTTTTTATTTTAATGTCTGTGGAGCTCTTCAGAAGTAATGCCCTTGAACCCCTGCCAAGGGGATTCCCTGAAGGCCTTGTGTTAGACAAGCATAGTTTGTCCCAAATCTTTCAGAAAAATGAGTTCATCACTGTTGGAGGTTTTTAAGAGGGTGATGACTCCTGCAGTGTATATTTGCTTGGGATTTTAGAATGACAAAGCCTCTGAGAATATACCATGTTGTTGTTTTGTCACATCTGTTAGTTGCATTAATAAAGGTTTTCCCCTTGTCATTCTCCAGCACTTTCACTATTCTTCTCATTTAGTAAAGCTCTAGTGTATTCCACATTTGATGTCACAATCTTATCCAAGACTATATTAGCTGAGTATAAGCAACATAGCAATGATATGTATCAGACAATACGGAACTGTGGAAATACCAATGCTTGTGGGATGGAAGTCACTGAGAACAACTCACAAGTCAGAAACAAATGAAATCAGGGGAGATGTATGCTTTGGGCCAAACAGTTCACCACTTTATATTTCTGCTGGATATAGAATCATACTGGAAAAAGTGACAAACAAATATTATTCTTTTGATGGTATGCAGAATAAAAATCTAAAAATAAATAAATACATTGTGAGGAGTTAAGGTGGTTAGAGATTGTCTCTCCATTTTTCTTTTCAAAATGCTTCCTATGGTAACACTCAGAAGATATTCTGCAGCTACTCTGTCAAAGAGCTGGAAGAAAAAAATAAACAATGAGCCTCCTAGGATAAAATAATATGGATCATAAATCCTTTACCTGAATTACTATTTGTCCTTTGACTTGTACATCTTGCAATCTTACTAACATATATTCCTGTACATATTGCATGCAGATATACATATTTTTTTTTTAATTAATGTCTTTCTAGTTTTCCTTAAAGGAAGTAAAATCTTAACTTCTCTGTTCTTCACCTAAAGCCACAAGGACAACTACTATATTCAGAAAATTTCTATCAGTGACTGACATAACTTTCCATACCCTTTCTCTACTACAGAATGCAACTTGGTTAAAATCAGTCTGTAAGGAGTTCTGTTCCTCTTATCTACCTGCAGGGTTTTTATTAAAGATAGAGACAATTAGGCTATTTAATGCAAAATAAATGTTACAGAGTTCTGATCTCATGGGCATATGTGTTCTAGTTGTCACTCCAGACATTCTACCTATTCTTCTTCTGGTTATCTATTCATGTATGTACTGGGTAAATCCAAAGACTTTTAAGATTAGTGAAGATTTATAACATGGTAGAAACTATGTAATGTTCACAGGCTGTCATAGAAGTGTGATCGTGTGGAAATTTTATTGCAGAACCACAAAGAAATGACTTAGTTTAAAAATCATATTCAACAAATGCAGCATTAGTTAGATCAGAGCATTCAAAGTATATGAGATAAAATATTTGGGAAATATGAGTTTTAAGTTTTACATTTTGACATCTAACAAGGAATATTTTAGTGTAAACCATCTTCCAGGACTGGCAAAACAGCAATATGGCAAGGCAATAATAATCCTTGTGTTTCAAAAACTTTTCATAAATTTCATTTGAAGGCATTCACTCTTTTAACTGTAAAAAAAATCTCACATTAAATTCTGGGTAAATATAAACAAACATGCATGCAAAACTGAAATATCTTAACAATGGTTTGATTCACACCTTCTAACTGGCTTCTGAAAGTATTGTTTTCTTTTTTGCTCCCAGCTCAATGGTAATTTCTGCAAAAGTAAGATTTTTTAGAGATTCTGAAATGGAAAATCAACACTATAAGGTTGTGAAGAGTTCCCTGTTGCCCTGGTGTTTTACCATTGCATACAATTTCAACCTTTCTTTTATATAGTGCTATATTAATACTTGTGTATGAGCTGTAGAGGAAGCAAAAATATTATTTGCAATGTCATTGGAACAAGCAGTGTATAATAAAGTGCCACATGGAGTGCTGAGGGTGTAATGGTTGATGTTCATTCACAAAACTTGCTAACATTAAAACTCATAATATTCTTTGAAATTTAAAGTGGATGTATAGGTCAATTGAACAGTCTACCTTCCTTCTGTTGAATTAAAAAACAAAGGGGTAAAGAAAACCTTTTCAGTTTTTCTTTATCCTGATAATTTTCATAGTTATGATCCACAAATAGTCTTGATAGCTATGCAAGTGCATTATCAGTTCACGTGACCCAACATACCATTACATCTTTCTACAATGCAATACACTAAAGCCACACTAAAATTTAAAGACATAGATTTTAGAGATCATTATGTAGCTATGTCAGGTCTCACATAGTGGACACAAAACTTGTGTGTCCCTTCTGGGGAGCTTCCCCAGCATGGTTCCATTGCCAGTGTCTCCACACGTGCTGGGGAAGCTGTTCTGCATGAAGAAAAGTCTTTAAGATTCCCTGTGCTAGAGGAGAGGGATTCTTCATGACACTTGAGACCTTCTGTCCTTGTTCCCATGTCAGTTTGTGGGCTTTTCATGAAGCAGTTGCAAGATAAAATTTACACGAAAATCCATGAGACTTGGGACCAGAAGTCATATATGTGATTTAAGAGGAGGGTCTGCAGATTCTCCAGAGCATGCTCTCTTTTAAGTCTATGTTTCAAAGGAATAGCAAACCCCCAGATTTGTTTAGTAGTCACATCCATTGCTAGAGCAGGGTCTTGACTTGAGCTGAACTTTTTCCCTGATGCATTGAACTGAAGCCTCTGACTTTCACCACTTTGCAAGTATTTCTTACTGGCTCTCTGTTATCAGCTGTATTCTGCTGCTTTGGTATTTCAGCCTCAGGCAAAATGTTTCTTCTTAACATTGTAACCAGGTTTAAATTTTTATTTCTAATTCTTTACACACGCTGCATAGAGAACAAAGATATCTCTACTATGAATCTTTTATTTTCTAAATATAGGCTAAAAACTCCACAAATATTTTTAGTCGTTAAGTAAGCAGATAACCAAGGCATATATGCATGTGCTTAGAATAAAATGCTATTTTTTTTCTCTTGCTGATCTCAAGAAATGTGTCAAAGGTCAAGCCAAAATATTTTTGAATTGCTTTTGCTTACTTCACATTTTAGAAGCAAAAACTAATAAAATACTATTATAAGTCTATAACAATGTTTCCATGTAGTATTTTTTCTTTATTATAACTATGAAGAATTATATTCCATTTTATAAATAATTTCATAAATCTCAGAATTTTTTGTTATATGCTGAAACTACCAAAATTTCTTGAAGATTTTTTTTAATGTTTTGTTTTTATTTATTAAGTTATTGAAGTTCAGTGTTTACGAACTTGAAAAGGAAAGTTTGTTTCCGTAGATTGGGCTGACCTTGAAATTTAATTCACAGAGGTCAATACTCAAAAAATGCAAAGATAAATAATGGTGATTTGCTTCGTTACAAAGTTACCCTCATACTCATACCTTATATGTTGTGAATGACAGCAATTATGCATAAATTATGAAAATGTTTGCATAATTTAAAGACTTGTTAGAGTAGCATAATTATTTTTTTAAAAATTGCTATAGTAGTTATCAGAGTTAAGAAATTGGCACTATAAACATCGGTGGAAACAGTGAACTATTGCACGTGATCAAATAATATTTACATGAATGGAATGAACAATTGGGTTTTGTGCATCTGCACCTATCCAAGCAACAATTCGGTTCACAAGGATGAAGTTCATGAAAATGTGGAATAACATATTGAGACTGGGAGCATTGTTGTCTTTTCTTCTTTATTTCTTCTTTTCTTTTTTTTGTTCTTACCTTTTCCTCTCTTAAGGGATATCCTTGCAATAGAGCCCTGCTACAATGGCTGGGTATTTTGGCAAGGGTTTACTAGTGCTGTCATAAAGATTTAGTTTGGCATGAAGCAGAGTAAAAACTTTCTGGGTTTACCCAGAATAAACTCCAGTGTGACTTCTTTCTGCCTAAGAAGAGAAATAAGACTATTTTTTCAAATTCTGTAGTAAATAGTTTTACATAATGATGTCAATATAAACAAGCAAGTTGCTCCATCACTTCCACAAAGTATGCTGGTAAACCAGGTGCCAATTGCTAGAAATTTCTGTGTCAAGGGATTGATTTTGTTCTGTAAATAGAGCACTGTTTTCTTTTACATACAAGAATTTACACAATCTTTAAAAGTATAGCAGATTATGAGCAGTAGTACAAGTTATAAAGGCAAAGGTATTAGTTAACTTATTTTGTGCCTGAAAATAATATCTCTAAGGTGTATTTTTTTTAAGATAGTGAGGCTGATATGGCATAGAGAAATATTAAAACAAACATCTATAGTCAACCAAACAAAAGTATAATGGACCTTAATGAAAATCATACAGCCCCAGAAAAAGCTTCAAAATTGTTGTTTTGTTATATGTTATTGTAAGTGACATGCTGCTAGAAATCTCATGAAAGACTTAAAAAATCTTTTAATTTATTTTTCTTTTAAGAAAAGAAATGGAATGTAAGTATAATAATTCCATGTAAAACTGGCTTAGTCTAAGATATACAGGAAAAAACTCCGACAAGATGCACTAATGATATTTATCCAGCATGATACAGGTATGTATCATGGTATATAAAGGTTTGTTCTTTTCTCATTGCTTTTGTATGAAAGATTGTAGAACAGGAAATTTGTATTTATCAACTTTACTAGTATTGCTTGCTTTAAAGTAAGTGCAAAAGCAGTGTCTGCAGAAGAAAGTCATAGAATTGTATGCTTGGAGTGTCAGTGCTTAGAGACTAAAATGAAGGAGGAGGACAAGGAACAGTAACTTTTTTTTTTAAACTTGAGAAAATCACTGGCAAAAGCAATCAGATACTAAATGACAAGATAGAAATGACAGATCTTCTTAGGATGAGGTGATCAAGAGGATTATACCATTTCTTGAGACACCATAATATCTGGAGAGAGAACACTCTGCTCCCCAAAGCAAACAATATGATTGTCCTTTCAAAATAACTTGGCAGTTACAGACTCTTTTTGTTAAACCCATTATTGCTGACTTCTACTATAGTACTTCTGAAGCAGTTAACAATTGCTAGAAAATGAAGTCAGCCTGGAAAGGCAGAAGGTGGAAGCTGTCACCTGCAGTACAGAGTAATGCAACAGTTATAATGTAAGGGGTAAGGTAAAAGTAAAATACCAGTCCTTTCACTGTGTAATTGATAAGACCTGGAGTTACAGTACTTTGAAATGGGTTTAGCAGTTATACTAATGTAAGCAAAACATTTAGTCCTGAAAAGCAACATTAGATTACAGCCATAAAGATTACAAGAGGCCTATGATTTCAAAGTATATATTTGATTTTAACTTCCACCCCCTCCACACCAATTACCTTTATGCTTTATCAGAGATCCTCATTTGTAAGAGATCATTCACTCATCCCAGATCCACAGACAAGGCAAGAAAAACAGAAAACATTCAGACTACAGAAGACCTCTCTTGTACAGATCAGTCTCTCCTGCAGTTCTTTCTGTCATCAAAAAGGCCTTTTGTCAGGACTACACTTTCAGTTTAACACGGGAAAGCTGATGAAAAAATCAGACACTTGAAAGAATAAAGGGAATGAAGAACAGCAGAAAGTATTGAAAATCATTTTGAATGCTCACTTCATAAACAAAGCTACAAATGTTCCTCTCTGGTCGATGACTTCAGGGGTTTCTAGCACAAAGAACAATTCAGCTTACTTGTTATGCTTGTAGAACAGTGCCAGAAACCCAGTAAATGTTAGTAGAAGGGGGAGATTGATTGACCTGCAGAGCATCAAGACACAGGGAAAAACAAATGTTCTGTATTTTCTGTCCTTGACATATTCCAAATCCCCAATGCCCTGGTTAAGTGAGATCTTGCTAAGATGAGAATGTAACAAATCCTGAGAATTCTTACTATGGCTAAAATAATTGATATCTCAGTAAGTGACAGAAACCCAGGCTGTTATGGTTTAGGGCACAAGATACAACTTTAAAGACACTGCCCTTGTTTGTGTATATCTATATATGTATATCTATATAGTTGATAATGTCTAATGCTACTGTACACTACTTCTCATTCATAAACATCAGAAAATATTATTTCGTTATGCAAAGAGATTTAAAAAAAAAAAAAAAAAAAGAAAAAGCAGGAAAAGAAAGCTCCCTGCAAACTTTCTTTGAAGAAATGGTAGTAAGAGAGAGTGCTTGGAAAAAGAAGGAAAAATATAAAAACAAAGAAATGCTGCAACCACTCTTACTCAGAGGCTCCTGCTTTTTGAGGTAAAAAAGATCAAGAATTTCTCGATGGTATTCCAAGGAAATTTTCTTCTCATACATTGGAAACAGGATCAGTCTTTTCATATAGTTTTCTAAATGAAAGATATCTTTTGCTCACATACCCAACACTACAGAGCTCCTGACACCGCTGCATTATTGATGGCAATGTTGCAGACCTGCACCATAACTTTGCCCTAATCTTCAGAATGATTTCAAGACAATTTGTCCTTTGAGTCTAACTGTTCTTTCAGTTCAACCACTTCTTTCTAGAAATCCTCAGAAATCTCAAGATTGCTTTCTATAACAGGGGAAAAGATTAAAAAAAGATCAATGAACAAAAAAACTTCACAAATTAATCAAAATTCTTACACAGTGAGAAATAAATTAACGTCTTCTCCATAAACGTGATCAAGCTCACAATGCAAAAGCATAAATTGCTGTGTAAACCTGCCTTTTGGAAAATGTGCATAGCATTATTCTAAACTACTGATAAAATGATGTATCTTTAAGGCTCTATGAAAAACAAAAACACTGAAGTTTCTCATAGCTCAGGTTTTTTTCTCTTTAGCACCAAGAATTTTAGGCACAGTTGATTTATTTTTTGCATGTGACTGTGAACACTAGTAACCACTGGAGTACCAGCCATGAGAAAAAGGACAAGGTTTACACAGCAGTTTTCTGAGATACTGACCTATGGGTCGTGAATTGACATTTAAAGCAATGACCACTCATCCTCACCACTTTCCAGGGCTGTTTTAAAACTTTCAAGGTTTTCGTTTATTTTTAACATCAAATCAACATGCATTGCAAGTTGCCTCACAGAAAAAGGCAATCTTTTTAATCAAAGTGTCTCTGTGCCCCCATGATAAAATCCCTGTAAATATTTATAGTAAACATATGAACGAAAAATAAAAAAAAAAAAAAAAAAGGAAATTTAATGCAAATGATACCTTATTTCAGAAACAATCTTCTCTCCAAGGAGATTTTGTATCTATTTTCACCGATTAACAGCTGTCAATATTTTATGGTAAGGCTAAATGTCTATCTTCAGATGGATGTTTTAAAGGCTCCAAGTAGAAAAAAGTATACCTCTTCTTGGGAAGCCACTCACTGGCATTTTGCACATCTGAATAAAATATGTGATTAGAAATGACCTTGTATTTTTTTTCATCATTAGTATCTTCCTGCTGTGACTACATGGACTACATGGATTTTTTTTCTTTTTTATTTTATTTTAGTCTTTATAGTCCCATAGTCTTTCCTCTAATTTTAATATATTCCTACTTCTGCAGAGATCACAGAAGAACAAGTTGCCAGTAAACTAAGCAACTCACATTTTTTTAAAAAAATAACTGAAAAATGAAGGAAATTGTGACAGTACTTATGATGTGCTAGCATAATGAAAATATTATACAAATAAACAACTCCCACACACTAGTATGATGATGACTCAAATCATGCAGAGGAGAGTTTGCATGTTAAAATGAACTATTTTAAATAAAAAGCATATATTTTACCTATTAATCTGAAATCAAAAATTTACAGGTGCCTGTCTATACACAAAACACCAAATAGAGTTGTGTTTATTTTTAAGACAGTGAGTGAAATGAGTGCTAGGAAAGCAGGAAAATTGTTCTTAATGCATTTGTTAACTTCGTAAACTCACCTTTCATATGCAGAGATGGTTTGAATTCTTATCTGTGTGCTGTTGCCTGTGCTGTCTTGAGAATCTTCTCAGACAGCAACTTATTAAAAGTTATGATAAACACCCTAGGAAGATTGACAGAAAATGCACAAACTACCATTGAGAAAAAATTATTTTCATACATCTTCTAAAATGCCCTATTCTCTACCTCCATCTACTGGAGAATTCTTAACAACTAACAGACTCTGAAGGTTTTTCTATTTCTTCCTCAATTCATCTATTATTTTCAAGGAAAGCTAAACCTTGGTTCAGGGGAAAAAAGACTTCAGGCTATCTCCCTTTAAAACATTTAATATTTTAAGCATAATCATTAGCTCAATTATTTCTGTTTGGATATAACCATTCTTACAAACATCTCAAGTTGTAAAAAAATACTGTGATCTTAATCAAATAGTAATTTTTTTCAAAAAAGACAGACAAAAAGCAAAACAAACAATCAAACAGAACTCCATAGCAACACCTCCTAGGGAATAGACATTCCCTAGATACCTTCAGCAGAATTGGTGAACTTCCCTGCATTCCAAGACTTGCAAAAATGTGAGGGTCTATCTATATTAGCAGTAAATTTAATTCAATAAAGAGTACAGCAAAACAAATAGCGTTGAGGACCTTGGCATCCACATTGCAAACATTTTCCAGTGTTTTACCCCATCCTAGTCAGAGACAAATTCAGTGTACTGAAAACCCTTCAGCAGATGAAATGACAGCTTTTTTTTTGCAAAGTATAATTGGAAAGATACCCATTGTGTACATTTTGAGAACCCTACATGGTCAGCACTTTAGCACATCGAGTACAAATGAGCAATTTACTCCAAAATGGACAAAAGAGGAGAAACAACCCTTCTGGTCTGAGCCATAATGCGTAATGCAGCCATGCTGGGAGATACAACTCCATGAGCAAAGCTAAGCCACTCACCCCCTATCTTTTGCTTCGTGTCATTTGAAATTCAGGTTTTGTTTCCAAAGATGCCCAATCAAGTCAACAGGTTTGCAGCCAGCTCCCTTAACAAAACTCAGCAGCATCATTTTCAGCATGAAACACAGCATTCACTGCCACTTTGATCTGGTACTTTTGTTGGAAAAGCTGAAACGATGTCATTGCACATATTTTGGACAGAGTGGGTGACCTGTATGGCATGTCTTCCTTAAGTTTGGACTACAAGAGCACTCTCTCTGTTTTCCAAGTAGGGCCTCCAAGATGACCAGGACACAAGTACTTTGGATGAAGAAAGGGTGATATGCTGATTACCCCAATTGTTATTACTCTAATTGTCATTATCTCTTGTTGAAATTGAATCACGTTTGCAGGTAAGAAACCCAGGCTCAGAGAATTGAAAAGAAAAAGGGGGAAAAAAGGGAAAAGAAAAAAATTGAGTGTCTCTATAAAAAGTGAGTAAAGGTTTTGCTTTGAAGACCCATGAAATAAGTAACTGCTAAGGTATGAGGCATATGAAAGCAAGTAAAAGTATTGGCATTTTGCTTTGAAGAAAAAAAAGTCAGTAATTTAACTGAGTTTATTTCATTATATAATATAGAATACACATCTTTAATTGCAAAAACCTAAGGAATAACCACTGAAAAATTATTGATACTGCTCAGGGTTTGCATTTTTGCATACCAAAAGCCTTTGAAATAAATAGAAGCATATGAAATTATATAGGAAATACAAGCATATTAGCCAGGTCATGTTCCAATTGCTCAGAGGCTGCTTAATTCACAGAACCTTATGGAGCTGTCAACATGTAGAAAAATTTCATGCTAATTGAAGAGCTGATGGAAGAATCTAGGAAAAATTGTCATGTAGAAGAATCAAAATAATGTATGCAATACTTTAAAAGCTTTTTGTTTGTTTGTTTTTCTTTTTTTTTTTTTTTGAAGGGTTTTTTTGTTCTGTTCAGGTAATTTACTAAGTGTAGGTTACTTCACTGCACATCTTAGAGGCTTGAACCTTCAAATTTTGAGACCAAGTACTTAATCTTAGCACTGCAAAGGACTGACTGACCTAATTTCCAAAATCTGATTTGTTAAGGAAGGTGAGAAGCTGATGTGTTCAGAAGTTTCTTTGAGATATTGATTTAGGATATTGCCAGAATATCCACTTGGGGCTTAGCAGTCACTCAAGTTTGGGAAGTTGAGCTACAGCTTATCACTACTTCCATTAGAAAATTTGGTTTTAGTCACTCTTGTTGTGGTTAGTCACATTATAGGAGCACTTAAGGATGTGGATTATGTCCTAATATTTATCACCCACCTTTTTTTCCCAATTCTTCGTAAAAAAAAGCAAGTTTTCAAAAGACCCATTTGAGTACAGGAACATCAATTCTCCAAAGGGAGAGTCGGAGATGTCAAATGTGTCTGCAACAGGCAATAACAACCACAATTTACTCCTATCCTTTTGCCTGCAGATGCTGTTTTCTTCTATTAGCAAGTACTGCAATTCCTTCACAAATCACTGTGGTCATCTATTGACTCATACTGCTCTAAACCTACAGACACTGCCATCAATGTACAAAGGCAGAGTGAAGAAAACATCTTCAAATGATAAAAAAAGCAAGAACAGAGGCCATCCTGTTCTCAGCCTCTCCTTGCAAACCCTCAGCTTTGATTTGAATCTGAAAGCTCTTTAGGAGAAAACATTTTTCCTCCTTGACAGGCTAGAAAGTATTTTGGGTGATTCATGACTTTTTGGGTGACAAGATACTTCTGGGATGTTTGTGAAGAGCTGATTAATATAATTGGAGATTTCCCTCTTAGTTTAAATGGTTGAGGAAGTCTAAACTAGATTTATGTTGCTTCTTGAAGGTGATGTGCGAGTTTGCTTCCACTCTCTTTCATCTTTATTGGTCTACTTAAATGGAAATGCTGAGAAAGCAGGACAATTCAGCAATTCACAAGTCATGGCATACAAATATACTGGGTTCTGTCTTGCCAAGTATATTGAGGACTTAGGAGCTCAATAGGAGGGATCCAATATCATCAACGTTATCAAACATTTACATGAATCTGAATATATATTTGGTTCTTATACCAGATGTCACTGTGTGTTTATTCTATCAAATGAAAAAAATCAACCATACGAAAAACCACAAACAATTAATCAACCAACCAAAACACATGAAAAAAAAAAAAAATCCCCCACACCAACCACCCAACCAACCAACCAACCAATCAACCAAAAAAATCATAGCAAAAAAAAAAATAGTAAAGCTTTAATTCATCTGCAGAAAAGGTGCGAGCTAAAAGAATTTTCTTTATGCCATTTAACGAATTGCATGTGAATTAATTCAATTATATGTAAGCATTCTCATATGACTATTTAGGGATATGAGAGCATTAGAGACCAGAAAGAAATATTTCTCCTAACACACAAGGACTGAGAATCTAGAATTTAGATTCCATTTAAACTAGAAAGTTCTTCCAGGAGCCTAACATGTATATGGTAATAAAGTTATTTAATGATTTGGTTTACCAATTCAGAAGAATAATAATGAGTCTTGTTTTTCTTACTGTCCCTCGTTCTGTTTTTGTCACCTAATTTAACAAGATGTTATGCCATCAGAATTTAATTAAACCTCTCAACAATGCCATCTGGTGGAGTTAAAATTAAATTATTTAGATCTCATACCTTTGCATCTTAGCACATACTTTACACTACATGAATGCAGGCAGTATGGGAACAAACAGGAGAAACTGGAGATATGTGTGCTGTCACAGGGCTTTGATCTCATTGTGATTACGAGATATGGTAGGATAGCTCCCCTGACTGGAATGTTTTAGATGTCTGTTGGTTGAAGATATGATTGCAATCTTGATCTGTTATTGGTTGGGGAAGGCCATGAAACACAGAGTTCAATGGGTCCATACACATTCAGGTTCAGGTGGGAACATCCAGGTAATTCCCCTGATGGGGAGAATTTAACACTGTCTGATGTAACACTGTGGATAATATGCATGTGAAAAGTAGTTCGAGATAAAATTTACAAGAACTGAAGTATTTGAAGAAAACAATATATAAAACCCCCTTTCTATTATCCCTGTATTTTCTCTTGCATCAAGTTCCTGAGAGGGACCTTTGGTCGTTTAGTCAGCTAAAGAACAGAGAGGAAGGGAGTGATATTATTTAGAGTGCATACAAAAGCCAATGCTTCACTACATTCTTGTATTGGTAATAAAAATGGCAAGAATTTAACTTGTTAAATATTATATATATAAATGAACAGTAAGTAACTACTTCCAGAAGTGCTGCAGTAGTCTTCGGGTACACCACTGCTCCACTACTTTGCCTTAATTAGTTAAGTGACAGGACACGGTTTCCTAGTCCTGGATTGCAGGGAATACTGGACTTCACCATGGAGCTGGGCTGAGAGGATTTAAATCACCTTCTCTGTACCAGGGACAAAACAAGGAGTGGTGGTTGGGGCTGAGAAGGAGAAAACACAGTAGTGACAACATATGCATGAGCTAAATGTGAGAAGGTGTGCCAAGCTGAAAACCTAGGAACCATGTACCAGGAATGCAGATCAGGCAGCCATAAGAAAAACAGTTTGAAAGTAATCTGACATGGTCCAAAAGAACCAGTATGCTGTTAGATCATGGAAATTAAATTACCAAAAAGCAGAGCAAACCATCAAAAATTCTTACTGTCAAATATTAAGGAGATGCTAAACCTTAGGCATAAAATGATTAGAGATGCCACATGGGAATGTCTTCATTCCCTCAGGGAAGATCTCCTAAAAACATAGACATGACAGAAACTGATTGAGAAGTACAGATGAAGCTGACTTCTGCTATTGAAACTAATACAAAATGCTAGGAAAATTATGATACAAAACCTAATTTGACAACACATTTAAATGATGTCTATCAAATTTTTTTTGCCATTATTTTGGTGAGTACCATCAAAAAAGAAAGAAAAAAAAATGCAGTGTTTAAAAAAAAAAAAAATTGTATTTTAGTATATGGTAGAACACATAACTCTAAAAAGTACACTCAGAGGAGACAAGAATAAACCAAAAAGGATTTTTTGGTCTTGTGTCCTTGTAGACTGGTCCTTTGTTCCTAGCTTGATTTCAGCCTGGGAATTCAGTTCCTTTTTCCTCTGTTTGGTTTTAGCTAATCCCTTCTGGCTCCTAGGTATTCCTTCTTTATCACATTTTGATCTTTATTTTCAGCAGTATTTTTGTAGTCTTTGTTGTGCTGCACATCTGGGAGATTTCTTTTCTGTTGCCTTTTTAGAGTAATATAGTATACATAGTGTCATACAAATAAAACACCACAGGATGCAAGAAGTTGAAGTGACTGTTGCACAAGACAGTGGTTTTGTCCTTTCACCTTCCTTACCTTCGACATACTGAGAAAGCCAAACAGGGCTGGCTGGCAAGAAGGAATTGTACAGTTTGGACAAAGACTATTCAGAGAGACAGACTTCCCTGATTTAGGAGGACCTACACCTTCAAGGTCTTTTTGCATGTCAAACTATTATACAGCCATGGAGTATTTATTTAATTTTTGCTAGCAATGACAGCAACAATGGCCAGCAAAAAAGAGATTTGAAAGTCATCTTGTGAGGGCAGCAGTCCTGAAGACGCTGCTTGAGACAGACTGAGATTTCCAAATTTGGTACAACCATAGCAATAATGCACCACAAGACACAGCCCTGGCTGTGGACTTCATGGGTAGAAGAGAAGGCTTTACCCTGCTGAGTCCTGTGAGAGGACAGTTTCCAGCACTAGGTTGCAAGGAATGAGGGATGCCTTCCTAGGACTGAGCTGGGCTAGTTGTGCACCCTGATCCCCATGCAGGTAAACTCCAGTTAGGCACTGAGTCACCTGATGAAAGGGCTGCAGTAAGGGAGTAGTAACAGAGCAGGACTCATCAGCAAGAAGATTGATGAGTTTTTTATAGAGACTCTGGAAGTCCAACAGCCTCAACCCTGCTTTGTTAGCAGAGGAGAGCTAAGACTATGCTTGAATCAGTAAAGCTTGGAGACTACAAGGCTGGGGCAGACTGAAAGACTGGCTTTTCAGGCAACAGGAAAAAAGCTTTTCTCCTCTTGCAGACATGCTCATGCAGAAGAGGGACTAATACCTTGTAACAGGTAAGCAGGAACAACTTCCACAAGGAAAGGCATATCAGGAAACCAAGTATGATATGACACAAAGACAGGGGAGTCTGTGATGCTGTTGAGAAACTTCTTGAGGCAGTGAGGATGGGATAGTAGTGAAGGCACCATTTGCTCACTCTCTGAGCTGTCTGAGAGGTTTTGCTGTTTGTCAGGACTTGCATCCAGGATGTGTGAAGAATACTTACTTTATCCTTTTGCTCTGTCTAGTCTCTGTTCCAGGTCAGCCTCCAGAAGGCATCAGAAAGGCTCCTCATTTTGCCTTATTGAACTTCATGCAGTTGTCCTTGGCCTGTCAATCCAGTCTGTCAAGATCCTTCTGCCTTCCTACCCTCCAGCAAATCAACACTCCCATCTAAACTGGAGTCATCTGTGAACTGACCAAGGATACACTCAATCCCCTCATCCAAATCATCATTAAAGATATTAAATAGGACAGGCACCAGGACTGAGCCCTGGGGAACAAACCTCTAACTGATTGAGGAACTGGTATCATGTGGCAGTGTTTTGGTCTCAGGATTCCTCCAGAGTATTAAATGACAGGACAAGAAGTAAAAGCAAAAAGTCTTTTCAATGAGAGTGATCAAACACTGGAACAGATTGCCTAGAGAGATTGTGAATTCTTCATCCCTGAGAATTTGAAAGAGTGAAAGTACAAATCCTTATACAACAACATTCGGATTTGAAATATGTCCTCCTTTTACTGATCTAGGACTGATGTCTCTAGGGCTCCCTACGAACTGGAATTATAATTCTGTGCTCCTCCAAAGAGCAAGGGAAAATCAGGTGAAACTTGGCAGAGGAGGCTGCCCCTGTCTATTGAGAGCAACTGAATTTTCAGAGAAGGTTCAAGAAGAGTCAGCAGTCTAGAGCAGACAGAATTATCAGATACAAAGCAGATGAGGCTTCCACCTGAACCTCAGCTGAGATGTTGAGAGGATTAACAAACTGTCAGATAGGTCTCAGTGGTGTGGAAAAAGAAAACTTCTAAGAGTAAAAAAGGATTTTTAGACTTGGCTGCCAACCAGGAAGTGACTTTTCCTTGACATCAAGCCTAGAAGCAAAAGTCTATCTCTGCAGATAGGGAAGGATCTCACTAATGTTAAGCTCATATCTTGGAATTGTTTTCTTATAAAAAACGATTTATACTGGCTTACCTTTTAAAACCCAGTTATTGTGCTGAATTTTTCAAAATTTTTTTTCTATTTTTTTTTTTCTTAGATTTTAAAGTCTGTTTTAAAAAAATAAAATAAATTGGAATTACAAGCAAATTACCCTGAATGAGTTTGAGTATGATCTCTCATGTTGGAGTGCTTCAAAAGTGAAAATTTATTAAATAGATTTAATGAAAATGCAGGCCACATAATTTAAAAACTACTTTATACTGCACTGGACATGGAAAAATCACCATGTTTGATTGTTTACAAAGTATTTGCTTTTTATTTTGAAAGCATGGAAGCATGACTCTAAAGTAATCGCACAAAACTTTTTCTAGGAAAGAGTTAACTGAATTTAGTAAACTAGGATTAAAAAAGCTAAAATAAATCAGCATTTTATTTCTCAGTTTTGTTGTGGAGTTCTTTTCTTCTCAAGATATGACTGTGAAACGGCATAACCACTAGAGGGCAGAGACGGATAACTTTTTAAATACATCAACCATAATTCCTTCTAAAAGTACTAATTTTGTGACAAGTTAGTAATTTTGGACTGCAAATGAATTCCTGAGGTAGTTAATGACTAGAAAGGCAGATTCAAATTTAAACATTCATTTGAATATCATTAATTAAGGTATGTGAGTCAAAATAATTTCAAAAATTACTAGGGACATAATTTAAGATAATTGCAAAATTACTGATGAGACATGCAATCAGTAATGGAACAAGATGATGGGAAGAAAATATATTAGCAGGATAAAGCAATTTTGAAAAGGAAAAAGTAATGCTAACTGGGGAAAAGAGAAAGTAGTATTTCCATATGTCCTTGGGGGTGGGGAAAAAAAATAGATACAGATTGCTATGTTTACTGAAAGAAAATACAGTATTGAAAATTTATATATGGCTTATTTCATAGCTTCTTAGCAGAACATATTCATACTAACTACTTTTATATAGCATGTACTTCCAAATAACTTATGTACGTACAACTATATAAATAAATGTGTAAATGCTTAACGTTGTTTCTTCTTGACTTCATAAAATTCTCTTACATGCTACATTGGAAAGAATGTAACCTTGTAATCACATTTACACATGCACTTAATTATCTTATATTAGCTTATTGATGTCTTCATAAAATGTCTACAAAAACTGAGGTGACAATGATAAAATGCATTTTATAATTGTATAAATAAATAGTAATAGTAAAAGTATGAATTTCCTGTATTGCCATAATAGATAAAATAGCATAAAAGCAGTCATCTTCTGGCTGAAATTCAGCTCAGGGTTTAAAACATTGAAATGCATTTTCTTGACCCATTTCTATATTCAGTGGAGAGCTGGGATTCAATTTAGTTACCTGAACACTAAATGTTAATGTTTTATGAGACAACTTAGCCTGCTGGAATAATTCAGAAGGGTTTTGCAGCTGTGATGGTCAAACTATAGGAGAGACCTGCAGCTTTTGGAAAGCGTTTGGAGCCCACAAAGGATATACTGAGTAAATGTGCATTTATGCAAGCACCAGGACCAGCTCTGGTGTTGCACTCAAAATTCGAAAAATAGAGATAACTACAATCAAGAATTTATTATTAATATAAAATTTTAAGAGTCTAATCAGTTTTAATATACATCTAAGTGTTGTAGAAGAATAAGAAATGATAATGCAGTTAAACTGTTGCACATACACTTCTTTTATACCCATCTTCTTGCTCTTATGCTCATCCTTCCCGGGCTCCTTGGAGTCCTAAGGCTGGTGGCTTCATCTAGGTTGCATTTGGGAGGGCATTGCCATTTTCAATCTCTGGAGTTCTTTGTCAAGAAAAATATGACCTTCCTGTTGATGGAAGGTCAACTCTAGGATGCAGTTAGGATTATTCTTGCTTGCTTGCAAATGCACTTGTATATCTTTGCTCTTTCCTTGCTGGTTTGCACATCTGTATTGCGACCAAAGACGCTGTGGACGATGCCTTTTGCTTTGATATTATTGCCTTTTTCTCTATGTTAGTTTCCAACCTAGCTTTTCCCAGCTGGCTATATGACCGGATGACATCTCTCAGGGAGCAGAAGGAATGGATCTGCTTCCCAGGAGAAGGAGCATGGAGCTAAGTTAACCTCAGTGCAGACCCTGCCCTTATTGAGGGGTTGCAGCCCCACAGCATCAAAACAGGGTGACCAATGCAGGGCTGTTGTTACCAACAGGTATCCCCAACAGTCCAAAGGTCCTTAGACAAACTCAAAATGAAAATTCACAGCTGAAGTCAACCCAAGACCTCCCTCAGCGAGTCAGGAACAAGGGACAGAGCTGGTCCGAGGCAGTGGATACCCAGGCGTAAGCTGAAATGGAGCTTCTGGGTCCATTGTCAGGGTTTTCCAGGTAATGCTGGACCAAACCACTGAAGCTTAGTGGTGGCCTCAATATGAAATCTGCAGATCGATGTGAGAAGATAAATTATGATGTCTGCAAGATTTCTAGGGGGAAGATATCCCTTAGATAAATATATATGTGGTTCTAGAATATTTAAAAACAGACATAAGATAAATTTATGGATTCTGACTAATTTGAAGGATTCTGCTTCTATTTATTATTTCCCTGAAAATCATTTTCTTTTTCATATATTAAGCAAATGGTTTTCAAGATTGTAAAAAGTAGCAACAAGGTAAGAATGAAAGACATTACGTAGTCCTCAAGGTCATCAGCTGGTAGCCATATTGTAGGATGAATAAATGGAGATCTCTGTTGTGCTTATTATGGTTCTGAATGCTTTTCCCAGAAGTAGAAGCACAGAAATAGAGAAATATGTGGTCTGAATGAAGATGCTCAGCCACTACAGCATGGACAGGATCATGGTATAGTCAAGGTAAAAAAGACAATTCTTGAGGACTCAAAGTTCTGAATCCCTAAGGAGAAAAAAAGAGTCATAAGGAAAACAAATATTTTAGTATAGACACCATCTGATTAAATATCCTTTGTGTGTTTTAGTCTGAGAACACCCAGCTCATCTAAATACTCACTAAGAAAACAAGAATTATTTTCTATTCACCCACATAATAAATTAGATAAATACAAGTTCAGTAATGGAAAAAAATAATCCTGTTTAACATATGATGACATCTCTTTATGTAAGGTTTCAGCTTTCAATTACTTTAATATGTGCACAGATTATTACAATAAATTAAAATATGTAATGTGCTTGATTAGTTTCTAGAAAACAGAAGAAAATATACACAACAGTCAGCTAAAAAAAGGAAAAGGGAAGGAATATTCTTGTTGAATTACCCTGAATTCAGATTATTCAGTAGCTTGTATAGCATTTGAGTATAATGGAATATTTAAAATAAAGAAGTAACATTTAAACTATAATTAACATAGTGTAGTCTACAGTTGTATTTACCTGGTACTGTTATTTATCATAGTAAAGAGAAGATCTAGCAGGTCATAAAATTATAATAACTCAATAAAGTTTTAAACCATTTAAAATATAATGAATAAAAACAGTTTGAAAAACATTAAATAATGAAAAATATAAGACAAGTTTGTATTTCACAATGTCTTTCTTACTGGAGAGTAAAAACAGTGTAATTGAAAGGTTATAACTCTTGACTTTATATTTAAACAGCTGAGTTGTGTTTTATCATTGTTTCTGTTACAATATTGCAGCATGCTGTTTGCCAGTTTTTCACAACATTTAGATGATTGAAGACTTCATAGGTATTTAAAAGTAGATAATGATAGTTTATCTTTCAAGGTCATGTTGGATGGGACATTAAACAACCTATTCTACTGGTGTCTGTCCTTGCTTATGGCAAGGGGGTGGAACTAGATGATCTTTAATGTCCCTTCCAACCCAAACCATTCTATGATTCTGTGAGACTTTCCCATAACCAGTGGTTTACCATCATTCACAGATTATTATTTTATTTGAACTATGAAATACATTATTTTGGGGGATATCATGGTTTAGGATGAAGCAGTGTTGAAATTTGCCACTCTTTAGGTAGGTTGAGCTTGTAAATCAATCATTTGGTTACTGTGAAAAGAACATTGACCCCTGAAAACAAATTGATGCTAGGGGTCATCAATTTTCAATTTATGCAATCACATGTTTATTATTTTTAGGATCACTAATAATTAGGTTGTTAACAGGAATTGATTCCAGATGATTTTTGCGACGTCTTTTCTCTTGGGTTTTGTATGACAGTATAGACTACTGCTTTTACAGTAGCAATACACTTTTCAGATAGCTGCTGGAATTTTGCCAATAGATCCAGTCAGGATTTGAAATTTATTGTGATAGGAAGCATATAGATGCAAAAGAAATTATTCCAAAGAGCTTGCAGGTAAATAGAGGGAAGGAAAAGCTGTGATTGTTCAGCAATGTATAAAACAAATAGGTTATCTAAGTAAGTTAATTTGTTACTTATTGCTCTTCCCAGTATTTCAAATGCTATTTTCTTCAATTATTCGTATTATATTTGTAATATAATATAAAATTTCAAATTTCAAATTATATTATATTATATTATGTTATGTTATATTATATTATATTATATTATATTATATTATATTATATTATATTATATTATATTATATTATATT
>JAWWMU010000001.1:69901168-70016584 GCA_035048155.1 Cinnycerthia olivascens | reverse complement strand
AGCTGGATTTCGTGTAATAGCAGTAACATGTAATGTGTAATTAGATTAGGGACAGGCACATATTATCATGAATAGGCTTAGGCATAGTCAGCATGTAGAAACTCACTTGTGTTTAATAGGATACTAATGTTAAATATCAATGCATTATTCATAGACAAAAGGAAAAAAGTCCTTTTATACAACAGTTTCAATATTTCACATTTTCTTATTCATGCTTATTGAAAAAGGATAAAAATAGGAATTTTGTAACACCAAAAAAATACACGCAAACATAAGCAAATCATATCGTATCCTCTGTTCTGTTTATTGATTACTGCAGTGGTTATTTCTACTTCTCTTGCAGTAGAGAAGAAGAAAATATTCCATTACTAATTTCAAAAGATTTATGCAACTCTTATAAGTTTGGGCTGCATTGACTAAGTACTGAAGTGATATTTTTCTAAGTTTTATGAGGGCTAGGCTGTCAGCTGCTCTCACGAATGAAAGTCAGGAAATCTGACTGCACTTCAATTGAAATATTGGTAACTATAATTTGAAGCTGACTACTCAGAGGTGCAATTGATAATTAATTGGCTGACTGTAACACATGGTTTTAAAAATAAAAGGTAAGTAAAACATAGCTAACATATATAAACTTACAAGTATTTTTTAAATCAATACTGACTGGAAGCCCAAAGTAATCAGAAAAGAAGTTAAAGTCCATAGAACTCCAGGCTAATTCTGTTGGTTTCACACTAGATTTTCTCTTCTACACGGACAAAAAGTACTTGATCCCATTCCGCTTTAAAAAAAATTTGAATGACTATGTGGTAGTGAAGAGGATCATTTCAATCGGAACCTACAGTAATTAGGGTCAATGGACAAAAATGTTTCTGAGTTTCAAAAATTATTAAGAATATAATAGGGGTCTAGTAGGGGTCTTTTTGCACTATTAGCACACTACACAGTGCCAAATCATGACTCATTTTTTTTGTATGTATGTTCTTGGGTCATTGGCAAGCAAAATACATTTTGAAAAATATGCAGCTGATTCATCATAACTGAAGATTACAAGTACTCAGATGACTTTTATCCTCTACAGGCCAGTCATCTCTAGGCTTTTTTTTAAATTGATATTCAAATATTGCCAAGTTCACGAGGATAGGCAAGGAGAATCTCTCTGTTCCAAGAAGTTGATTCAGATCAAGAAATATTTCTCACTCCAATACCAAAATTTATGAACAAGATGAACGATCTCAGAATAAGATAGGAGATTTTAATTTTTATATTAAACTATTCTTATATTATGTAGAACTGGAAGTTTTCTCTTGAGGGGTTAAACAAACAGAAAATCACACAAACAAACAAAAAATAAAGAAGATTCAATACCTATCTCACAGATACTGAAGAAGGAAACCACAATTTTCAGAAATGTTTACATATTTTCATTGATCTGACTTCTACAACAAAACAGGATTACTAAAGAAGTATGCAAGGGAAAATACTTTGGTTTCATCTGTTTCCATTGCATCATATTTTATTAAATGACTAAGAATCCAATATGTTGTAAGGAATTATGCTCTTAAGTATAACAGTATAAAATGCACTTTCACTCAAGAACATTTCAAGTACCATATGACTTTTTAACTGGGCAAATGAAATACAAAGAATATTAACTTCAATATGTCTTTCTTTGAAATATATTTTTTTCAGGGAATGTTATTTTTTTATGATTGGGAATACCAATGCATATAATGTCACGTATATGCAGGTGCAGCCTAGAAAGCCAACCATATCCTTGGCTGCATTAGATGCTTGACCAGCAGGATAAGGGGGATGATTCTCTAAGTGATCTTTAAGATTCCTCCCAACATTAACTATTCTATGATTCTATGATTTTATGATTTGTATACTTATATATTCGGTATACAAATATGAGACTAAATTAATTTAATTAGAAAATGCATAAGAGTAATAGAAATTTGTTCCTTTCACCTGTTTCCTTACAAATTGAAGATCTTTTTCAGCAGATTTTTCAGAGAATTGCCTCTCAATAAGGGTCATATTAAGATGTAACTAAATGCTTGGAGAATAGCCACTAGGTCTGCGTATGACTTGTAGAGAGGAATCCTGACCTTTATTTACACAATTGCAATGTGTTCATGCCTGCAAAAAGCCACACAAATGGTATATTCAGAGCAGAAGGTTTTGAGTAGGACCTATCTCAATACATAAAAAGAGACATTAGTTCTGTGAGGGAAATAGGTGTTCTGTGTCTGAATTAAATAATATAGTAGGCACAGGTAGTGTCCATAATTATAGTACATTGTATTATGGGGGTTTTTTATGTTTTGTTTTGTTTTGTTTAATTTTGTTTTTTGGTTTTTTTTTTGTTTGTTTTTTGTTTTGTTTTTTGTTTTGTTTTGTGTGTATATGGATATGCCATGTTCTCATAGTTAAGTCTTCGTGACAGTTCTTCCATATACAATTTTAATTTATAATATATGTATGAGTTTTGAGCTCCTCAGTGGGCTCTCTCATGTGTGAATAGTCAGATGCTACTTAGTGGTTCCAGGAAAATGCTTCTTTTCAGTATAGTATATTAAGCTGTCAGACCTGTACTCGTAAAGAGTTCAAAGGGTTCATGTTGCAAGAAATATAGGGGAAGAGTTGTTGATACAGACTTGAAGCTTTTTGCAAGCAGAGAAGCTTTACTTAAGAATTTATTTAAGAATTATTTACCTCCTATATCTTATGTATTATCTATGGCTCCTTGTGTGCATTCTGAGAAGTGACAATGAGCTGTGAATGATGGGAAAAAATATTTTCTTTCCACCAAAATAACAAATGGAGGTGCTTATTCTTCCTGTTTTGTTTAAACAATGAAGTTTCAAATTAACAAGTCACCATGAAAATTAATTATTTTGAAGACTACTCTCTAAATCATAAGCCTGCAGTAAATGTAAGCCTGACAGTTTTAGATTTTATATAACCAAGATTCACAAAATTTAAAATTGTTGGAGCAATTGATGAAGATTTGAAGTACAGAGTACAAACCCTGTGTCGATTCAACTGACATGCAGATGCACTTGCAGAATTACATTCTTTATAATAATCTGCTTAATGATTCATAAAATTATGGTAGAAAAACAATCATTAGCCATTTTTATAAATTTGATAAAGATGCAGTTTTTGAATGACAGATATTATTGAGAAATATTTCAGTGTTTTTTAATTCTGTATGTGTATGTTAGGAAACTTTGTCCTATTTTTATCTACTGATTTCTGTAAAGATTTTTGTGATCATGTTTTACTCATGTGAATGTCAACTCAAAAGCAGAGAATGATGTTGTTTTCACTTTTAGTGTAAATATCTCTATTTAGAGATATTCTCTATTTAAAATTGCCAACTACAAGTGTTAACACTTGAAAAATGTTCAGAAAAAATAGAAATACTATGATTTAAAATTCTTAAATTCAAAATTATTAAAGAAAATAATTATTTATTTGGCTGGTAACAGATAACTGCAAACCTTTGAGCCTTAACAGTAAAAACAGCCTGCAAATTGAGATTGAGTAACAAGGTTCATTAAAAGTAAAACTGCAAAATAAAACAAGTTTTTTGTTGAAAAGAATGAAAATCATATTGCTGCTCTTCCTCAGGAATATTTTAACTTTTTTTAATTATTATTTTTTTAAATTATATATATATATTATAAATATAAATATATTTTTATATATAAATTTTATAAATTTATATATATATATAAGTTAATGTATATGTGTGTGAGTATAAATATCAGACAAGATCATGATAGTCTTTGTCACATGGAACAGTTTATTGCAATAGTCCTTTTAAGGTCAACGAGGCCACCTAGAGATCTATCAGTGCAACAGAAGTTACTAGAATCTGACTGGTTGGAAGCTGTAGTAGCCAGTCTGTATAGTAATCCAAGGCACAATAAGAAAAAAACAGAAATGTTATGCTCTAGAGGGCAAACATGCTGGAGCATCACATCCAAAAGGTTTTGTGACTCTGTGGCAGTGGGATGAACAAGGAAGTAGCATTTGCCTTTTATAAAACCATCCCATGTAGTGCATGAGGATTAAGGAAAATCCTCTTTGCGTGGAATAAACATTTTCCTGTAGCTGTACTGTATCTGCTAATTACTTGTTTATCAGCACAAAGAAAATAATACCTTAAGCATGACACATGCCTTCAAAAATGCCCTCCCCCAAACCAGACCTTTTTTATCAAAGCTGTGTTTCATGGAAATAAAATGCAATCTCACATGGACAGATACCAGCACTGTGCTAACATCTGTAAAACAGACAATTACAATGAGTCCAGTCTTCCTACAGAGCAGGATGGGCAGTTTTAAAAAGGGCTGATGGCAGTCATTGTGCAGCATAAGCACTAATATTCCATAATTTAATTTTTCCAAAATAAATTATGTACAACTGTGCATACTCGCCCCTACCCCAGTCACCCTGAATGCCCTGGATTGAGAGCTGTACTGTCTCATTTATTTATTTGAATAATTCTACACTTCAACGTGATAGACGTGTTTTCCAGAGGACAAAGTTTCCCTTGTAGTGTGTTTTGTGGAGTCTGTTTGGACTGGAATGCTTTCAGGTTACTAAAGCAAGCATTTGCAGATACAAACTAAATGCAAGATCTGCCCCAGAGAATAAACTGCAAGAGCTGCAGTGCATGTTTACTGTTCTGCAAAATCAGGCATCGGCAGTCCTTAAGCAATCTAGAAGATATTTAGCTGAGTTTTACTTTCTGAGCCTCACTTAGATAAGGGGAAAAGGAGGTGAGAGAAATTGCAGGAGGAGGAGCTGATCTGTCTCAAGGTGGAGCTGTATCTTGCGTTAAATGACATTGGCAGATTAAAGCTCTCTGGTGGGGAAGGGCTTAAAGGCTGAGTCAAAAGCCAAGAAGTCTCTTTATTTACGCCTACCTCCCAGCCCCTGGCAATCTGACTAATAACAAACTGAGCTAACAAGAAAGACTAGAAAGAACAGAGAGAACACAGGAGCAGCTTGCATCTAAAAATCTGACAAACGAAGTGATCAAGTCAAGCTCTGCTGAGCATCTTGTTTGTTTACTGCATCCAAATGCTTGCAAACAGTTAACTATATGCAGAAAAGTCAGCCTAGCTGTGAAGTATGCTGTGAATTTTAATTGAGGAAAAAGGACAACTGCTTACAGGATGGTCTGACGTGCACGGCTGCCTGGAAGATTTTTTCAATCGAACGCTTTGTACTTTGTCTTCTGAACAAGGATTTTAACTTTATGGAGCTGTAGTATTACCGGAGCTTGCAGCAAAGGGAAACTCAAAAGAAAGTGTGCATTTTTCAGAGAGGAAAATTACATTGCATGGAAACAGCTGCTCCAACTGTGCATTACTGAGTGTATCAGGGAGTGTTGCTGCTGTACAGGTAAGAAAGACTCCAGTTAGTTAATTAGCTAAGCACATGAGAATTTCATTTCTGAGTACAAGTTGCATATATTTTTCTGCATGACTTTTTATAAATTTTTATGTTAAATGATGGCAGTTGATACTGTATTTTAAACAGTTTGCAGACACATTTATTCAAAGTGATTACTGTGTAGAATATATACATTCAGGGAAAAGTGTTTTTTAATCCCTTGGGGGAGAGGAATGGGTGTTTGATTTTATTTCCTCAAGTGTAAAAGTGGTCTTAAATACATCATCTGACTGTGATTCCCTTAAGAATTTAATAAAAAACTCCAAAGGCTTGTAGAAATTACTAATTCTTACCTTGGGGCTTTGAAAATCGTCAACATATATTTTTTTAGACATAGCTGAATTAGAACAACCAAACAAATAAACCCCCAAGCATAATGAAACAAGCTATTTCAATGTTTTAAAACCAAATCAATTACTTAGCAAGCATGAGATGTCTTTGCTGTAAGCTGACTACTTCTGGAAGTATTCAACTTTGCCTCATAGAAAGAACTGTGACATTTTTTAGTCTCTTTGAATTCCTACACAGTTTAGTTACACTATGCAGTCAGCAGTGACTTACATGAAACCAGATAAAATGAAAAAAACCCTTAAGTTGTCATGTGGAATTTGCTGAAAAACCTTACCACATGAAAAAGTCAGTTTTCCAAGTCTTTCAAATTATATTTTGTTGTATTGTGAATTCTTTCAGTTAAATGTTAATCATCTGTTACATGAGAGCAGTTTTTATTTTACAGTAGTAGCCCACTGAGAACTTCATTACATGTTTCTGAGTGTTTAGAAAAAGAAAAAAAAAAACAAAACTGGAGAAAGGAAAAAAAAATACAACTCTCCTATTAATTTTTATTGTGTGGGTATATATATATGTGTGTAAGAGAGTTCTGGCAGTGCTGCTTACAGAAGTATGATGATGATTAAAATGTGAATGATTGGTTACAAATACCTACAAATCTTGTTACTTTCATCTCTGAGTGGAGAGCTTTCATTTTTATAATCTAATTTCTCAATATGTAATAGAATCCAACATGCCTTACAGATTTCTTTTTTTTCTAATTTAATTTTGCTCAGGGACTTTATAAGTGTTGTTTGAATTTGATGCGGATTGACGCTGGAATTTCTAATGAGAAAAAGTGTACAGAAATAAAGTTGAATTAGTCATAGTGTAGGTTTGAAGCCAGCATCTGTGTCAAGAGCTTGTATGTTTTACCTTGGGTCACTGGAAAGGATAGTGATTCATGTAAAGCAAGAATAAGGCTCTAGCATAATATGATCCTAGAATTATTCTGCATACTTCAAAATAACATCTTGACATGATGTGTCTTATCCAATAATTCTTGGGAAAACAGACTTAAAGGCATATATATTGAACATAGGCAGATGGAGTTCAAGGAGAGTTATATGAGACAACAAAATTATATTGCAACTACTAAAACAAAGAAAAAAGCTTATATTTTTAAGGATACTCTTTCTCACTGTGAATTGCACTTACTACTCCTAAACTCATATTTCTACTTTCACTCATCAGAAGCTACTAATGGAGAAAAACAAAATTCACTGTGCCCACACTTGCTGTTGTTCTTTTTGTATGTGTGTGTGTGTCTGTGTGTGTGTAGTACTCATGCCACAGCATTTTAGTGCCTGCATGTGTAAAGCTTTGCAATCTGTTCTAAGGGAAGCCTTGAGAAATTGTGTTTCTAGTAACCAAGGTGCATGTTATTTAAAATATGCATTGATAAGATGCCAAATCATGTGGCCACATTACAAAAATGTTCATGCATGTAGTTGAATTGATCCTTGTAAAAAGGTTCTAATCTTTCAGAAATTGACACAGCTGGTTGTGTAGTGACATCCTGTACTTCATGTTTCAATAGCTTAGTTTGAAAGATTCTGATCTTTATTAGATGGATTAATTGAGAATCTTGCTTAGTTCAGTCCTCAAATAAATAGCACACCCCATAAACGGTACTGGATTTTAAATCTCCCATTGCATTTCAGGGTTTTTTGGTTTTTTTTTTTTGTTATTATTTACTTTTTTGGAAATGTGGAAATACTCAACTAAGGATTATAAACAGTGATTTCACTCTACCTTATATATCAAGACTATTGGTCCTGCTAATGAGGCAGTCTTGAAAGAAAGGAACAGAGAATCTTCTAATAGACTGTAGGACAAATTAATTCAAATCAATAATAAATGATCGATTTAAACATCCAAATTTTGCTTGAGGCTCCATAGCTGCATTTTAATGATGCATTTATTAAGTGTTTCAAAGTTGAAGATCAGATTAAAAGGTGATAATTATATTACATAACATATAGTTGATACTGGTGATAATTTTTCATTTGTAAAGCACAGTCAGTTCCGCATATATTTCACTATGGAAATTGATGATTATAATAATTGGGAGGAGACTAATAATAATCTCAAAAAAAGTTTGCCCTTGCTTGCTTGTTTCTTCTGACATGTACTCCATCTTCAGTTCTCTCTTTCTAATGTTAATTGTGTACACAAATTTTTTATATGTATATTATATGCAAACATTACACTACTGTGTGCTGTGGCCCCACTTTCACCCACAAACTACAACATATGCATTAAAATTTAAGCAAAAAGAGATGATTTCTTTGTCTACTTCCTTTTCAGTTTGTGGATACAAGGATTTCAGGGGAAATGTCCTTTGATTTCCATACATAGTGCAGAACCGTAGAGAGATTCCCTGCATCCTGGCAGAATGGGCTTTTGCTCACAACACATTACTGATCCAAACAAAATCTTATTTCTTCTCTTCAGCAGCTGGGTAACTTTAAGTTAGTCTTAGCAAGGTGTTCTTAAAATTTGCATTGCCATGAAGTGACACAAAGCAACGATTCAAAATATTATATTAGCTTTGATATAAGTTGCTTGGGACAGTAAATTATTACTGCTGTCCACTGGCAGTCTATACAGTATGTAAATAAAACCAACACACTCCTGATTGCTTCCTACTTTGGATATCAGCATGAAAGTACTGAAGATTTCCCCTTATGACTGTTTGTTCATTCAATACATTAAACTAAATATATGTTCTCTAACTAGAAAATAATTCAACTCTTTTGCACAATAAGATAAATGGAAGGTGAAGTAGCTCAATGACAGGCATTAGGAATGCTTTTTTCCTTGCTGTTGTGCCAGGGAAAACAAAAAACAAAAAACCAAAAACAACCCAAACCTTGTGAAATTATGACTCTATTATTTTTCTCCTTTATATATTTTTTTCTTTTTTTTTTTTTCTTTTTTTAGAATCTGCTGGACAAGATGAAGCTTTGGATTTTTGTTCTATGTTCAATTGTGGTGGCATCTGATCCTTTCCAGTCACAGCCTTCTTTCTCTTCGGTTGGAGGATCTTGTCAGAGTCTGTGTTCCTGTGAACAAAAGGATGATACCATGATTATCAACTGTGACAAAAGAGACATCAAGATGATATCAGAAATAAATGTCCCACCATCACGGCCTTTCCATCTTAATCTGTTAAACAATGGTCTGAGTATGTTACACGTGAATGATTTTGCTGGCCTCGTTAATGCTATTTCTCTGCATCTTGGTTTTAACAATATAGCAGATATTGAACCTGGGGCTTTCAATGGTCTCAGCCTTCTTAAGCAACTTCATATCAATCACAATTCTTTGGAAACACTTAAAGAAGATACGTTTAATGGATTGGAAAATTTGGAGTTTCTTCAAGCAGACAACAATTTCATCACAGTGATTGAAGCAAGTGCCTTTAGCAAGCTCAACAGGCTTAAAGTGCTTATTTTGAATGATAATGCCATTGAGTATCTTCCTCCAAACATATTTCGTTTTGTGCCATTGACCCATTTAGATCTGCGTGGAAACCAATTACAGACTCTGCCCTATGTTGGCTTTTTGGAACACATTGGAAGAATACTGGACCTTCAGTTGGAAGACAATAAATGGGCCTGTAACTGTGATTTGTTGCAGCTGAAGCTATGGCTAGAAAACATGCCTCCTCAGTCCATAATAGGTGATGTTGTATGCAACAGTCCTTCAGTTATCAAAGGCAGCATATTAAGCCGGCTGAAAAAAGAATCACTTTGTCCCACCCATCCTGTTAATGAACTTGAAGATCCTTCAGGGTCACTGCCCTTGGTTGTAACCACCTCTATCGGTGAAAATCATCTATCGACTAAGGTGATTCCTCTCCTGAAAGCTCCTACTAAAGAACCAAGTTTAGTGTTTCATACTTCCAAGCCTACTACGTTTCCAGGAATCTCTTGTCCTGTCCCCTGTCACTGCACCAGCCATATGCTCTCAGGAGTTCTTATGCACTGCCAGGAGCGAAATATTGAAAGCTTGTCTGATTTAGGACCCCCTCCTCCAAATCCTAAAAAGCTTATCCTAGCTGGAAACATTATTCAGACGCTATTGAAATCAGACCTTGTGGGCTATGCTAGCCTGGAAATGCTTCATCTGGGGAACAATCGCATTGAGATCCTTGAGGAAGGCTCCTTTATGAATCTGACTAGACTACAGAAACTATATCTCAATGGCAATCATCTTACTAAGCTAAGCCAGAATCTCTTCCTGGGCCTCCAGCACCTTGAGTACTTGTACCTTGAATACAATGCCATCAAAGAAGTTTTACCAGGGACATTTAATGCAATGCCAAAACTGAAAGTCCTCTACCTAAATAACAACCTTCTGCAGGCTTTGCCACCCCATATCTTTTCAGGTGTTCCCCTCACCAGATTAAATTTGAAAACAAACCAATTTGCTCATTTGCCTGTGAGCAATGTCTTGGATGAACTTGATATGCTGGTACAAATTGAACTTGAAGACAACCCTTGGGACTGTACTTGTGATTCAGTTGGGTTGCAAAAATGGATACAAAAACTGAGTAAGAATACCATGATGGGTGATATTTTTTGTAAATCTCCCAGGCACTTAGCAAAAAAAGAATTGAAATCCCTAAACAGTGAAGTCTTGTGCCCAGGTTTAATAAACAGCCCTGCCCTACCAACTCACGCCAGTTTTGTAGTTGTGACAACTTCCTCTCCTACTGCCAACACCGCAGACACCATCCTGCGGTCCCTTACAGATGCTGTCCCACTTTCTGTTTTAATATTAGGACTGCTCATTGTGTTCATAACTATTGTATTTTGTGCAGCAGGAATAGTTGTTCTTGTTCTGCATCGGCGCCGAAGATGCAAAAAGAAACAAGTGGATGAACAGGTGAGGGACAGCAGCCCTGTTCACCTTCAGTACAGCATGTACGGGCATAAGACAACACACCACACCACAGAGCGCCCAGCTGCGACTCTCTATGAGCAACGAATTGTTACCCCCATGGTTCAGGTGTACCACAGCCCATCCTTCAGCCCCAAGCATCCTGAGCAGCAGCTGGAGGAGGGAAGTGAGAAGGAAACTAATGATTCCAAATATCTTCGCCGAAGCCTCCTGGAAAGAGAGAACAGTTCACCACTTACAGGTCCAAATGTCAAATACAAGGCTACAGATCAATCTGCTGAATTTCTGTCTTTTCAGGATGCTAGCTGCTTGTATAGAAACATCCTTGAAAAAGAGAGAGAACTGCAGCAACTAGGGATCACAGAGTACCTAAGAAAAAATATTGTCCAGCTCCAGCCTGACATGGAAGTTCGTTATCCTGGAGCACATGAAGAGTTGAAGCTAATGGAGACACTCATGTATTCCAGACCAAGAAAGGTTTTTCTAGAACAAACTAAAAATGAGTATTTTGAACTCAAGGCTAATTTACATGCTGAGCCTGACTATCTGGAAGTCCTGGAGCAGCAAACGTGAAGTGATAATACATTGGGCTCGGGCCTATTTTCTGTGATTTTATTTTAAGAGTGGAATTATTGTAAATAAAAGTGCCTTATAATAACATGTCAACAGTCAGAGCTTAAGCACAGCAGTAATCCTAGCAAAGAAAAACTCAGGGATCACTGTGGGAAGCCATGGGGTTGAGTGCAGGCAATATGTCGCACCCCAAGTTAAACAAGAATTTTGTGTGATAGAATTGTGGGAGGAAGATTGCTTTTTGCACTATTCCTCATCATTTTGAAAAGGTGTGTATGCCACTCTTTGTTCTGTTCTCTGTTTCCCAACCTATGGACAAAAGATGTTTATTATCTTAACCTTTATTTTCCCCTCCATTTAGTTAGATTCTTTAAAAAAAAAAAAAAAAAAAGACCAAAAAAAGAAAACTCCAACACCTGTGCTTGTATTTATAACCTTAGAGTGTATATGTTAGGTTAGTACGTGCACTGCATACATGACCACTGTCTACAACTACACCTAACATACTTTATAGCAAATATGAAAGGAGTTGAAAAGTTGTCATACTAAATGTCAGTTAAAGGGAAAAATGATAAAATATTTTTGTGTATTCACCCAGAGCCTGCAAATATTTAAGTATTTTACACAGAACTTCATGTGCATTCTGTATCAGTACGTGGAAAGAAGAATATAAAACTGTTTACCCAATATCTTCAACAAAGAAAACTGCAAGCCTTTTGCTACTTTCCCTATCAGATAGCTTTATCTAAGTTTGGACAATCTTTTCTTGAGCTGCTGCTATAAAATATTGTGCATCACTGGTGTTTCAACTCATAATCCTGGGCAATTTGAAAAGCTACTGAAAATCAGTTGTAAATATGTTACTGTGTTTAATAAGTTTGGGGTTTTTATATATATATATACATATGTATATAAATAACTTCTGTGCTGGCTTTAAATATTCTTGAAGGAAATGAGTTTGCTGTGGCTAGGAATTTCCAAGTGCATATACAGGTCCTTTTCCACCCTAACCAAAAGCAATGCTCAGACAGGATAACTGCAACAATACACACATGAGGAGAAGAATAATAATATTTAGCTATTTGTACAAAAATATATTTTCTGAAAATAGAAGAAAATAAAGTGTTGTGGGAAAAATAAGTTACAAACACATAAAACACTGCAGGTTTATTTTTGCAATGAATTCTCGCTAGATTTATATTTACTATTTATTCTGTATAATTTTGTATTTTTTTCTTTCCAACTCACCAAAAAGGAAGAAGCTTATTGCTGGCTGATTTTCAAGCTAATCAAGGAACTGCTCTCAATTAATGTAAAAGAAATAAAGAGTTTTTAAAATGTCTTTTTCTTAAAGATCACTTTTTAAAGAAGACAGCAACTTCTGCATGCACAAGTTTAAAACTACTTGGGAATTAAACACAATGATTCTCACTCTTGTCATGTGGACAGAAGCATCTTATCCTGAGTGCAGGAGGGTCATTCAATTTCTGTGCATGACTGACATGGTGCCAAAACACAACTTCTGACCTGTATTTATCTTCCTCCAAGCAAATCTTTTGTAAACTGACTATGCATGAGGTTTTTTTTCTAATTCCAATTTTTAAAGTGAAAAATCAGCTTAATTACTACATGTATAGATAGGTATGCTAAGTTTAGCATTGAAGTCTTGATAAACTCCAAGAAAAAAGATATATTCTTTAGTTCAAAATACTGTCCATGTCTCACCTATTTGTATATACAAATGAGACTTCTTCATATTCTTCTACATAAATTTCTGACAGAAAAATTTCCTATATTACATGTGAAAGTCAGATTCTCAGTTCTTTCAAATTTGCATAGACATAACAACTTTTATGGTGCTATAATAATTTCTGTAGTTTGAGGATCTGACCACATTTTGTCTCTGTTGACAAGCAACTTCCTTATTAATATTTTTAGGTGTTACCGGTTTGTTATAGAAGTAAAACTTTTTGGTTTACAAAAATCAAAATTTCAGTTATTAGAGAAGAATTGTTGTTTATTCTTTCTATATCTAAGAAAAAATTATTCAAAAAACCTGTCTATTTTGGAAGATTATGAAGAGTAAATGTAGTGACAACACATTTGTTTTGTTGTTGTCTTTATTCCAGACAATGAAGGACAATACTGAGTATTGCTTGTGCAGGTAAGGGTGAGAAAAAAAGGAAAATGTAGATGCAATAACTTTGCATTAAATTAATTATATGATGTTATTTTAGATGTACTTGCATATTCAAGCACATGCAAATGTGCTTCATGAACATGCCATAGAACCTATGGAAACCCATGCCTGGATCTGGAGGAGCAACTGGGGAGCTGGTGGGATGACTTAGAGCATCAAAATGACAATAGATGTCTCCATTTAAAGAATTTAGTTTCACACAGGAAAAAATTAAAATAAATTTATTATATGGAATAATTAAATGCAGTTAAAAATTGAACTTGTTTAATGAAAATAGCACTAGAAAGCTTTGAATACTGAATCAGACCCATTATATTATTCTTTTTCAAATTCTCAGAGGTCTCAAATTAGTTTAGAGAAAAGAATCAGAACACAAATGTAAATGGTGCTTGATAACAGAGTTTATTATTTCAGAGTCTTTGATTTCAGTAGTTATTTCCAAATAAAAAATGTGTGCAAAAATAACACCCTGCAATTGGCAAGATGAGGGGAAATGGTGATTCAAGCCCTCAGGCTTAAATCTAAGAGAAATAGCTTCAGACTAAAGACAATTGCCACATGCACAGATGTCGCTTTGCTTAGCTGCTAACAGTTACTTGGCAGAATGTTGAGGACAACTGTGTGGCAAACATTCTTTTCCCTTGCAGCCCCAAAGCGCCAGAAAGGAGAGTGAGCTAAATTAGTGTCAAAGCAAGTCAGTTACACAGCTGTATGGGAGCCTCACTCAGTGGGATTAAAGAGACCTTTACCATTTAGCTTTCCTTCAGAAGGGAGAGTCATTGCCTTTCACTTTGTAAGGACAACTGGGCTCTGTAGCAGTCTAACACCGTGCGGTTTGGCAGTATCCAGGAATCTCTAGGATGTGACTTGCTGTCCATTTTCCTTTCAAAATGTTGCCTATTGGGATGTCATGTAGTGAGTTTTTATAATGAGAAGAGAGGAGTCTGTCTGTTGCCTTATATTCAGATAGTGATTTTTCCAACTATGAGGAAAGTTTACGTTGCTATAACAAAAAAGGACAAACGTTTGACCTTATATGAACATTCTTCAGCTGAAGAAAATCATTGCTTATAAAAATAAAATCATGACAAAAGAAAGGCATCATATCAGAAGGAAGGATGTGGTATCTATTTCTAAATGTTCCTTGGAATATTATAACAACTGGAAATGTGTCATTAATGTTATTGATGTTTGAAGAAAGCTGGGAAGAGTATTCATAAATTTTCTTGTTAAAACCCTATTGTCATATTTTATTTTGTTTTTATTTTTCAGTGACAGGCACGGTTAAATGGTTTGATACATTTTTACTTAGCTAGAATTATGGAGGTTGGAAGGCAAAGCATGTTTGACAGTGTGCAACAAAGTGGATCCATTTTTCTTCTGTCAGCATGATAGTTTAATTGAGTGCAAGAACAATGCTTCGTCAAGCACATTGGTGTAAGTGGCAGCTATGATATTGTTGCTAGGGTACCTCAAGGTAATCAACACTACCATTTTTTGCCTCACATTTGAGTGCAGAAAATATATTAAGTAACACCACAGACCTGTTTCCTAAATAAACAAATTTAAAAAATTAATTACACTTTTTTATTTTAAACTGTTATCTTTTCAATTTCATAGAAGACAAATGTATTTCTCTTTCTTTTTCTTCCTGCTACAGGTAATTTTCCCACAGACTTTTAGTACTGGTACTTGATTATATTGCCTGCAGTGATGCCTCTCCAAGCTTCTTAAAAGAAATAAAATCCAACCCCACACTTGAAAACCCTATCCAAAAAAGACTGTAAATGTACACATCAATTAGGGTATTTGACTATTCAGAAATGGTCTAATATTTTTACACATTCTTTTCCATTTGAATGAGGGATCAACCTTTCTGTCATCTATTCCAGACTGAAAACTAGTTTGTACTTATTTTATGTGTCAGACCTATCAGATTTGAATATAATCCTTTTTAACTTGCAGTCATTGTTTCTCTGATTGGAATCTGAGGATCAGTCTTCAGCTCCTCTTTGCATGACACCAAATGGAAGATGTTTGCCATGTACCACTTACTTATTTACAAATAGATTACTAATTGTATAGTATGCTAAACTGAAGAAATAAGTTTGACCAGGATGGGAAACCACACCACCTTAGAAAGATCTATTTTTTGTCAATGAAAGACCCATTGTGTGTCACTAAAACATGATATTTACCACAAATAAGACATTATTTCACAAGATAAAGTAGTAGTGGCAAGAGGAAAATGGAGACTGAATCTCAAAGTCATCACTAAAGGAATTCTGGATTATCATTCTGAGGATGTCAATGTCTACAGCAATACATTTTACCAGTCACACCAAAACAATTTGCAAGTTTCATGTAGATGTACTGAAATCATCCTGAGATTAAAGACTTTTCAAGCACTTAATTCAAAAGATCAGAAACTTTCTTAAGACTGGCACATTTGTCTTTTGTTGTACTCCCTAACACAGAATATCTGCGTTTCCATTAATGAATTTCACGCTCAACCATAGACTGCCCTCTGGCATTACAATTTGTTGCAATTGAAATCTACTCCTTGGAGAGTTTTTTTCAGTGTATATATTGCCTTCAGGGGTGAGTTTCTCTGGGACCTGATGATTGGTGCACCACTGGGGATATGAGACAGGGAAGATAATCTGTTATAATTCAAAAACTATCTTTTTTTTTTTCAGTTTTCCAAAGTTTATGTTATTCTTGATGTTGTTTGAGGAGTCAAATTCTTTTGTTCCTTAGAACAGAAAGGGACTGTAGCTGGAATCAATATGAAGAAGTTAATCTCCATACTGAAAAGATAAAGCATGGTATTTTCTTTCCTGAACATCTACTAAAAGTTAGCCTTGGCTTTTTGACACAACAGAACAAGTTCTAAAGAGATACAGTCTAATGGAAAGCAGCTAACCTCAAGGAAGAACATAAAAGGCCAGATGCTGTTCAGCTGTATGAAAGCAAGATGCAATGAAGAATTCTTATTTATTCAACTTCATCAAGATGCAAGAGTGCAAGTAGATGTGCGCAGTATATTTCATAAAACATTTACCAAAGTTTCATGTCCTAAGACATTAACTTCAAAATATTCACAGTATGTGAATATTATTACTGGAAGGTCTACTTCTACTTGATTTTTACATATCATTTATGAAATGGAATGTTGGAATACAGAAAAGAAGTAACAATATGGTTTCATGTTCAAGGAGAAGTGTTATTTATTGTAACTTCAGCTGTTTGTTTTTGTTGAAAAATTAATCCAGATTATTTCATTTTCAGATAATTGTATTTTTACAACTTGAGAATTTTTAAAATTCTAGTTGTGATTACTTACCAATAAACTACAGAAGAGTATATAATTAGTTTTTCAAATAGAAATCGGAAACCTTTTATAGATGAAATCCTATAGCATGCTATCATAAACTTTCTTTTTAAAAGGAACTATGAAATGTATTTTGTCAGCTCATAAAAGTTAGTATTATTTTTCATTTTAAATTAAGGGACAGCTCATTATTTTTCCATTTTTCCAAATTCAAAGCCAACGTAACACTTCCATAATGACACATATTTGAGTTGAATGCAAATTAAACGGTTCCATTCTAAGACATATCAACAAAAAAATACAAATACAATCTGCTACTTTCCCTCATTTTCCCTACCGAAATGACGTAGTGTGCCATGCAAAAAAAAAAAAAAAAAGTATATTTCCTGGGTAAGGAGACCAAACCAGACAAATTCTTTTATATCTTGGTTATATATCCTTTTTGGAGAGTAGACTATAATGGATTCCCATCCCCACAGCACAGTATGTTCACACAGTTCATACAGCATGCAAAACAGAAGGATTTGGCCTAACTAGTAGTCTGTGCAAGCATGCTCTTTCGGAAGTGTAAGGTTGTTGCTACTGCACTTTTAAAAAGATCTTGTTTGTCAAATATCCTTTAGATGTACCTGTTAGATCAGACCCCATAGATACCAGATATTTATGAAACTTGATACAAGTTTCACACTCGATGCAAACAAGATTTCAGACTGACAATTTTGGGCGAGTTTATTGGAATACAGACACACTGGAATTTTGGGTACTTGGAAGTGAGGAAAAAAGGTCCATCTTTTTTTACGGAGGAAAGGCTTTTGAGCAATAGTTAAAGACTTAGATTGCTTTTCTCATCTTGCTCATCTTGAGGTGTTCGTTGTTCCATAATGTTGTATCACATTACTTAAGGATGAACGTAAAACATCACTAAATAGGAAATGTAGCATTTATATGGCATTGTTCATAATAGGTAAATGTTTCCATGAAATAATGAAATGAAGATTAATATTTGGAGATCTTAATTGCCTCGTGTTACACAAGTGTTTTTAAGTAATATATCAGTTCAGGAGAGATGTGGGAGGAGGTGACATTGCTGCCTATTGATCACTGTCACATTCAGATTTCCTGAAGGGAAATATTGTGAAGAGGATAACTACTGTCATTCTGCCCTACATGATAGTTTGAAGGCTGAATCATATTTTGTAGATTCTTAAGTAATTGTTAATTATAGGCTCTAAGGACTATAATGTTGTCTGAAGTTGAGCTTCTTGCAGTCTCAATTTTCGTGATGATTTTTATTCATAAAAATGACTACAGAAAGTACAGAAGCTTTATTATTTTCCCATATATAAACAATCATATAAAGAAAAAAAAATCCCTTTGAATTTTTGATTAATGCCCTGATCCAAGGGCCATTAAAGCTAGAGAGTTATGTTTTTCAGATACAGAATGATGCAGAAGCATCTTAGAAGTTTGTCTGCACAGATACATATAGAAGAAAAGTAATTACAAAAGCATTAGGGTGTTGCTGAACCCAATCGTTTTCCAAACATTTCCAGCATAAATTGGAACTAGACAAGACCAGAGCTTGTTCTTAACTATAAGACCTGACCATATGCTAAAAGCTACCTTGCAAAATTTATTCTGAAGACTCCCATAACATGGTTTCCTGAAAAACTAAAAGGTATGTGTCTGTTTCTTTCCCTCATTCTTTCTAACACCTAAGTATGCTAAGATCACAATGTAGGTTATAGAGGTAAATTTGACTTGTAAACACCTAAAAGACTTTGGAATAATAAGCTTTCTTATTATTTCTTCACTACTGCAGCATTGAGATACAGTGTCTAAAGTACCCATGGAACCTCAGCCCCTTGAAGCATGAGGCTGGACTACAGAGCCTCCAGAGGTCTCTTCTGGGGTCAATATCTGTGGTTCTGATATGATTCTGCTTTTCATGTAACTCTTGTAAGATACAGAGATGCAGTAATATGAATGCTGCATCAAATAAACTACTTCTTTGATAGTGGTATAAGTGATGGTGAACTGTGGCTACCTAAGTTTATTATTAAAAGCACTTTTTTCCAGAATAGATGACTTCAGATTTCTAAATAAAATACTGAAACTATCTGAATCCATTGAAGAGTGATCCATTTCTGTATTGGTTGAATAACCCTTGTTTTCTTGACTTACTGGTGTAATTCTTCACTCATTTCAAAGCCAACAATCTCAGTTTTTCAAAGGTTTTTCCATGTTTTAAAATTATTTAATATATTCTCTTTGTCAAAAGGGCAAATTATTAAACACTATATTAGTAATGTATGGTTTAGATTAAAAATATTTTACAGAAAAATTCTACTTTAAATCTTTCAAATTATGAAGCAGCACTTGGAACGAGGCTCTTTGGTTAAGTGCAGTGCTTCCTGCCAATTACTAATCCAACTTTTCAAAATCCTTCTATGGCATGTTATCTGTTAACTGAAAGGCCATACTTCCATACAAATGATTCAGGGCAAAAATTTATGCAATTATATTTCCATGTTTCTTATAATCTTTAGGTATATAAGTTAGCTATTTTTGAAGACTGGATACTAAATGAATCTCTTATTTGTCCTAGAATGCCTGTTAGTAAGTTCATTATATGAATTAGTATACATATACATGTATATCTTTGTGGAAACCAAATTTCTCAGGCATACCTAGACCTTCATCTGGAAGTAGGTTCCTAACTTTGCTAGTAGAGTCTTTTTTTTAATAAAAATGGCTATAATTTGTATGGTTCTGATAGGTCTGTTATATATTAATCTTGTAATTTATACCTCTGAAAGGTAGTACAAACACAGATATTTTCTTGCCAGACCAATTATTTAGCCACGTGTGGAGGAAGTAAAGGATTGAAATAATCAGAGATAGTCACTCATAAAAATTCGATGGAAAAAATGCTAACTTGAGATTAAACATGAACATAAGAGTTCCTTTTTTTTTAGAAATAGACAAAAAATGCTTGTTATTCCTACAATTTTAAAGCAGAAGATTAGACAGCATCATGTAATTCTTTGACAATGAACATCAATAAAAAATGCAGTTGTTTTCTACCCAAATAGATAAATACACTGCCACAAAGTTTTGAAATTTTTATTCCTACATAAAGTGCTTTTTCAGACAACAGATGTCCAAAAACGCTATGGAATATAGATAATTTAATACAGAGTTGTATTCTCTTGGTACTGCAGTGAAACCTCAGTCTCACTTCTAAAAGGTAGATCCCAGAGAAGATTTAAAAAACATTGTGTTTTAATTAAAAAAAAAACAAGCAAAACCCCAAACTGTAAAAAACCTCACAACAAAAGACAAAAATAAAATGTCCTAAATAAAAAAAAGGGTAAAGAAACATCATTAAAATATTTCAAGTATGTATCCATTGTTCTCTGCATAACCTTTCACGTATTTCTCTTTATCATCCCTCTCTTTTACTTCTTTATTTTCTTTCTTTCTTTTTTTTTAAACTTTTTTATTTTCATGTACATAAAATTTTGCAGCTCGGATAAATTTAAGTTGTGGGATTTTAGGTAGCAACTGTTTAAGTGCTCGTTGTTCACGACTGGCCAATGATCTTTATAGTGGGCATTTTCAACAGATACTTGAGGTCCTAATAAACTAACTTTCCTTTCTCTTTTGGGGTAAAAAGGTCACAATGCAAACAACCAAATAAATATTTATATGAGGATGAGAAGAAAAAAAGAATTACATCTCAAGTTGACTTAGAACTTTCCATCAAAGTACAGCTTGATGGAAAAATATGCAATCAAAACCCTCAGTATTTCATGAAGGAAGACTTTTTTCTGAAACTAAACCCTATTTTTTAAGTTGAATACAGTTGTCACTAATACAATATTTAAGTTTTTCAGAGTTTTCTGTTTTGATATTACTGAATTCTAATCTTTCCTAGTACCCTATAGAAATTTTATGAGGTAAGCCTATAATTTTTTTCCCCCTTGAAAAATTTATTCAACACCTTCCATTATATCTTTAAAATTTTCCACCTAGCTTGATTACTGGAAGGCCTGGTTACATAGAAGTTATAAGATGATGGGAAATACAGATTGCAAGATAACAGCTTCCAATTATGGAAAATCTGATATGAGTTTCAGTATCCATTACAGAATAAATTTGGTCAGGCAAAATTAAATGGAATATTTTGCTTTAGGAATTATTTGCTTTTCTATTCCTTCAAATTGAATGTATTTATAAAAGACTCTTAATAAATATTTTCCTATTTTACTCCCAATTTCCTTACAATCCTTAGCAAATTTAAAGTTCTAACTTTTTTTATTTGACCTAATGACTGTAAAATACAACAACTCATTCACATAGCATACTAAGATTATCAGTTCTCATTACCCTACTGTAAGAATACAAATTGCTAGGTTTGTGTGCCAGACTCTTAAAATGCATTCCTGGATAGGATCTCTCATACCAACTGACTGCCAGCCCTGCGACCCTCTGCAGGAGTTGCTTTTGGATTAGTTGCTGATGGTTATTCCAACCTTCTGAAGGAGATTGTGAAGGAGATAAATTGCACACTGTATACTTAATGTTCACATGGTAGATGAAAGAGCTAAGGAACTAATTACTACAGCTTGGAATAGTTTCCAATGGTGGATCAAAATATTTTACTGCAATTCCCTTCTACCTAGTTAGAGACATGAGATGATAACTACTAAGAAATGTCTTTTTTTTTTTTGTTAATAAATTTAGGAAAATACAAAGTCATCCTCTGTGTAAGACCTTTTCCTATTTCCTCAGGTTTTGATGGGTTTGATTTTTTTATTCTTTAATTTTCTTTTCTTCTTCTTAAACATCTAAGCCATAAAAAAAGACTTAATTTTTCTTGATATGCTGGAATAGGTATAATTTTCTTAAGACTAGTTGCTGTGGAGCAAGAGGAAGCTGTGTAATATATTAATGTTACGTAATTATTTCTTCTTTTCCATTTAAACATAATCCTCTGACTGAATCTTCAGCTTTACTGCGAGACTTTTCCTAAAGAGAATATTTTTCCTGTTTCCTCCAGTAAAACAGGAACAAAAATTTGAGAGGAAAAGATCCACTGCTAACATATCTGTGGCAGAGGTTTGTACGTTTTTCTACCCATTTACCTACTAATCTTTGTTAAGCTGTTGGTGTAGTGATGATGAGTTTTTCCACTCCAGCAGCCATTAAATGTGTTTGATCATCATTCCTATTAAACATGCATTGGAATACACAACTCAGCTGGCCCATAGACAGATTAAGCTTCACATTCAGGAAATTCAATAAGTAATTCCATCTTTGGTAAAAGGTTTGAATTGTTCGTATGAAAGAAATGTGGCATATCAAGTATTTCCTCGGTGGTTTGTAGTGGATATTAGTTGTATTATCAAAGATGAAATCCTGGCACATGAAAAAATTACAAGGTCCAATGGATGTTCACTAGATCCAGAGAGGTATGACCCCTCCAACTACTGATGCTGGGACCTCTACTTGCTTTCAAAATAAACCTGTGCTATTAGCAAGGATTTTCTGTATTAGTTGATTTGGACAGCTAAAAAACTCATTGAAATAACAATAAATTATTGGCTTTGTGCTTATGATGTGCTCCTTTTTGCCTATAACAAAGTTAGAGTAGACACTTTCACAAAAATTTCTGGTGAAGTAGACAACCAGGAATGGCCCAATAGGATTGAGTAATTACATATAAAGCAGGAAAAAGGCCATGGCTTAAGCACGGATATAATATTTAGGCAGACTGACTTTTATATTATATCTTTAACAGCCTCTCATCAGCAGAAGTAAATGAGGTTGAGCATGTCATATTCTGCATCATTTTAATTCAAAGAGCACAATTTACAATAATCTTTCCGAGAGAACATTAGTTCATAAGGCATATAGCTTTTTGTTTCTGCATTTTCATTAATTGTTTCATTTAGTTTAAAATGTGAATTTTCTATGGTGATATTTCTTTGTGAATCAGAATTTAATGGTTTTCAATTTTTTTCCAGAGCAAGAATATTTTCTATATTACACATTCTGCTTTTTATATTACCAAGATTCATTTTTTTAAGAAATAAAATGTCTGTATTTCCTCATAGTTTATACTGTTTATGTAGATTTGCTCCTAGAACTCTATTTTCCAAATAAGACTGTGTTGTGCATTATTTAAATGAAGAGTTACTTCTTTCAATATATATGGGATGGAGAATAGTGGAAAGAAAAGTAATCCTTCTTAATGGAGGCTGTACAAGTGTTAAAACACAAGAAAGAAAGAAAAAAAAAATTACCTAAGAGACCTCTTTTTTCTAAACAGTTTTAATAAAAGTTAGAAATTAAATAGGGTACAGAACTTGAGAAAGAGCAAGACCGGGCCATATAATGTTTTTATAATGAAGGAAGTATTAAAGATTTGCTATTTCTGAAGCTGTCTTTGAGAGTTTAAGTAGTAAATTTAATAAATTTCTGTAATGATCAATAATTAACTCTTACACTAGACCTATTCATACTGCAAGGGCATTGCAGACACTCAGTAGCCCTCCAATAAATATTTTATCAAAGATTGATTTAATGTAAAATGGGCTTTTTTAAATATAGGGAATAAAAAAGTCCCTGGAATGATGAGATAAACCCTTTGTGTTGGGGTTGAGCGGACCAAGGGCTTTTGCTTGCAGCCTTGGAAATAAGCACACCAGTAGTAATGAACAATTACTGTGGTTATGGTGAGCAAAAGTTCACTCCCATCACTCCCTGGAAGTTAATATGCTAATGTTTCTGAAAAGTTCACAGTTCTTGTTACTCCCATTGGTTACCTCTGCAATGTTTTAAATATTCCTAATCCTCACATCCCATTGGAACACTTCTATCAGACTCTGCCCTTAACCAAACCTATGTAAATTACTCTTTCACCCTGGCCCCTGGTCCTTTGGAGTTGACCCCATGCTGTATATACTTTCTCCCTTTGTTGTTTTGTTCATTAAAGTTCCTTTATTTTTGGGCAACCCAACTGACCCATCCTTTTTTTATACCGCCACATCACTCTTGACCGATACAGTCCAAAAGTGGCAGCAGGTCAGACTGTCACACCTTTGTTTACCTTTTTCTCTGTATAGTGGTTCTGTCCACATGAACATGTTAATGAGAAATAGGAAAAGGTATTTATCTTTGGTGCTTGTCCCTTTTGACTTGCAGAGCTGAAAAGCACAAGAAAAAAGCAGCTGTAAATGTACATTTACATTCTTTAGGTTCTTTATGTTGTCATGGCCCTTTGATAAAAATTACCTAAAAAGCTGCAAATGCACTGTTAATTCATTTTTCTAAATATCTCCAGAGAGATTTCCTTACAGTTTATAGCAAATAACTGTCATTCTTGTTAGCTTGCTGTGGGATTTAACAGCAAACAACTTTTCTCTGGTTTATGGATAAAATCCCATTGTAAGGTTTGAATTCAAAGTTCTAGTAACAAGAATTTAACTCAGTCTCCCAGAGACATGTCATCTGTGCATTTCCATGAAAAAAACTGTAGCTTCATGGTCTTCAGAAGTAATAAGTCTTATTACATACATAAAGGTATTTTTGCAGACAGAAAATTAAATTAAAGAGTTTAACTCCAGTTTGTGTACTTTGTTTATCTCAGTAAAATAACAAGAATTTCAAAACTTCTCTTTCATTGCATAAAAGTTTATGTTTGTATTTTCCCATATATATCTGTACATAACATTTTTTTTTTAACATATCATTTGCAGACATGAAAGAGGTTCAAGAGAGAGAGGTTCCTTCTCTGTCATAGAGTGGATTCTTCAGCAATGAATCACAGTCTTTTTTACCTTAGTTGAGGAGAGGTTAAGGTAGGACAAAGCAGAAGTACAGCGCTGAACCCTTTTTTTGAGTGTAATCACATGTGCTCTCTGGTAACAATGAAGAAAATAGCTTTGCCAATATTAAGGGTAAAATAACAAGATGTTTGAAAGAAAGAATACATCATGGTCAAAATCACAGTTTAAAATATGCATATATGCATATATAAAATATCCATGGTCTAAAGCATGCATATATGGACATGCAGAAGCATGTATGAGTGCATGTATAAACCTCACATCTAAACAAAAAAAAAAAAAAAATAGCTGCTTAATGAAATATTAGAGGTGAACTGACTGTGATTAAAGACTTGTAAAAAACCCAGATGTGCAATAAATAGTAATATTTTCCATTTATTCAAAACCACAAAGACTTCAGCTAAATACCTAGTGTCAAGTTTATGCCATACTTAAAGATTTGGAACAGCTAGAAATAGCTGAGACATCAGAACGATTATCAATGTCTAGGAAATATGATTTCTGTGAAAAGATTGAATGAACTGGAACTGGTCATCCTAGTGAAAACCATGAAAGAAGCAAGATGACCATCTTTTAAATACCTAAATTTCTGGTATGAGGGTAAAAAGATTACAAAAATAATACTGGTCTTTAAAATTTAATGGGGAAAATTAGATTAGATAAAACTAAAAAACCCCCATGAAACTTTATCAGAAATGTAGCGGAGCATTAAATACACCAAGATGCTGTTAAGCCTCCGTTATGATTCTTTTTCAATGAAGCTGGACAATAATCTGAAGAATATTGTGGATACAATTATTTCATCTTTGTAATGTGAACTTTAGACTGAAGATTCAAAGAGTGATGGTGAGATTTTTGTAAAATTTGTAATCATTGCTGCATTCTAAGACATGAAAGACCAGGAAAAAAGGGTTAGTCTTTTTTTCTTACAATCGTTGTGACTAAATGTACATATATAATATACCTTGAATTCTGTAGACTGGACAGAGAGACATAGTATCATGGATCAAATGCTATAAATCATAGAATCATAGAATGGTTGTGAGGAACATTAAAAATCATCTACTTCCAACCCTCTGCCATGGGCATGGGCAGGTTAATAAGAGCCACATCCAGCCTGGCCTTGAACCCCTCCAGGGATGGAGCAGCCACAACTTCTCTGGGCAACCTATTTCAATGTCTCCCCAGTCTCACAATAAAGTAAACTTTTTCCTGATACTTACTCTAAACTTACTCTCTTTCAGTTTGGTTCCATTACCCTTCACTCTTTCACTATACACTCTTGTAAAAAGTACCTCCATATCTATCTTGCAGACTCTTTTCAGGTCCTGGAAGGCCACAGTTAGGTCACGCCTAAACTACCTCTTTTTCAGGCTGAATAAACTCAATTCTCTCAGTCATTTCTAGTAGGAAATAAAAAAAGTGTACATGATATATTATCATCACTACTGTAGGAAGAGAAAATCCACATCTTTCTCTTGGGAGCAGACTTTTAACCCTCCACTCAAGACATTGTTGACTCTGAGTCTCTTCCAAAAGCATGAGATAAAATTAATTGGGAGATGTTTTTTTTATTCCATTTAACATTGTATTTTCACGGAATTTTTAAACAATTTGTTCAGTGGTAGCTGTGAGGTTTTAATAAGGTTCAAACACTGACAAATAAAAAGTTGGAGCTAGAAACTGTGCTGCGTAGAAACATATACATGTTTGTACTATAATTATCATCTCTTCTGTATTTAACACACATCTGCTTCAGAAGTTTTGTCTTTTTGTACATGATGACTTTGCCTTTCCACTTCTACTCAGAGGAACAATCGCTAATTTCTTGTCAGATCAGACATGATGTTAATTTGTGATTCATAAAGAATTCATTGAAGTAATCTATTATAGAAATGGAATATCAAGGTTAAATATGAAAATATTTAAATCCATTTTTAAAAAATAGCTGAAATGTCTTTTTTTGAGGGCTTTTTGAATATTGAGACTTACCCTTTGGGTATGTAAGTTCTTTTTCAACTTCAGTTACAGTTATTCCCTTTTGAAAACATATTAGAAATCGCAACTGTCAAGTTCAAATTTTGCCAGATGTCTTTTTGTGACACTGAGTTTATAAAGTTTGTGATATTTGACTATATTTGTGATCTTATTTGACTACTTGTGGAATCATCTTAAGAGTTTTCCTGGGAATTTAGAATTATGTATATTTGTAGGTTTGGTTTCTGTTGCATATAAATATGAAGGAGTAGTTCGTCATCATTAAGAATGCTTGGACTTTGTCTCAACATATTCTTCTCCTTTTAAAGGAAATATGTATAAAAATGATGGATGCTACAGGTTATGTATTCAGCTTAGAATAAATTTTGTGATAATCAGCATTATTTTGTCCTAAAAAGAAAACTCTTGTAGAGAGCATATTTATTGGGATGGAAATATAAAGCTTTGATGTAAGTTTTTTCAGAAAGTGAAAAAAATTTGAACCAGACACAGTGGTTTGTACAGACTGTGTGTTTCCAAATCTTTTTGACACGCTGTCCAGAAGAATAAACCAGACTACCAAGAGGTTTGAAAGGAGACTTCCTAAGTGATTTTAAAAAGTAATACAGTTTCTTAATTCATCAACTGTTATTAAATTAGTGTGTTCCCTTAACTGTCACCTCAGGTTTCATCCAAACACAATTCTACGGTTATGTCTAACCACGGGGCATATATTCGCAAAACCATTTAAAATGCATCTTTTTTTTACAGATGTTCTCTGTGTATTGTTCCACACTACAATTTCTTTGTAATGATTGCAGAACAGCAATACTGTTAAGAAGATAATGTTTAATAACATGTCACATCTTCAGCTTAGAAATCGTTTAACGTAACAAACAGATGGATGTCTTTCTCCTTCAAAGCAAGTGATGTTGTAAAAATTTTCCCTCTGAATGAAAATGACTGAACAACACATTTAAAGAAAATGTTTGTGTGTAAAATGTATAAAATATGCAAAAGTATTTATGTGTACATTTATACACTTCCAACCACTGGTTTATCCCTCATGCCTTTTTATAAAAAAAAAAAAAAACAACAAAAACATCATGCAGTTCCCATCTCTGTTCTTTAGGTCACATTGAAAATCCATTTTCCATTATGCCTCAAAAAGATTTTAGACATTTTATTTCTGTTTTTGATGAATAATCAACCCATTTTTGGGGGATTTAAACATTTCAAAAGAAGTTGATCCTCATACAGGCCAGTAGATAAACAAGGTTCTCTGTGCCTGTTTGTTTTTCGCACTCAATAAGTCACTTCACCTGCTCACCATCAAGAGCAGATTGATCTTCACTAGTGGTCACACATTCATTCACACACCTACCCTCACTCCAGTTCCTGAGACCAGAGACACCAATCTTTATACATCAGGCATCATCTTAAAAAGAACTAGTCATGCAGTAAAATATAAAATAGGCATTCAGAGGATGGAGAAGCTCAGGTTTGTGACCACCTGTGAAACTTGACCACACATGAGTCTATGGGACTTTATGAGATGCGTCCTGGAGTCCTGAGGGAATTAACTGATGCAGCTGCCAAGCCACTCTCCATCATACTTTTAAAGTCATGGCCGTCAGGTAAGGCTCCTGGTGACTGGAAAAAGGGAAAAAATGCACCTATATTTAAAAAGGGCAGAAAAGAGAAGACCCTGGGAAGATCATGGAACAGATCCTCTTAGGAGTTGTGATAAGGTAAATGAAGGAAAGGGAAGTGGTTTGAAACAGGCAGATTGCTTCAGCAACTGCAGGTGTTGATTGACTAAACCAGTGGCCTATGATGGAATGATTACAAGAGTAGACGAGGGAAGGACTATGGATGTCATCTATCTGAATTTCCATCAGGCCTTTGACAAGGTCCCCCACAACATCCACCCTTCTAAATTGGAGAGAGATGGATATTATGGGTGGACTCTTTGGTGGATGAGGAATTGGTTGGATAGTCACACCCAGAAGGCTGTGGTCAATGTCTCAATGTTCAGATGGAGACCGGTGGAAGATGGTGTCCCTCAGGGGTCCATATTTGGATCACTAATTTTTCTTGTCTTCATCAGTGACATAGAGTTGTATCAAGTGCACCCTCAGACAGTTTGCAAATGACATCAAGTTTAGTGGTTTAGATGACACACCTGAAGGATGGGATGCCATTCAAAAGGGGACAAGTGGGTTCAGGTGAACCATAGGAAGCAAGGTGCAGCCTCTGGTCAGAACAACCCTCGGTGTCAAAACAATTGAGAAAGAAACAAGCTTGTGGTTGAAGGAGCTGGGAGGAGCCTTTCTGAGAAAGACTTGGGAATGCTGGTGAATGGAAATTGGACAGAAAGACAAGAGAACTGTTGCCAACAGATTTATGGAGGTGGTTTTCCTCCTCTACTCTGCTTTTTTGAGACACCACCTGTACTGCATCCAGCTCTGAGTTCTTCAGCTCAGGAAGGAGCTGGACCTGTTGGAGTGGGTCCAGAGGGGAGCAACAATGATCAGAGGCCTGGAGCATCAATCCTATGAGAAAGGTATGAGATGGTTTGGGTTGACCAGCCTGAAGAAGACCCCAGGAGGCCCTCATTGTGGCCTTGCAGTACATAAAAGGAGCTTGAAAAAAACACAGGAACAAATCTCTTACATGTACGTGTTGAGATAGGACAAGGGGTAATGAGTTTTAATTAAAAGAGGGAAGATTTAGGCTAGATATAAGGAAGAATTTTTTAAAATGGGGGTGGTGAAACACCAAAAGAGTGTCCCATCCCAGGAAAGACTCAAAGTCAGGTTGGATGGGGCTCTGAGCAACCTAATTCAGTTGAAGGTGTCCCTGCTTGTTACAGGAAGGTTGGACTAGATGTTCTTTGAGGTCTCTTCTGCCCTAAACTATTCTATGACTCTGTGATCTTGAGAACTTTACTTAATCTTGCATATTTACTTTAAATTTATTTGTAGAAGAAAAAGAACAGATCTGACCTCAGGACACATTTATTTTTGTGACTCCAGGTTCCTGTTGAGTCTCAGGTTCCTTTTATTTATGGTCCTATAAGTCTGGCATTTCTGTCCTTTAAGATGTATAATTCATCATGTCATGGCTCGTTCCTTAGTAGATTGATATAACATTATTACCTAGAATAATTTGTTGATAATTGGATCTGTCAGTTCTGGTTCTACATCCAGATATTCATTTTTATCTTATTTAAAACCAGTGCAATTCACAATGTGTCAGATTGAAAACTCACTATTCTTCTGAGGAGAAAGGCAGGACTGCATTCTTCATTTTACAGTTCTCAAAAGAAAGACCTCTAAAATGGGATTCATCCCAGGCTCTTTTATTTTGTGGCTGAGAGAAAGACACATTGTCTCTTCACAATGTAGATATTTAAAGTAAATCAGATGAATCTGCTCTAAAAAAAACTTTTTCTCTCACGATTATAATGGATGACCAGGTGATATAGACACCTTTATCATAGCTCCCTAAAGCTGTATGAGACAGAATCCTCACAGAGAGCTGTCAGGACTTTTCCAAGTTCACAGGAAATGTCTTTCAAAGGCAATTCAGTGCAGGTCCCTTCGGTCTCATTTGTAGAAATTCTTTCCTGCCTAAAAGAATTGTACTGAAAGTCTATAAATATAACATTTATGGGGTTTGGAGGAGAATCACTGAAGGTGTATTGCTGGGAGGTAAAAAAGGCTTTCCATGATTTTATGGTCACTTCAATTTAATTCTTTCCCTTCTGTAATTATTTTCACACCTCTGATTAGTCATTAAGTCATTGGTTTACTGATTAATTGATTATATTAATTTCCATACTGATTATCTATAATTTTTACCAGTTGCTCAACAATTTCCAATAGCTATGTTTCTAAACTATACTTGTAAAACACTGAATGTGAATACCGATGTTAAGTCAGAATTTGCCTCTCATCCTTTCAGTACAAATAGAGGAAAATAAGTTGTTTATCAAAATGCAAGAGTTACTTTGCCTTAATTCTGTAGAGATTTTTCATCAAGAGTAATTATTTTTAAGTACGTACACAGAGTAGAAAATAATTCTAAACAAATATTTAACATGCAATTTGCATGACTGTCCAATGGCCTGGGAAACAAAGAATTAAGACTAAGATTTTATGAGATACCTCTTCAAATACAAACCATTTTGGAAGATGGACTTTTCATATTATTGGGTGTTTATTTTTCTCTATAGTACTTCATGTACTGATCCAAAACTTTAAATATTGAGTATAATATATTACAACTTTTGAAAAATAAATTCAGGGAAAATACCTTTAGAGAATAGCATATATTGCTTCAGTATTGTAATCTGAGTTGAACAGTTAAAGCTGGCTTGATATATAAATCTCAACTATATTACTGAGATTTCCCTAAGTCATGAGACTTTTAAAGGTAATGGCACCCAATACTTTATAATAAAACTTTAAGTGTCTTAATATATTCATCTGAAGTAGACTACATCTTTGAAGGGAAGGAATATAAATATTGCTGCACACACACACACATATATGTGCATATAAAAATGTATATATCTCCAAGCTTTTATAGATATATATTATAGCTATCTCCAAATTTGTCTTCTGTCTCTTCATATGCTGCATTACTGCACTTCATGTAGCTGTATAATTGGTTACATTTATTTTGAGTTTAAACACTATGTGAAATGGAAAATAGAAACCAGATATTTCTATTGAAAAAAAAAAAAATGACAAGGACAAAAACCCATGGCTTAGATACAGAATAAATAATAGCAATGCTATTAAAAAGTCCTTGAGCCTAGGACCATATATTTAAGTGGGTTTGCCATACCAGGTGAGCATAAATAAATTATTAAGAAATATATATTTATTAAAATGTTGTACTGTTTTCTTCTTTTCACTTATTATTATCCAAACTACCTTCACAGTGAATATGTAATCTATCACATTTGCCTGACAGGCAAATCATGCATTTATAGGTACAATTTTGTGATTATTTTTACTAATTCAGGCAAGATATAGAAGCAAAACCACAGAAATAAGGTGAGGCCACACAGAGAAAAAAGTGTAAAATGGATCTATTTCCCTCTCCTTATGCACGAGTACCTTTCTCACTTTTCAGAACAAGGCAAAGAACAGGTGAGTGAAAGTGAGCCAGCCAAAGCTGAAAGGAACAAACTACACCAAAGGAATGCATTCTCCTAAAGCCATAACTGATCCATGGGCAAATCCTCACATAGTACTTGATACATGAAGCCTTATATATTTCTATTAAATCATCTGAAATTCACCTCTAAGTGAAAACACAGCTCAAAAACTTGGGCTTGTGAGTCAATAACTGCAAAGTTAATAATGCTTTGGTGGCTGAAGGTGGGCGGCAGTGCACAATACAGGGACATTCACACCACGTGTTGGAGCATTGTCTGTGCTTCAGGAGGCAGGGCAGGTGTAACTTTGAAAAGCAGCTTGAGATATTTTATAATATTATGCAATTTTATGTTTTGTGTTTGTGTTCAGCCTTTAAATCTTTCATTGTTTTTGCTTTTCTCGTATCTGTCAAAATTCACAGCTCTTTCCTCCAGACTTCATCAGATGTAAGACTTAGAGAATCAAAATGTTTTCATACAGAAGAAAAAAGTGTAATGAGGTGTATTTTTTAAATGTTTTTATCTAGATCAGATGTCTTGATAGACAGAATAAAGGACAATAGACATCAACAATAATAAGTGTAAAAAATATGCTGTAAAAATCTCTTTATACAAGCACTAGATATATCTGCTACTGACAATATAAACTTTAACCAAAAGAACTGCAGTCTTTAATTTTTTTGATTCTGTACAAGTTTGCCAGTTGACAAAGAAAATACTTATTATTTTTATCTAAAAGGATTTCCAAATACATTCAGTTCTGTATATGCTGAAACAGTGACAGTGGAGATGACTTCAGACTTTGAAAGAAAATGTATCTTATTCCATTCAGTGGACACACATTCCCACTATATACATACGAAGGGTCACATAAGCAGAGTGGTATTTCTGGTAAATTCAGTTGTGGTTGATGCTACTAACAAGGGAAATTTTGCAATTAGTCTCTACAATAATATGTATGTTGAAGATTCAGAAATATCATGTATGTTTTGTTCTTCAATTTTCTGTAATTTAAAGATTGTAAAAATATGGAAAACTCTTAAGGTTTTTGTGTCCACAGAGTATTCTAAAAAAAATAATAATTTTATAAGGGTTTTTCTCCTGCATCTGTTTTATTCCTACTAGGTTGCCATGGCTTAATTTTTTTTTTTTTAATTTTTTATAATCATTGAAAATTGATGCAGCATTAGACTAGAGAAGCACTAATTTTAAGTGTCTAAATGTAGCTGTCTAACTATGCATCAAGGTCAGTGAAGAGGTAGGTAAGAAAGCCCTTGAAGCCAAGAGACGAGTCTGTTGATCAAATGTAGGTGCTTATCTTAACATGCTAGCCTCTCTTGCCTGAATTGTCTGATTATCCCCTGACCGTAAAGCAGCCTTTCACAGCTCTCAAGGCTGCACATCTTCATTGTTACAGATTTCCTCTTCCCCTAATGCAGAGAAGTTCAATTTCTCTCCTGGCCAGAGAGCAAGCTCAACAGCAAGTTTGGAGACACTCACTATGTTGTGACTTTTTCGTGATAAAGCTCATAAAATGTACACCATTATTTAGGAAAGATGAGGAGTAATTGCAGAAAACCTAAAGAACTGGTCCAGAAAAAGAGATGTGTTGGCTTGGGCTAGTTTAGATTGAAGATCAGTATGTCCTCCAGGCTGATATGGAGAAAGCAGAAAAGAATTGAGGTGAAGCAAGAATGACCAGTTCAGCTTTAATTTATTACTCTGGCCTGTGGCTTGAATAGCTTGAATTTAAACTTAGTATTACATGTCTTTTGAGTCACCTGAATTTTTTTGGATGTGTTGAGTTTTAGTGTCTTCATTGATTATATTTACCTGTATTAATGACAATATGTTCTTCAAGCAATGTTAGATTTTCATTAACCTTTGACAACTAACTGAGTATAAATGACAAACTACATCTGCTGGTTACTCTCTGTCTGTATGTTTCATCCTTCCTATATTCATAACCTCTGTAAAAGGATATTCTAGTCATTATTCCCAATGCATCCAGAAAAAAACAGCTTTCCATATAATTGGGAATATATGCTAGGATCTCACCTGCTTGAATTGATGTGTTCTGGTTCATCACGTGCTTTACATGTTGCAGTTGTTTTGCCTGTACAGACACAATCTGTCTCTTGAATTATGTAATTTATAAACAGTTGTTCCATTATTTCAGAGACATTAGTATTGCTAAATAGGTTTTGTCATCTTATTTAAATAATTTTATATAAGCATTTGTTGTCAAATGCATGCTTGAGATTTTCTGAATGATTCTAGCCTACAGAACAACTGTCAGCATCAACAACGTTATCTGTGCTAAAACATAGATGCCCATATTAAAAGTAAATGTCTTTCTTATTTTGTAGAATATGAAAAAAAATTTAACCACGTCCCACCTTATTAATTGATGAAAAGTCATGCATTTTTCTCCCCAGATTCACTGGAATACTGGTTCTGGCTTAGAAGTAAAAACAGTATTTAAATTATGGAAAGAATCTATTAATTACAGTTTTACATATGCAGGGACAATAATGACATTTGTAACAGTTTTGCTATAGACATTAGGAATTAGTATGGACATTGCATGACAATACAGTTTACTTACAAGTCTAAATTTTACATACATATGTTTAATATAACATTGAATTAACATGTATTCCATGAAGTATATAAATTGATCTTCTAAATGTTATAATTTTTGTAAGCAGCTGTATTTAAAATTCTGGAATCCTCAGCAAAGTTGCTAGCAGAAGCTTCCTTTTTGATCATTGTTAATGTTAAAATTGAAAACAGAATAGAGCAAAAGGTAGCTAAATGAGAAAGTTTTCTGATTTTCATCATATTAGCTAAAATTACATGATATGTATTTTAGAAAAAGCCATCTAAATTTAAATTTCGGAATCTGTACAATAACCTGAATTTGCATTCAAATGACTGAACAAAGGTAAAATATATATGAATTGTGGTAGTTAATGATGATCACTATGAGCATTTCATTTTCACTTCCGTATTCTATCTTTTTGTTGTATACAACATGTAACAAAATTGCCTCACAGGAGTCTCATTCTAATAATTTCCAGGCTTTCATGTTGTATCTTTCACTGGTGAGCTTGAAGAAAATGCATAACACATTATATCAAATATCTCTTTAGTGGTAGGCATGACTACACCATTTTTATTTTATAGCTACATGATGTGATTTGCCTAAGGGACCTCAAAAAGCCAGAGGCCATTATGCTTTAACAATCACTGGATGATTGAATAAAATACAAAAAAAAGACTAATTATGGATTGAAATTGTGTATTTGAAATTGAATTAATGTATTCAGAAAATTTCTGCTCTGGAGTCAGTTTAAAAAGATTAAAAGGCCAAACCATGACAAGGTTGAGTACTTTGAAGGCTAATTTAAATAGTAAGGCTTAATCATCTTGTGGCTATTGAGGCATAATTCGAAATGGATTAGCAGTTTACAACTTAGCATTTTAGTCTACATAAACTTTGCTGGATATTTTTCAAAGTCAATGAAGAGTGATGAGCCCTCTAGCACATTCTTTAACAGTGAAATGAGTTACGCCTAAATATTATGCATGTCTTTTTGAAGGCTTATAGCTGGTAAAATGAAGTTTACCTTTTTTGACCTACCATTCAGCTTTATCCAACTCCTGAGCATACACTGGGGCAATTATGTGTGTTTGTACAGCGCATGTAAACTATTAGATGTAAAAAGGAGCATGGATGCCTGCCTCTGTGCTCAGAGTTATCCATGCAAAGGGATTGAGGACCCTGTGTTAGAAGCCAAAGGCTCCTACATTCTGCACAAGAAGTGGTATTTTTTCCAAGGTCTCGTAGTGATTGAATAAGAGTGAATGGATTCAAACTCAAAATATATTTAGGTTAGATATTAGAAAAGAATCTTTGCTGTTAGGGTGGTGAAACCCTGGAACAGGTTGTCCAGAGAAGTGATGTTCCATCCCTGGAGGTGTTCAAGGTCCCATTGGACTAAGCTCTGAGCAACCTGGTCTTATGAAAGGTGTCCCTGTGGCCAATGGGGGGTTGGAACTGGATGGTCTTTAAGGACCTTTCATTACTAACCATTCTATATTTCTATGAAAGTGTTACTACTGTTTCTTTTACCTGACAGCCTCCTCTTTAGTGACTGTCATGAGTATGAGAAATGTACATTTGCAATCCTTCATGCATGTAGGGAAACTGAAGCGCCGATTTTTGTTTTGTTCAGCCTGTCAGGTTTGTTTAAAGGCATTTCACAATCTTTCATCTAAAGCATTGTAGAAGTGTACAAGAGGCTCAACTACATTTTGTGTGTCATATTATTTCTTAAACTAGGATTTTCAGGAACAATTGGGCAGATGCTATGATGTTAAGGATTTCTAACTTGGAAATGTTTAGTAATGCTGTCTGTAAAGTCTGCTTTAGTACAAACTCCTTTCACTTCAGTGACAGATGAGTAGGCATTAAAATTTTTGATTTAGGTACCTACTTCCTGTTTAATTTAGGTACTTTAGTATTCTCTTTCTGTTATTTCAAGAAACATGTATAAAACAGAAATTGCCCAAAACCAGTAGTAATGTTCTCTTTGAAACTTTACTGATCTTTGATTGAATCTGATCTGAGCTGTTAACAAGGCTCTTAAACATCAAGTCCTGTAAGATTTTTTTGGCAATTTAGTAGAGCATTTGGTGACTATACCACAATAAAAATATTTGCTGTCAGATTGCTGTTGCATTCACACATTTGCTGCTAATAAACTCCTTAAAAACAGTACTGTCAGAACCCAGAACATTTCTCTGACTGCCCTGGAGGACTCAGAGACCCTGGAGGGCTCAGAGACCCCCTGGCAAAGGGGTCTCTGAGCCCTTTGGCACAGAGTCAAAGACACCTGTGTCTTCTATTTTAGCCTATGGAAAAAAATTACCAACTTTGTGTGAAGAATTATGAGTCACAAGAGTTTTAGTAGAATAATAGTTAATTAGTCACAGGGTGAAAAAGTAAAATTTTGGGGGTTTAGAATGAGAGGTAAGATGGAGAAATCTGGGCATGTCTTGTCCTTTGTCTTCTTGTTTTTGTCCTTCATCTTCTGCTGTGATGTTGACACTGTTTGATTGGTTTAGAGACAGACTGTCTAACATAGGTGATAGGTACTGGAAAATTATTGCAAATAAAGTACACATAGTTTTTAGTATAAAAAACTAAAACCACCTCAAGGGCAGGGAGTGTGCTGCAAACTGACCTGCCAGACAGACTTCAGCAGGTCAGAGAAGGAATGTAATAGATAAGAGGAAATAAACAACCTTGAAAACCAGAGCCGAGGAATCTCGACTTCTTCTTCAGTCTCGGGGCTGGGAAAAAAGACTTTTTAATACCTTGGGAGCCATTTCTGCAACACAGAAACCCAAGATGATACAAATGGTTAAGATTTGTCAATGTTAGAGAAATCCACATTAAAAATAATAAAAAAAATGCATTTCAGATAAACCTGCAAAATGCACAAATACAATTTTGAGATAAGTACATTAAAATAACACCCACCAAAGTCTTTCTCCTGCACACACTCTAAATGAACATCTCATTTTCTTGTTCATGAGAAAGAGAGAAGATTCAATTGTACTTCTTTCTAACCACTGCTCAGCTACTGCCCAGAGCTGCTTTAACTTCCTCGCGTGAGACTGGTAGAGCTGTGCTGTGCTGCCCCAGGGCTTCCTGAGGATCAGAAGACATTTCTGCACCAGCTTGGACTCCTCACAATTTGACCTCCTGCAGCCATCTCCTACACCACAGAACCAGATGGGCTTCCTGCAAGTAAGGACTTGCTTGCCTGAGGAAAATGAAGATGGAAAACATGGGCATTTGAGCCTGATCCAAAGCCTGCTGAAGTCAAGTTATGTGTGTGACGCTGGCTGAGCTGTTAACATTTGATCTTGAGCTGCCAGTGTAAGCTCTGGCTGGTTGGAAAGCCAGGTATTGCTTTGTACTGCCAATGATACATGTCCAGAAAATTACTTCTGATAGCCACAACAGAGACAAAAAATAAAGATGAAAACACTATATGATGTAAAATATAAATGATGCAACTATTTCCAACATGGACATGAAAGTAGATTCTTTTAGTAGCAATAATAAAAATATTGACTACAAGAGGTGAAAATAGCAATACTTTTATATGTAAATGCAACAGAAAATCTGAAACATTTATCAAAAGGGTAGTTCATACACAACTATGAAAATTGATCCTGCTTAAAGTTAAGTGTAAATCCTTGGTTTTTTCTATACTAGCAGCTTCTTTAATAGCCCATGATACAGTAGACAAAATAAATCAGATTTTGAACACATTAAAGTTAACCAGATCTATTCCTTACCCTAGACATGTTTATTTATGTTGACAGTCTTGCCCTGAGTGGTTATAGCTGGAAAAGTAAGGCAAATTACAGTCTGATCTTGGAGCATATCTGCTTCCAGTTTTCAAGATGAATGCATTTAGCTCAAAAAGCTCTTATTTGTTACATTGAATTTAAAAGTTGGAATTTGTTGTTAAAGAAATTTTAATGAGAAGTCATTAATAGATGTGATTAAACTAAACTCATATAAACATGTTGAAAACCTTATGGGGACTTTATTTGGCTTATTTTACTACAGAAAATTTCATTTTTTTTTTTAACAAAAAATGCAATGATATGATGGAAAAGTGACAATCATTGTTAAGTACCCAGACTCCCTGAAAATTCACATCAAATGAGGTAAATTTAATAGAACTACCTGGAGGCAGAAAAAGAAGAAGGCATTTTGGGCCAAGAACATGATACTGACATCGTTTAATGAAAAAGAATTAATTATACCTTTGGTGCGGTTTCCTGATGAGCAGAGAGCATCAAGGGGAAACTGTTATGGACTGGCTGCAACCTCCATTCCCCATCCCCCTGCAACATACAAGCTGTGTCTTTATCTTGATCCATGATCTTTTTCATCTTATTTTCTCTGCCTATCCTGTTGAGGAGGGGGAGTAAGAGAAGAGTGGATGTGAGGGGCTGGGCAAAGGTCTGCCATCCCTCCAAGGTCAGCCCACCACACAGACCACAGCTTAAAACTAAAAAAACCCAAAGACGTAACTACGAGTTACACAAGTGCTAGATTCAAGTTTGTACTTGAATGTATCTCTGCATAAATTCTGCATGTATGACAGCTGAGTGAAGAACCTTCTTTTCCATGGGTATCTGTATCTGTATAGCACTATCAATTTCAAAATAGACAAAAATAAAATCACACAATGGTGTTAAGGGGATATATATCAGATTAAAATCTGCCTTTCTGAAGTATCTGCTCTGAATGAACATGTTTAATACACAGGAAATGCTGGCTTTAGCAGATTCATAAGCTGAATTCAGATGTATTCTCTTCCATAATGATTCACCACTTCAGATTATACTACTACAAAAAAAGAAAAAAAAATAACAACCAAAAAACCAACAACAACCAGCCAACAAATAAGCAACTATACCGATACTAAAACCCAAAAAATACCCTATTAGATCACTAGTGTTTTTTAACTTTTACAACTTTGAAACAATATTAGATTTCTGTGTTCCTCTTTCCTAAGGGAAAAAAAAACAAACTACCAAACTTTCATTAATTATCTAGATGTGGACTTAAAATATCAGAAAACAGAACAGCCAGACAGAGTGGTATTTTCTCTAATTTTGTCACAAGTAGGTTACATAGAAGTGATAAGAAACTCTTGGCCTTTCAATAATAAAGCCTTTGGATTTGGAAGTAGGTCTAAAAATGCCTGATGTGAAAATTTCTTGTTCTTCCATATATTTTGCCACGGAGTAGAATACATGCTCTGTTTTCAGTGTCCAAGCACCTTCAAAGTGCTTGAGGACTGTTACAGACCTAAAGGAATCCATGAAACCAGGCTGCTGAAATAAGCAGAAATAATTTACTAGAAGAGAATGCTGAGAAGAGCTGCAGGCCTTATGCTTCATTTCTTAAAGGAAGGCACTTTATTCTGATCTGGAAAAAAGCTTCTCTCTCCATTTGGGATTCATGATCCATCTCCTGACATTAAGGGCCTTTATCACACACAGAGCAATTTCTCAGAAGTTGAGATAGATTTAGTCTTCTTGTCCTTTCTAGTTTAATGGTTGAAGTGAATATTTTTATGCATATTTTGTTGAAATCCATCTTTTGCCTGAGGATATTTAACCTGCATAATCTATGAAGTTATAGATAGGATATTTTCTCTCTTTGCTGTTACTATAGTTCAGTTTGGATAACATTCTCATTATTGTTGACAACAGTTTGAATGCAAAGTATTGAGATGAGTCTCAGAAGTCTAAAACAGGCTTCTATTTCTGTTTGTAGTTTGGTATTCTCACCTTAAAGTATGTATCCAGTTTATTTCCTTCCGGAATGTATAGAAGGAAGAGTGACTTGTTAATGCAATTGAATTAAACAGTAAGTAATTGTAGACTGATTTTAGTACATCTTGAATATTATATTTTAAATGATAAATATTTTTAGGTTCGACATGCGATTTATGTTAAGTCCAATGAATCTGGTAATGACTAACTGAGGATAGTGAGATTAGGAAATAAATGTATAAATGCTTTTTAAAATGCTTTTCAATTTGCAGAATGAGGGCCCTGCAGAACATAAAGACATCTGGCATGATGCACATGCACTGGAGTGATAAGGGTAAAAGTGCTTATAATTACCATAGTTAAATGTTAATTCACCAAGATACTTTGTAATGCATATCACTTACACTTAGCTTGTATTCCATACTGATTTGATGTAGCTATTAAAAAGAGAAACTCTTATTTAAAAAAAAAAATCTGTTTTATGAGACACAAGCCTAGAAATATTGTTAAAAGAAACATGTCTCGCACACCAGAAGATTCTTAATTAAAGAAGACTTGTATTTAAAAGTGAAACAAAATACCAAAGTAGACATAATCTAGAACAATATCATATTATCTCAATAATTACCTTTGGTTAAGTGATTTTTTTGTTTGTTTTTGCTTGGTTATTTACTTGTTTTATTTTTTACTTTATTATAGTTTTTCTTTTTTAAATACAGAAAACTACTTACTGGCTAACGTTTTCTGGTTAAGGACACAAAGAAAAAATTGACTGAAAAATAAAAGTGTATCTGAAGCAAATGCAGGCATGTAACGAGATCCAGAAATAATGTTTGATGTACTGTGTAAGAGTATAAACCAAAGGTTTGATGCCATTTGACTTCTCAGCCAGTCAGGACTAAGTCTATTCAACATCTAGTAGGGTGACCTCAGAATGGTGTTTAGGGAAGGTTTCATCTACCCGAATTTTAGAAAACTGAAATTTGAATGTCTTCTAACATGATTGCCAGAGGTTTCTTTGCAGACAGTGAAAAGAGAAAGACATATTTGGATGGTGGATTTTTTAGTCATGAAAAGAAGGTGTCTAATATAACCAGAATGATTGAACTCTGCCTTCTTACGTTAATGTAATGAAAGCCAGAGATGACTTGACTAAATTTGGTGCCAGATTTTGAGGTGTCAAATAAGACCAAAAAAGTTCAATAATGTAGTTATGGGTTTGAGGGGTTATTTTCTTTTTCTGTTAAAATGAATGTTAGTAAATGCATACAAGGACAAGATTTTATTTGCATGGCAAAATCAGTATGTAAGTGCTCAAAGATTTGATATTTCTTCAAATGTTACTTTTCTTGTAAAAATAATGAAAATTAATTATAAATTAATTATAAAATTATAAATAAATTTAAATGTAAAAAAAATATTATTTTAACTAAGAGGAAGGTTTCTTGCACTTCAGTTTTCAAATTTAATTATGAAGCAGCAATAAGTATGTCATCTCAACTCTCTTTTCCTCTCATATATAGTTATGGCCTAGGTCTATGCAATATTTCAATGATTCTTAAGGAGATTCATGGTTGTCACATCAAAATGGTATTTGTCCAATTAAAATACTTTAATATTTTAATAAAATAACCCCAAACATTCCTATATAAAAAGGGTTTGTTCCTATTTTTTTTTTCTCATTTAAAGGAAACAACAATTATTTCCTCAATTCTGTTTGACTAACAATTTTTTCAAGGTTCCTCTGTCATATCTGCTAGAAATGCAGAGGTGTTGTTATAACATCCTGTAAAAGAGAGTTGTCATTTATCTTTAATGTGTCTGGAGTGATCACAGAATCAGAGAACATACTGAGTTGGAAAAGACCTATCAGGATCACTGAGTCCAGCTCCTGGCCCTGCACAGGATAACCCCAAAATGACACCTTGTGCCTGACAGTATTGTCCAAATGCTTCATGAACTCTGTCGGGCTTTCTGCTAGGACATCTTCCTTCAGGAGCTTGTCCCAATGCTCAGTTAGACTCTGGGTGAAGAACTTTCTCAGAATTCATTTTCATGCTCTTAAAGATTACCTTCTTCTTATCATTGCAGATATGTACTTCTCACTAAAGAAAATATAAACAAAATTATGATTAGTACAGATTTGAAACATGATATATTCTATATTCTATCTTATATTAGATGTGACTGCCTGTATTTAATTGACACCTGATTAAATAATCCTTATTGCAAACTTAAGCTTCAAACTTGAGAAAAATAAACCTCTTCTGAAATGCTATTTTCTATTACCTTACAGTCAAAAAAAAAACCTTTGCCTTTTAAATGTCTGTAATGTATTGTTACTGAGAAATAGGGCCTTTTTAATTATAACTTCACCTGTTGCAATTCATACAGTGCCTTGTGTAGGTCCATTCTGAAAAATAAGGTACCACCCAATCATGGTTACTTCTATGGTGTACTGCACTTGTCAGCATGTCTTTAAAGTGCTAGTGCAAAGTTTTCTATTCAGATGACAAAGTTAAGAACGGATTCTATTTATAGGCAGCATTTAAGCTTGCAGCATTTGAGTACAAGAACTGTAGCACAAAAGTATTTAATTTCTGACAAAAATGTCTACCTAAAAGTAAGCAATATATGTATAAAAATACCTGTATGATATGGAGTATGCTATCAAACATTAAATCTTAGAGGGTGTGTATAGACTTCTAGCTTTTGTCTTGATTATTTTCCCAAATAAGAACTCATTTATTCGCTTTTTTGTTCTTTTATAGGACATTGATTCTTTTTTCTGCAGTATTTTCATCTTTCCTTTAGAAAGGAAGGCTACATGTATATGCCTTTAGACTACTTTCTGAATTCCAGGAAAAAAGATGGTCCTTCTGTTCTTAAAAGAGAGCCATGGAAACTTTGGGCTTGTTCTTCACCTTGACACAGATGTCAGCTTGTAGCCACCTCTATTCAATTTTAACAAGTTGTGCTTCCTGTTTGGGGGAGGGGAGTATTGGAAGAAACCAGAAGCTGAATCACAGCCATTAAAAAAAATCTAGCACACAATAGAAATCTGCTATAAAAGATCTCACTAAGGGAAAAAAGATTTTTTTTTTTTTCATGAACAAAAGATATTGCAAAGCTTTAATCTTTATAAAGGCTTTCTATGGATATGAAAGTGTGTTACGTTTTTGTGTTAGTTTTTGTACTGAGACTGGCAGGTGGCTGGAAAAGGACTCAGGAGAGGTTAACACCTGTCTTTTCATAGCTTGAAAAATTCAGGTTTCCTCTTTAGCTCATTTGAAATCTCAGAATGCTGAAAGCATAAGGTTTTTTTTCCAGTCATGTTCCCATGACAGCATTATGATGGATTTATAGGAACTGAGTCCAATTTCTATTGAGAATTATATATACACATATGTATGGTTTCTTCCACTGAATGTTTTCAATCTAAGTTAATTATTGACGTAAATGCTATAAAGACAGAACACAGTCCATATGGTAAAATTTCCCTCATATCAGTTAGGGTTTCTGAATATATATGTGGGGGATTTTTGTTGTTTTGGTTTTTTTGTTTGTTTGTTTGTGATTTTTTTTTGTTTGTTTTTGTTTTTTGTCTGTTTGTTGGTATTTTTCCTGTTAAGTATAAATGAAACAGAGGTGAAAGCTCTAGAAAAATGTTAAGCAACTTTTTCACATCACTGTTAGGGTATCTCACAGCCTTAGAATGGTTTGGGTAGGAAGGGACAATTAAAGATTATCTAGTTCAACAATATTGCCCTGGTGATTTTCACGGGGTCAGGTTGCTCAATCCAATATGACTGTGAACATTTCCAGTGATGGAAGATCCACAATTTCTTTGGACAACTTCTTCCTATATTTCAACACCTTTCTTGTAAAGAATTTCATCCTTACATCCAATCAAAACCTACCGTCCTAGAATTTAAAAACATTGGCCCTTCCACTGAAACTGCAGGCCTTTGTAGAAAGTCTCTGTCTTTTTTTTATAAGGCCGCTTTGACTATTGAAAGGCAACAATCAGATATTTCAAGAGCTTTCTCTTCTCTGTTAAATAGCCCCAACCTTCTCAGCTTTTCTTCATAAGAGAAGTGTTCAAGACCTTTGATCACTCTGGTGGCCTTTCTCTGGACACACTAAAATCTACTAACTGGTTACTCTGTGTTTGCTGCATCTCAGGATGGCTACCAGGGCACACATCTGGCCCACTCTGATCCTGTCACATTCCTGTCTGCAGTGCTGCTCTCCAGATATTCCCCTCCCAATTGGTACTTGTGCCTGGCATGAGTCCATCCTTAGTGAAGTTGGATGGCATTTCAATTTGTTAAATTACTATTAATTGCCCAGTCCTCCAGTTCATCTAACTCCTTCTGTAAGGCACTTTGTCCCACCTTTGTAGGACCATAGAATGGTTTGGGTTGGAAGGGACCCCAAATACCACCCTGTCCTATGTCCCCCACCATGTGCAGGGACAATACCCAATATAGCAGGAAACTCTTTAATGGAGCATCCAACTTCTGCACTCAGATCATTGATAAAAATCCTGAAGAGAGCTAGGTCTAGATCTGAACCCTGAGGAATGCTGCTGCTGACCAGTTGGCAGTCAGGTGTAGGCCCATTCCCTACATTTTGACCATAAGCCAATCCTTTATCCAGTGTGGCTTGTAGAATAGTACAAAAATAACGTGTTACTAGTATAGAGACAGTATGTACAGAATAGCTAATAGTAGACATTATAAGTATGCAGGGTATAAATAAGATAAATATCCTGTAATGTCTATCTGTATATATATTTATGTGTATATATACCTGTATATATATCTATGTGTAGTATATATTTATGCCAGGGTGCATCAAACACAATTTCACCAGCCAGTCAAGGGCAGATTATCTTGCAGTTTGCAATGTTGCTGCAAGCTCTACTCAAGTGCTGTGTGTTGTTCTGGAACATCCAACCTGGGAACTTCTTAAGGCACTCAAATGCATCCACAGGTTGACAACAAAGCTGGTGAACAGGCTTGAAGGAATGTCCTGTGAGCAGCATGTGAGGACTTTGGAATTATCTGATTTGGAGAAAAGCAGTCCAGGGGGATAACTACCTTGCTCTCTACAGCTTTTTGGAAAAGGAGTGGAGAAGGTGGTACTTCTCCCTGGTTTCTGGTGTCAGGACATGAGAATGGATTAATGAAATGTCATAGGTTGTTCATATCGGACATTATGAAACATTTCTTTACCTCAAGGACGGTGGTTAAACACTGGAACAGGCTTCCTAGAGAAGTGGCTGATGCCCCAAGCCTATCAGTATTTAAGAGGCATTTGCACAATGCCCTTAATAACATGCTTTAACTTTTGGCTAGCTCTGAAATGAACTGGCAATTGAATGGCATGATCGTCGTAGGTTGATCCTTCAAACTGAATATTCTGTGCTGTATTTTATGTGCACTATATGCATGGTATTTTTATTATATACTATACTATGTATGTATACGTTCTATAGTATATGTTATATATGTATGTGTGACTTTTAGAAGATGGAAGAATATGTGGCAAAACGTGACAGAAGACAGTCCTTATAGTTTTAGACTGTATCAAATGATGCAAAGAAAAGTTCCTCCTAACTTCCAATGCACTGCTTTTTGCATGGTATTTAAATCTTTATTATAGAGTGGATAACTTTGGCCGTAAATAAATGTTGAAGGTAACCAGCAGAAGTGTATGCTTTGATTTCCTCAGTCCAAGACTACGCGGGTGGAAGAGAAAAGGACTGCAGCAGAGATGCTCTTCCCTGTAGCCACTTGTACTGCAGTAACAGAAACTACAATGCTGAGCTGCACAGACCACCAATTTAGGGCAATACTGGTCGTTTCTTCTGTTCTTCTGTTCGTGTTGCTCTTCTTCCAAAGATGCCTAATCAAGTCCATAAATGAATGACTTAATTAAACTCTTTGACTGTATTTTCAGGAAATTATATCGTCATGTGGTTTCTCCTTTTCCCACAAAGTACATATATGCCCAAATCCTGTGATAAATGGTCTTATGAGGTATGATATGGGACTTACAATTAATCCTTCTCACTATAACTTTTAATGATATGACATATAGAATAAAATTAAACATTAAAATGCTTATTTACACCTCCACATTGAAAAAAATGTATCATGAGTACTATTCAGTTTTTGGCTTTCCTCTGAGCCCTGAATATTTTTTTTTTAAATTAATACTCTAATGTGTACAAAACGAAGCATGTATGTAGTCTACCATGTTAAAAAAAGAAAAACAACAAAAAACCAAAAAAGAAACCAGGAGGGACTTATCCGTGGTCAAATGAAAATGACACCACAATCTCACACTTTTTCTCTCTTTTTCCTTAAAGAAAGTCTAAGCAGTATGTTCTGTAGACATACCTGACTTGTAGAAGAAGCTAGTCAGAGGGGTTGTAACACAGACAGTAAATGTGCAACCAGCAAAACAGTGAAGATGATGAAATGGCCAGTTTCTCAGCTTATTTTCTGGCTTTGCATTAGTTTCTACTGCAGATGTAGACCAAGGGATTTGTTATTTCACAACCCTTCAGGGATACAGGGAAGCAAGGTGTTGGATGAAAGACTTATTTCTAGGTCAGATGTAGGTGAAGTATTTGGGTATTGACACTGAAGCAGTTAATTCTAGACTCCCATCTTAGTCACTGGACTATACATCATTCTTCCTATATAAAATGTTCAAAATTTCCTGTTTCTTCTCTCATTTTGTTTTTTCTCACCCTCTATCCAACAACTTTATATTTGTCTTTCTGCCTTAGACTGTTTTTGATCCCTGCTTTATGACACATTATGTGCAAAATTGTGTAAAGAAACTTTGATCCCTTTAGATATTCTGCAAGGCAAATAGTTTATAAGCAGATTTCAATATTCAGGCACTTCCTAAATTCATCTCAGACAAGGTGAAAACTTACCACTACAACTACTAAGTCTCTAAAACTCCCAGCAATGGATGTCACAGACAGGAAGATGAAGTTAACACTAATTAATGACAATTCCATGGAAGATTTTGTGGGAATGAAAAGAATACTTCTCCTCTGTACCAGTGAGAACTGAGATCCCACTAGTTATTAATTCTTCTTTCATTTAGATACAGAGGATGTTCTCTCCACCAACACAGAAAGGAAAGAAATATTCAATGAGAGTGTTTCCCTTCCAAAAACTACAGTTTGCACACAAAGACAGTGTTGGGCTTTCATAACTATCCAGTAAATCCAATATAGCATCTCTTAGCACTTTTTCACTTTTTCATCTCCAACTAGATGACAAGACAAGTGTGAACAGTCTTAGTCTAAATTTGTAAAACATAAAGCAGTTCTCTTGCCACAAGTGGAAGTGCTAATGAAAACATATAAACTGGGAATGTGAGATTGCCTGGAACAGTTTACACAGAAAAGACATGGTTATTGTATCTGTTTTATATCTCTGTCCACTACATAAACATTCACAATCTGCATATACACAGACATAAATAAAGGAAAAAAAAAAAAAAAAGGTTGTGTTTTCAAGTGCTACTAATAAGTGAATTTTGCTTGAGCTCCCTGAACAAAGCTTTTAGCAGCTGCTGGTAACATTATTAGACTACGACTAGATTTATGACTAGGTATGTGGAAAAATTCCAGCTGAGTTACAAAGGCAGAGAGAAATAAGATGATTTAAGTTAAGAAGAGTTATTTAGTTAAGAAGAGTAAATTAGAACAGACCCATCTGAAGTAAGTAAGAATTTGGTGGAAACCATCTCTTACAAGATATGCCATTTCATTTTGTATTTTACAGCTACTAGCTACTAGCCAACATAAGAAACCTTATGCATAACAAATATACTTATCAACCTCTATTTTACTCCTTTACTGCCATGTCCAATTTATTTTTGTTTTCACTTTTCTTCCATTATTTTTTCTTCCAATAACAATAACTGCATTCTTTAAGTGTACAGTGTCAAGTTTAAAGGACTTAACAGTACATAGCACATATTCATTTCAGGCCGGCCCTTTGTAGCTAATCTAAAGATTACAGGAGCACACTATGAAAACCACAATAAAGAAAATACTTCATCTTGTAAAGCTATAGCTATCTCTATATAAAAAAAGTATAAAATTCATCAGTATATGGAGGCGCAAATGTGTGAAAACTCATGGGCTGACATAAAGACAATTTCAGGAAGAGCAACTACTGGCACATGCTAGGAAAACAAAACATAGAATTAAACCACTGCTTCCTGTGGGCAGGTAGGTGTTCAGCCATCTCCAGGAAAGCAGGGCTCCATCATGCATAACAGTGACTTGGAGAAACAAACACCATTACTCTGATCTTTCTCCCCTTCTCCAGCTTTTATTGCAGGGTCTTTTGGGGTCAGCTGTCCCAGCTGAGTCCCCTCCCAACTTCTGCATCCTCAGCCTACTCAATGTCAGGATGGGAAGCAGAAAATGTCCACTTAGAAGAAAATGAAATCTATTCCAATCCAAACCAATGTAAGTTGGTTTTAAGTTGGGCTTAAAGCCTTTTTGAAACAGAGAGACATTTTTACTGTCCTTGTTAAAAACAGGCATCTTATACATTTCCAAGCCAGGTCTACCCTGCTGTACCTCATCACTATTGGTTTAAAGAGCATCAGACAGATTTCAGTCCAAATACTGATCCTAAGGAGTAAGAAAAGGAAATGAGATGTTTTGGAGATCCATGTATTGCTGTCACTTATGTCAATGACAAATTAACAGTGAACTATGAAATCATGTCTCTGAGTGATAATAACAACTTAATTTTACAGTTCTATTCATTAACCTTTTAGCAGTAAAGATCCCAAAAAATAAAAAATGATTGTCCATTCTGTTAAACATCTTTAGGTTTGTAAAAATATTTTGTTAGGACTGTAAGGAAACCTGTCAAAAGAATCAAAACATGGACATGTGACCGCTATTTGTTCTCGCTACCTAGCCTTAACATTTCCATACAAACTTCAATGGAATGTAAAATATTGGTCATTACTGGCATACGGTGGGAATATAATTAGTGTATTTTTGGTTTCTTCCAGATGTGCAGCTTGTTGGAAAATAAAATAAAAAAAGTGAGTAACAAAGAAAGATAGAAACGTATTGCCTTATCTTAAAAAGAATCTTGTTCCTGTTTCAAATAACCAAATATCTTGAAATTTTTTAATTTTATTTTATTTCCAGTGGATTTCAGAAATTCAGATTACATGCTGCTTTTTAATGCTATGTACTTAGAGAATACATTCAACAATGTAAAATTGCAATAATTACATATCTTCACAGACATATGTTTATGTTAATAATATCCTAAAAAGACAACTATGACATGATTGATTTTTCTCCACGGCTTTGTAAAAAACAATCACATATTCAAGATTTTAGTGTAAATGCAGCAATAAAACAATGACAACAAGAAATAAAACCAATTTCTTTTCCATTAGTTTATTGAAATAAAGGTCAGTGACCCAGATCATGATGCAAGGAAAATCTATGGCACCAGTGCTGTTCTATATCATCATAATCATCATAAAAACAAACAAATAATCTGAATTTTTTTTTCCTTGACCTATCTCTTGCTGAATTAATTTTTCTACAATCCTCTTAACACTTTAGTAACATAATTTCTGACAATTGTAATCAAAATAATTTGTCTGATGCAAAATTTTTCTTGTATATTTTTGAACTGTTTGTGATTATTCTACTTTATGATGTGTCCTTTACTTTCTCTTTTAGTCAAGGCATAAATATTTAATTCTACAAGTCCTTATATCATAAAGTCTTCTATCAAATTCTAAATATATTTTAAGGCTTTGTCCAGTTATTTAAAGATTTCATCCAGACAGACAATCTGATATTGCATTAGTTTCTCTTCACCTCATAAGAAAATGTGGTTTTGTTACTAAAAATGCTGATTATGTCTTTTCTTTCACTGGAAATATTTGCTGCATTGTTTTACTGCATGATTAGTTACGATTTAGAAATTATAACTTCCAACAGAGAAGAAACTTTTAGTGTCTGGTTAGATTACATTAATAGACTACAAGGCTAAAATTTTCTCTTAACTGTTCTACACAAGAATATGATCCTGTATTGGTCCTTGCTCATCCATGTATATGGGAGGCATGATCATGGAGAGGAATTTCTTTAAAACCAGGATGATTTCTATCTTTGTCACCAGAAAGTAAAGTGATATTTTTCTTTATATGTTAAACTTGTAAGGTTCTAAATAATTAATTCTGAACTGCACAATATATATTTTGGAGTAAATTATATGCATTACTACTGAATTTTACTTCAAGAGAACAGACTGCATATTTGAGTTGTAAATAGTATAACATCTTTTGTGTTGAATTTTATATAATATGATGTTAATGTCTATTTGTATTTTTTTTTTTTTGACCATGAATTTAAAATCATGTCCAGAAGGATATTAGACTGGCAGAATGGAAATAATGGCAGGGGAAAAAATACATAAAACAGATGTCAGTTCTGAAATATTTCATTCTATCTTCTAAAATATGAAATAAAATTTAAGTACCAAATACTTAAAAATGCTGCAGTTTCTTTATATACTATTATCTAAAACATAGTAGACTTTGTGTCCACTGGTATTGGAAGAAGCAGTTGTGCAACTTTTAACAGATAATTGGAAACAAATGAAAAGGAATTAGACTGTCCTAATAAGTAGAAAAATGCAAACAAACCCAAAGACAATGAAAAAGGAACCATCATCACAAATACTTCAAGTCCTGCAAGGAAGAACTTGAAACATTATCAATATTTTGCACAACAGGCCACCTTTCTACTGAGAAAGAGGGCTGCCCCGGGAAATATTATGAGTGCAGGCAGCACCAAAGAGAAGGATATATATTAGTTTTACCTATTCCAGAGTGACACTTTGTTTTAGCATATTAATTTTATGTATAAAGTTATATTATTAGGTTATAGTTTTGTAACGGGACTAAAGATAACTGTTTTAGTTACATTTGGCTTTTAATATTTTAGCTGAGCTAACAATAAATTGTATATCCATGTGCAAAGTGTGTTAAATTAAAAGTATACAAGGGGCAGTGACTTTCATTGTGAGGAAGCATTAAAAGTAAATAGTTACATGAACAACATCTCTTCCACCAAGGTCTAAAACATCTCAATTAAAAAATGTAAACTGTCTGGAACCAAGATTAGTCACTCTTTCTGTAAAGCGACTTCAAGAGTTTTTTTCCTCTGAGTTGTTCCTGATCTTTTTGTTTATTTTTTACTTCCTAACAGATGCAGCAAATTCATTCTTTGGAACTGATAGGTTGCTGCAATCACAGTTAAAGCAGAAGCTTGGAGTCTTTCTTTATTAATCTAATTTCCTTCAGAAACACAATTTATGACATACCCCTGTTTGTATGTCTTTGAGAACATTCCCTTCACTAGAAAAAGAAATGTTGACCACCTTTGTGAAATCAATAAATATCTCAAAGACATTAAATATAGTGCAAGTTTCCTAAAATTTGATGGAATTTTGCAAAATTTTGCTGCCTGCCTTAGTCAACACTTTGTAATGTGTAGTACTAAGCAGATTTTTTTTTTTTTTTTTTTTTTTTCCAGTTTATGTATTTAAGCAGAGATATTAAAATTGACATTCTACTGTGGTGGTACAACCACAGCAGACAAGAGGAATAGATTTAAACTGAACGAGAGAAGGTTTAGAACAAGGTTTAGAACTTTAAGAGGAAGTTCTTTGCTGTCAGAGAGATGAGGCACTGGAACAGGTTGCCCAAAGGGGTTGTGGATGTCCCATCCCTGGAGGTGCTCAAAAAGAGGGGTTGGAGTTAACTGATCTTTAAGACCTCTTCTGACCCTGGACAGTCTATGATTATAGGATCTGCCTCTGTGTGGGTCACCTCTCAGAACAAGCAAATTCTCAAGTTTGCTATACTCGGACTGAGTATAAGCTGACTACAGAGCCTGGATTGACATCCCCAGTCCTTCAACCATTAAGATGCAAAGACATCTGATGGGAGTACTTCAGTGAGTACTTGCACATGCTCCTTTGGGACTGTGTGGGTCCAAACATGAATATATTATGAATGTTGCTGTCTTAGACTCTTAAGTACATTAGCTTTGTAAGTAAGTTAGTCCTATAAGTGAGTTACTGCTGTGCTACAGTGAATTATATAGAATGTTTTGTTAATTCTTTTAACTTGGGCTATGGATTAAGTTCTGTTAAGTTTAAGTACTATTAAAACCTCTAAGCCTAAACCATTGATGAAGTGTGCTGCTAGGTTTGTCAAGGGGGCAAACAGAGACCTCCCTTCTTCCTTTCTATACTTACTCTTTCCCATCTGTGCCCTTTTTCTATCCCCAGCATCCACACAGGTCATTTTATTTTGATTTTAATTACAGATTGATTTATTTTGAATTTTAGCCTGTTATTTTTTTTTTTTTTCCTCTTTGCTTTTACCATGTAGTTAATGGTAGAGTGGATCTAGCCAATGAATTTTGTCATGCTCTCATTTTTATATTAAACCTGCTTCTGACAATACCTTTGCTGGACATTCTTTAAATGACCTAAAACATTCATTCACGACAATTGCCCAAGAGGGTATCAAGGCTTCTCCAGTCTCTGTATCTAATCTTTGGTACCACTCCTATTTAGAGTACTTGAGTTTTAACCTATTTGTTTTTTAACTTGATACTTTGGTGAAAATCTAGGATTTCTTACAGGATTCAATCTTATTATTACAAAGATATTCTGTACCAGCTGACAGTCAGTGTAATGTTACATTTTTTTATTTTCCCTCTTGAGAGGGGTCTGAATGAAAAAAAGCATTGCATCTTTAGATATATGTAATACAGCATTAACCAAAGGAATTAACTGTACTGCTAGAACTTTTGTTAAGAAAATGTTAAATGTGTACTTAACACTAAAAGATCCATATGGAAATGTTATTATAATTTCTGACAAAAGTTAACTTTGCAGATAAATGCCAGAAAACAGACATTCAGCTTGGATTCTTTCCTCCTCCATAACACCCAGGAATCACAGACACATTTAATTGTGAGGATGGGAATAGCTCAGTCTTTAAATGCTTTTATTTCATCTTACATCACTGAAGAAAATGCAAATCTTGGCTTTGATTTTAACAAGCACAGATGTACACCAATTGCAGAGAAATAAATTAGTTGTTTTCCATCTAATGCAGATGTGTCACCTTCCTAATTCTGCTGCCAAAACAGTTGTCCACTTTGTATGTATCAGAAATAGCTAGAATAAGACCATAGAAGCTGATTGTTTGTGAAGTGTTGAGATGTAAAAAACCTCACTTATGGCATATTCACAGCCTGTGATGGTAAAATTCTTTTTATATGCAACAGGATTATTTTTTGTGGCATAAGCTCCAAATAAGAAAAAGTATATTAAAACCAAAATAATATCAGTAATATTTTGTAACTGGATACATATAATGCACTATTTACTTGAGAACTCATTATATACTGCTGGTCATAAAACCATCGAAAGTTAACCTTGTCCTCTAACACACGAGTCAGTAAAATTATATTTTCTTTACAGGCTCTATTCTGATTCCTTAGGATAGTGTTTTCCACTACCTTATTCAGTCAATCTGAAGATTTTCAGCATAAGTGTTTATGTTTCTAAAGGGATGATGAATTTAGAATTAATCCTGGTCTTATTTTTTCATATAAGAGAAGAAAAAACAAAACTTTGAAACAACTGTATAAAAACCATCACTGAGTTTATTTAGAAGCATTTATGATAAGCTTTTCTTTGTCTCATCTGCCTATTTTGTCTCATTTTTTCTTTGTATATTTTATGAAAAATATATTTTCATTATGTCCATTGCAAAAATATCAAGATTATTGACTGAGTTATGTGAATTCATATAAAAATATAAAGCCAGTTTTAGTACTGGTAGAGTAGTGAATAGTATGTTCCATTTGGTTATCATTTTTGTGTTGAGTATATTTGTTTACAGCCATTTTACTATTCAGTATTCCTTCTTATTTCAGTGCTGATAGCCAGACACAGAATTTGTCCTCTCACTTCTGTCTTCTAATTAGATTAGCTAAATCTCTCAGAAAAACTGGCAGCGTGCCATACTCTGAGACTTTAATATTAATTCACTATAGGGTGTCCTGCTTTATCTTCAGCCCCACTGCTCTGTGCATCTCATCTCACCTTGGACTATCACCGGAGGTAGCTAATGAAATTTCTTTAAAGTTTTCCATCATACCAATGTCATTTTTACTTGTCATTTATTTGAAAACCATTCAACAATTTGATGCCTGATTGCTTTTCTGAATGTGAAGTCCTAGACTGCTGATATAATTAACTTTCTATAAGCCTCTTCAAACAGATCTACTTTTCTGGAAGTGCTTGTGTTTTACAAAACAGCCACAAACCTTAAGAGGTGACCCTTTCTTGAGAAACAAAAGCAGCTAATTATCACTCTACACCCCTAGATTTTTATTGCCTTTTGTAAAATTTGGTGCACATTTTGATATGAGTTTAATATCACTCAGATATTGCTATCTTACCTACAGATCTGAAATGCCATAAGATACCGGAGCTATTGTTCCATGTACATTTGATGTAAAGGTTATTACGAGCTGAATTAGAAACACTTCTGTGTTGGGTTTGGATGTGTTTTGAGGCTCTCAGGGGTAGGAGGATGGTCTCTGGTATTTGACTGAGAGAGCCAGTTCCAGCTGGCCCCAACTGAGCCACTGCAGGGCACGGCTGAGCCCCTCAACCAATATCATGGCATCTCAGGGAAAGTATTTTTAAGAATGGTCAGGAAATGCCTTACAGACAGAAGAGGAGGGAACACAAAAGTAAGAAACTGAGAACACCAAAGTCAGAAAATAAAGAGTGGGAGCTTCAGTCTGTGGCAAAATCTCTGAGGGAGGGGATACTCCCCTTTACCCTCTGAAGGAGACTGGTAGAGCTGATATTCTCTTGGAAGAGGACACGGATGAGACAATCACCGCAGCCTGTGGGGGACAGCACACAGGAGCAGTTGAATATTTCCCAAAGGAGGAGATGTCACTCATGGAGACCTGATATGGGAGAAGATTTTCCTCCTAAAGAAGCTCACCCAATGGGAAAAGCCTGCACCAGAGTAGGATAGCAGAAAAGCAAAACTGTTGTGCTCCCTGTCTCTTCCTCTGCTGCTTGAGGTGGGGAGAGGATTTGGCAGTAGTAGAGTGAAGTGCTTGGGAAAGTAGAAGAAAGATGGGGGGTTGATGTTTGTCTTTTCTTCTCACTACCCAAATCTATATTAACTGGCAATAAATTGAAGTCTGTCAAGCTGAGACTAAGATATCTCGCTACCTTTATCTCAATCTATTAGCTTTCTTATCCTAGTCTCTCCTCCTGTCTCACTAGAGAGGGTGAGTGGGTAAGTAGCTGGGTGGGAGTTTGGCCCTTAGCTCTCCTCAACTGTTTTTTGTTAACTGTATAATTACTTGAGTCAAATAGCAATGGCATTAAAATACAGAGCCTTGATATGTGATCTATCTTCACTGGCTAGTTCCAGATATCTATAATTTAGAATTCTATGTCTGAGCAGGCAATATTAGATCTCCTTCAAAATCCATAGAGGAAACTGACTATGCTATAATGTGTTTTCTCTGATTTATTATAGTAATCTTATTTATAGTAAGATAAATCACACCATCTTTTCTATTGATTGAAGAAATGTTTGCAAACTCAAATTATAGAGATACTACTGGACCTTACATCTCTCAAAATTTGTTTCTTTTTTTCCTGTGATTTCTATTAAATATTGTGTGATTTGACATATGGTATTTTTAAGACACATAAAATAATTCTGAATTTTCACAAAGCTCTCCAGATATGAATTTCAGCAGAGACTTGCACATCCGGTTTACTAATATCTGGAATTTCTCTACTGAGATGTCATAAAAGGCTGCTAGATGAAACTTGTCTGAAATATGTGTGAAGCTCAAAATGCTGACACTCTCCATTTGTGGAGATAAAATCATCTAATCATCATGTGCTTTATATCTGCAATGTATCAAAGTAGGTCTAGAGTAAAAGGAGGCTAGTGATTAAACACATTAGGTAACATATAATGTCACAAACTGTTCTGACAACAGTGTTGATCTATGCAGACTCGACTCATAACATTATCCCACTGGTTGTACTAATAATTATAGGGACATTATAGCTGTAAAATACTATGAAAAAACTCAAACAGTTACTTTTAATTTTGAGGAACTTTAAGATACAGCTCCACAGTCAACTAAATCCTTATGACAGAGGAGTTCATGTTAGGGTAGAGCTACTGAGAAGGAGGTGATGCATATCCCCTAGAGAAATGTGAGAGAAACAGAAACATCAGGCACATCTGTCCAGCTTTAAGTGCACATCTGCAGACCTACAAACACCATAAGAGCATTCTGTGGTTGAAGACAAACCTGGCATCAAATTCCTGTACGTCTGTCATCCTGTATTTTCTGGTAAAGGGCTCTTTCCTGCTTTTCAAGGCAGAGCTGTAATCAGACATGCTGTCATACAGGACACAAGTCTATCCCTTCCAGATGTTCCTTTGAACTGCCTTCCCTAAGATCATTTTTGTTAATGACAAAAAATCTGTCCCTCCTCCTTTAGCTGACAGCATTGCCATTTAGTACTAAGGTGGTGGAATCTATTAAACATAAATGGTACACATATTACGGGTACCTCTTTTATATGACTGCTGGCACTTTATTACCTAAAATTTTGGACTGCAGAAAATTCTTTTTCAACCACTGTTTTTCAGAATTGAAACTATGTTTAGGATCTCATGTCTCAGATCTCTCTTTTTCTTCAAATGCCAGCATTTGCAATCAGTCTTTTGACAATTTACTAATGATCACAAAAAATACACTCAACCAAACAAAATTATAAAATATGTTGATCTCCCTCAAAATCTGCTGCTGTCTGCAAAATAATTCAGGATTATACTATCAATGAATATTTTCCTATAACACTTGGACCTACTTTTTTTTAATGATCTCTTTTTCACCTGAAATTACTATGAATATGAAAATTTGATGTATCAGCTTCACTTCCTTATATGTGCCTTGAAAATATTTTCTTCATTCATCTCAAGGTCTAAGATTGGAGTCAATACTTCAATTATGTTATTCTCTGTCTGGAAAGTTGTTCAACACCTACAACTTTTCTGAAAAGTTGAACCAATTTTTTTCCCCTAACTTCATTCAACTCAGTGTCCCAAAGCATTACAGATGACATTGTCACTCTTCCTGAAGCCCTGTACAACAGTTATATGAAAAAACAGGGATAAGCTGACTATTCAGCAGTCAGTTCATGTCTCAGCTTCCTAATATTTGTTATGTATTTTGAACTACAATTCTAAGATTCCCACATGGCTCATAGACTCTTATACTGTCTCCACGACTACTCTATTTTCTGGAAAAAATAGAGGTGAAAAAGAATGACTTTTTTTGTACTTGAATTACTCAGAGTAATTGATCCTTTTTTATATTTCACTTAAGACATAATCCAGACTGAGAATATTCATTATACTCTTATCTGATCATGAACAATGTGGTCATTTCCCAAGAAATAAACATGCCAAGTTCAGCCTTCTTTAAAGAAAATTTCCTATCAGTTTAAAATGTTGGGGAAAGCAAAAAGAAAACAAACCAAAAAATGTATCAGGGGAAGGGGAAACTAAGCCCACCAAAAATTTTGGAAAAGAAAGATTTAGTTGAGAACAAATTCAATTCCTCAAATAAGAAGTAGGTCGAGGCTGAGGCTCTAAAGTTGAACAACTGATTCAGCATATTGTAACAATAAATTCTAGAGAGGATATAAATGTATAAACTCGCTTCCAAAATTCCAGAAGTTTATCCTATCTTGTTGGTGAATGCTTAATCTATACAACAACAATTATATATACACATATTCTTTGCAGCATAATAACCTGAAATTATATGAAATTCAAATCAAAAGATAGCCTGAATGAAATATAACTCTGTACCTAGAATTTGTAGAAATCAATTATTTCTATTTCTCTACAGAAATAGAAATGACAGAAGTAAGCAGAATTATAAAAAGCATACCAGAGAGATGTATCCAAGAGATATCATTTGGATTAAATGATTAAGTTTATAATTTAATTAAAATAATTAAACTTTATAAACCCACAAACAAAACATTTGATTGAATTCAAATAACTTAAAATTTCAACAATTCAGATGAAAGCCTTCTTGAGCTGTACTCTACATTACAACTTGAATGACTTCATTTAGTAGTATAACTTACTGGTTCTTAAACCTGTTTGCTTTAGAAAACCGAGTTTGTGACTGAAGGACACATCTTTACAGTTTTTTGTTAACTGAATATAATAAAGACGACAGAAGCTGTAATCATGAAGGAGGAAAAAAAAAGAAGACTTCCTGATTGACATTGATAGTATTTGGAGCTGGAATGGAAATATTTATATCTGATATACCCTTGTGTTAGAATTGCTGGCAAGGTTTTCATCAGAAGCAAATAGCACAGTGCAAAATTTCTAATCAATATGAAAAACAGTGCCAGAAATTGGAAAAATTGCAAACAGAGTAAATAATGTATACTCTAAACCCTCTCTGCTCTGTTTTGCCACAGTAAATTTCAGGTGTTGCTTACACCTGTTATCTTGTGTTTCAGACCTCCTTATTTCCTGCTCTGGACATAAGAAGAATTCTGTATGCCTACAGAATTAATTCCTGTTTTCATAAATCTCTGCTTTTGTGATGTATGACTGAGTTGTGGTGCTCCTCCTTACTGCTGTAGCCAATACAGCAAATGCATAGCTAGGCAAACTCGTTTTTCTATGTACTGAAAGTTTCAAAGGTAAAATAAGTACTTTCATTACCACACCCACATTGTGCAATCCACTTTGTATAGTTCCAGTGAACTACTGAAATAACAAAAAGGTCATGTACTGAATCTGGTTAGGATTGCAGCTAAGTGAATTCCATTAGAAACCTCTTTAGCTGACTCACATCCTTAATGTACAATTCCTCTGTTGTACTGTATTTTCAAAATTTATCTCTTATGATGACTACAGGTGCTACCTAACTTCTGCTTCAATGAAATATTTAGTCATTCAAGAAGCTGAAGAAATTAAGCAAATAATTTTCATAGCATGGGTTTTTTTTTTAATTTTTGATAGTGAAGACTAATATATGTAATATAAAGTTTCTATCTAGTTATGTTTCAGCAGTGGATAAGGATTGCCTGCGTATGTAGCAAGCAGCAGTAAGTGTGCGTGCTTTTGTTCTACCGACAGAAGACAGAAAACAGATGAGAAAATAGATACTACATAAATACAAATAAATGGAAAACATAGCTGTGGTGTATTTCTTACCAAGACACAGTTCTTTCCTCTTGGTTCTTATGTGGAAAGTACAGTCACTTGAATGAGCAAGATCAAAGCTTGCAGTAGAGCTTTGCTGCAATGTTTAAATGAAGTCTAATGATTTAAGACAGAGCAATGATGATGAAAAAGGGGCTTTCAGAGAGTTTCCTTTTAAGGAATTAAACTGCTAAAACTTTCAGATGAGAAATTTAATGCACATGAAAATACAAAGTCAGAATGACATATCTGCTGATAACAACCTTATTTCTAAAGAAGACAATTTAGACCAGCAGCCATGGTTACCATGCTAAATGATGGCTTTTAGACTGTAATGCAGGTATTTTAAAATTATTTTCAAAATTAATATTTTTACTTGTATAAGAAAAAGCCAGAAATTCTAATGGAACTACACCTCGGAACTGTTCCTGACCACATGAAAAATTCCTTGTTCTGTAAGACAGACATGGACCTGTGACCTCAATTTTTTCAAGCTGTATACCCATGAGCAAGTTACCATTACAGCAGAATATAAATTTTTTTTGAGTGGGGGAAATGAATGCCCTGTATTTTGGCCAATACTACAATGATAAGAAATGCAAAAGTTCTTTATCATAATTTGTTCAGTAGCAGAGATTTTGTATCATATTGCCACGCTTCCAGGTTTACACCAGACTTTCACAATTGCATTGTGTCAGAAGCTCTGTTACTCCTACATGTTTCTCCCTAGATAGGGAAGGCTTGTCCTTTAAGTCCTCGTTAAGTAAAAAAATGAACTGGTCTCTGAGTTGATCTCTTTCTCCTTGTTTATTCTTTTCTTATCTACAATTTCTGCACACCAGGCTTTACACCATCCTAGCGTGAAGGAGAAAGGACACCAAAGAGCCTCTAATAAAGAATCTCTAACATCCAAAAGTCTCTAACACAGAGATTCAAGGTTCTCTTAAAGGTAATTCATACAATTATCATCAAGAACATGCATTATTTCTACTTTTCTAAGAAGTCAAGAAGAAACTATTACTACTTTTCTAAGAAGTCAAGAAGAAACTGCTTCTTTTCAAGCTACAAATCCACAGACTGTTGACTTCATGGACTTTTTCTCTGGACTTGAGTGGTCTGCTTTTACCTAGAATTGATGATTTTGCATCTAGTGATAAAAATACTTAAGACACATGGGTGTATCAAAGCATTGCCTGCATGTAAGCCAGACATCTAAACAGGATTTATGCATAAGCAAGGTAGAAACTCAGGCATTTAAATCAGATGACTCCTAAATAAATATGAGTAATAAATATATGAGTTTTTTCTTTATTTATTTGTTTGTTTCTCGTTAATTTGTTTCTGAGGAGGAATGAGAAGGTGCTGAGCAAGACAGGTAGCATTCTTTGCAGTTCTTAATGTCTCGCTTGGAGTGTGCACATTCTGCTGAAAATTCACCATCTATTCACTGTCAGGAAAACACAAGTTCATTGAAGTTCATAATAAAAGTATTGTTAGGAGAACAAAAAGCCTCAAGGAAGTTAATGAACGGCCAACTTAGATATCCTTTATTTTCACATCAGAACTGAAGTACTATGAGTTCTTTTTAAAGATTCACAATCAAGTGACTCTTTAAACTTGGAAGATCCAATTCATTAACTAGTAAATATTAAGAGGATTTTTGTTCTCTAAGTGGATAACCTCTAATAAAACTTGTAAATACTAAAATGAGAGGTCAAACTACAACCTGAATATTAAATTACATGTCTTCCTGAAATTGATTTTTTTTAAGATGTTTAGCTGGAGGAGTTTGTAGATATATATATATATATATATCTCTAAAACTTTTGCATTTCATAGTCACAGACGAGTCTGAGCTGGAAGGGACCCACAAGGATCATGAAGTCATGCTCTAAAGTGGATGGTCCATACAGGGATCAGACTCACAACTGTGGCATTATTAGCACCATGCTCTGACCAGTTGAGCAAATCTCAGGGTTTCTGCATGTCCTTGTGGCAGTGCTAAATCAGAGTGAATAACAGAGTGAATTTTTTTCATTCATCAATTCTGTTAAAAAAAAAAAAAGTCAAATGAAATATTAGACTAAATTAGCTGAACACTAAAAGAGTAACCTACATAAGGAAAACAAGCAACCCTCATCCACCAAACTCTCTCTGCTGTTTTGAGACTTTTCAAAGATAATATTTTTAGATATCTCTTTCAATTTAGGAATATTTCAAAATATTTGAAACTACACCGTTTTTTGTTCAAATTTAAATAAACACTTGTTAAACAAATGAGGCAAGAAACTTTCTTTTATCTGTATGCAACAGTGATTGCCTTCAAGTCTAAAATCAGGATGAGTTGAAGTGCTTCTATAATTCCAACCTGGCTATTTTCCATAGAAGTAACTGACATTTCTTCAAGTCATTCAAAATATAAAATAGTAGACTGTGACAGTTCATGCTGAGATCCATTGATTAATGTATTTGGACACAACTAGACCTTTGTGACTTTGTTTTCCATCAGTTTGAAATGGAATAAAATTAGCACATATTTCTTACTCCTTTTTAAGGGAACAAATTGCTAGATTTTTCCTAAAGAGACGTAACTTCCCAGAGATTTTAAATTCATAAACAATGTTTTAAAATGATAGGTCTTATAAAGACAACTGACAAATATTGCTTAGATAAATAAAGTCCTGGAGTCAGTTATTATGAGACATTATTTCAAGTACCAAGAAGATGATATAGAGTCATTGTTCTCTAAAAAGGTACAAATGATAGAATTTTCTCCATCAAATTAATAAACTCAACTCTATTGCTGGCTTCCATTAATTCAAGGGCACTTTATCTTTGCAGGAAAAGTGAATGGCAATTATTTCAAAGATGACGTGTTAAGGAAGATATAGTGATGAATAGGATGCTCATTTTATGGAATCAGCTTCGGTAAGGAATCCTGTGAGCTGTGGCCATATAAAAGGACAATTATATCATGTATATAATTATATATATATATATATATATACATTATATCACAATATAATTATATCACTATATCATATATATAATTATATAATAATTATATATATAATTTATATAGAGATGCTCTGTTATGAAGAATGATTAATGTTTTCATGCTCCAAACTCCACCATTTGTCCATTCTTTCAAGATCACATTGTTAAACTTGGAAATGGGCACTAAAAATGTACTGAATAAAATAGACACTGTATTAAGTACATTCCTGGATTGTTAAAGTCTCCTGGAAGCTTCTCTCAGGATCTAGAAATTAATGCAAAGTTTTATAAATGTCTAGATTCTAATATAGCAAAGTGTTTGCAGGGATTTAAAATTGGGCCATTCAAATATACTTTTGACTCAAAATTTCTAGAAATCAGTCTAGAAAGAAGAAAATATTAAATTTAGTAAGTCCTTAAAATCTGTGGCATGATTTCCAGTCACTCTACTAATTTTCATTTTTAAATAATGGCTGAGTTCCAGTGATGAGACAAGTTTAATCTAGAAAAAGGAAAAGGGAAGTAAGGAAGAAGACAGCCAAGGTAATTCTGATATCTGAATTAACATTACAGAAGATTTAGGAGCAGTGATTTAAATGGCAAAGAATAGATGGATTCTACCTCACTTGGATGTTCTGAAGTGCATTTAACAGTAGAAAGCTGCATTGCTTTTGGTTGTTTTTTGTTTGTTTGTTTGGTTTGGTTTGGTTTTTTGTTTGTTTGTTTTTTATTACTAGAGTTTTGGGTGACAGATTGCAAGCTTGAAGATATTGTGTTCTGTGATGCTGCTGTTGTAAAATGTGCTATAAATGTTGCTGTTAACTGCAGGGAGTGCTAGCTGCTGGAGAAGATGCAACCGTACAAAATGGATAGTCTCCTGACATGTGACAATTTTCGGGACAGTTTTCATGCCATATGAAATTGTTCTCCAAAGGGATGAAGATGAAAGCAGCTTAAGCAGAATGCATGTCCTAAAGATACCAAGGAATAGAATAGAGTCCTTCTTTGCATTCTAGAGAACAATGTTTTACCCTGTTCTTAACTCCAATAGTGTGCCCACGGGGTCCTACATTAATTTATGAGTTTAGCTAGGATGTTGTGGAGATGTAATGGTAGATGTGATGGTAGTTGAACTATTTTTGCTGTCTATGTGATTTTTGGGCACAGAGTTTGCCTAGTAAATATTATCAATTAACCAAATAAATCTTTCATTATAAAACATCTTTTATATCTCATTTGATATGTCACAACTTGGACAAAAGCATAAAATTGCATTATTTTATTGTAAAGTAGCTTTGTTTTGTACTTTTGGGAATAAAGTTATGTGGTAAGACTATCTGATGTGCTTGAAACTGAGACTGCTTGTCACAAGAAAAAATATTTCTATTAACAAAGAAAGAACGGCAACTTGAGAAGAGGAAAACTAAAACTGTACAAGTCATTCATATGCCATAAGGTCTACCAAAAAGAAAAGGTTTCTGAAAGTTTATGTCTGAAAATGGAAAAAGCCTTTTTCAAGCATGAAAGTAGCAACATGCAGCTTCAGAATGTTTTTAATTTTGGAAAAGAAACAGAAAATTAGTTTCACTTTCTCATGATAAAATACAGAAAACAGAATCTCTGTATGAATGAAAATTTAATTTGCCTTTTTCTTGCAGTAAGTGAAGCTGAACTGAAAGTTCATTACAACAACCATCATTAATATATACTAATGCTGATACGATTATTTAAAAAAATATGATTTCTGAAATAAAGACTGTGTGAAGTGTACAACTTTGCCTCATACATACAGGACTATATCTTGCAAAGGAAAGAAGTGGCAGTCCTTGAGGAAAAAATGTAGTGTCTGCCTCTAGATGTTTTTCAGCCAATGATTAACATAAAACCCTAGGCCTTGTTTTTATTAATTTGAGAACTCCTTTCCATGGTGCTGCTTGTCACCTCTGCTAACTTTGGTAAAATTATACCTCATTATGCCACACTCTCAGCACATCACAAGTACTTTTTAAATTGATTTATATATTTCCAATAGTTTTCAGAGCAACATATATCATTGGAACTAAGCAGAAATTTTCTGACCAGTGATAATTAAAAATAAAATACATATACCTAAGGCTGTAGGTAAATGTGTTTGAATACTTTCACCTTGATCAACACCTTTGTAGAGGGATGTAATAAACTGTGGAATTTGGAATAATGCATTACAATTTTGCTTTTTCAGTTCAGAGCAAATTATTATAGAATTAAATCTTTCTCAGTAGGAATCTTCACACATTACAATTGAAAAACTCTAACGAGTCCAAGACATTAAAAGAAATAATAATAAAAAAATCCAAAACATTACCTGTAACAACTTTCAGTAAAACATGCTATTAAAAGAAGTTAAATGATCTCTTATTTTTAGGGTTTAAACAGTAATTTGAACGGTATTATTATCCAGGTATTCTCTTCCTACTGCTGCTGCTGCCTTTAGTAATAATTGACCAGGAATCATTTCTCCATGTGAGTAAAACATCCAGACCTCTAGCTTGTCCATTTTTATTCTAAAGTATATCTGACACAGAAATAGATGTCTGCGAAAAGCAAATAGAGTAATTGATTTTCTAACTATGTATTTATATAAAAACTAGGGTGGTTTGACAATGTTACAGAGAGACAGTATTTGCTGAGGTATAACAGATGTAGACCTCATTTCTTCAGAGCTATGGGCCTCTAAATGTGTTTCAGAAATTATATATTAGTCCATGCCTGTTATTCACTCTTATGTCTATTACAGAGAAGGAGCAATGTCCTTGCTGGATCTCAGGAAGGAAGGTACAGGATCAAATAGTGCAGTTAAAAAAAACAACCAAAAAAAAAAAAAAAAAAAAGACAAAAAAAGCTTTAATAATAAGACAGGAAGAGGAAGAAAAATAGAGAACAAGTAAATTTTAGCTCCCTTCAGATTCTGGGAACTTGTCTTGTGCAGCATCAGATGGACACCAGATCAATTCTCTCCCAGCACAGTATGCATATCCTATCTATGAAGAGGTTTACCTTCACCCCTGCCATGGCTCCTTACACCTGATGTAAGAAAAAAATTATGCATTTTGTCTTGACAGGAAGAAATCTGATCTTTTCTGTGTCTATTTGAACATGTCTAGCTACAAATATCTAAGAACTTCCTACAGGAACAACAGTTATTCAGGGTGTCCCAGCACATTGCCTTACTTTTTTATATATAAGGGGGTTGCACTCTGGTCATGCACTGTTATGCAGACTTTTCAAGCCCTAAGTACAGGCCCCAATAGACTAGATATGGGTTGTTCAAGGTCACTAACACCTCAAATACATTATCTTCCTCAAGACTTTTAATACAATCTCATTGTTTGACTTGTTGGTTTTAGAAAGATCAAAACTTGCAGGCTTATATTCAGTGTTGACTCCACTGTTTTTGAAGATTTGTAGCTCTTAATGCTGGATTTGGGGATGAATGGTTGGCCTAAATATAAATTTCTGGTTAGTAAAATCAGTGAGCCTGTCAGAAAAGTAGAACTGTCCTTCATTTGTAAGTCCCATGAAATGCCTGTGTGCTGGAAAGTGGAAAAAACTTTAATAAAAAAATGAAACAGTACTGATGCCCAGTTCTGTTTCGCTGTGTCCCTGCTTAATGATTCAATTGCTATTCTTGTTCTTCTATGAACAATGAAATAATAAATCTGTCCACATAATGAAATCCAGACTAACAAACCTCTGTTCTAAGAAATATTAAGGCTTTTTTAACTTCAGGCCATTTTCAGGCATCTCCTTAATATTCATGATTCTGTCAATTAAAAAAAAAAGAAACCAGTAGATGTCTGAGTCTCTTTGTTGTTGTTGTTGGTTGGTTGGTTGGTTTGGGATTTTTTGGAGGGTTTTTGTTTTTTTTTTGTTTGGGGGTTTTCTGTGTTTTTTGTTTGCTTTGTTTTACTCATAATCATAAAAATATAGGTGATGTAGAACAACTTCCCACTCATATAGGAACTACTGCCATCACAGGACCTGTTCAGCTTTAGCTTTGCCCAGCTGGCTCCTGAAAAGCTCCAAGGATCAATGTTCTGCAACTTCTTTGGGTAACATGCTCAGATTTCATCCAAGCTCTTAGTGCAAAACTCTCTTTTTACTGTCCAAATGTCCCAAGCTGGAATCTGTAGGTGTTATCCATCATTGTATCATTTGCTACCACCAAGAAGAGTTTGCTGACATTATCTTAGCACATTTTTCAAACTGCGGTAGGAAACTATTAGATTATTTTGAGCCTCCAGTGCCTGAAAAATATGTCAGGTATTTCAGGCCCTTGACAGTGTGCATGGTCTGTTGATGACAACCACTGAAATGTGGTAAAATCCGTGGTTTGCCATATTCCCAGTTAGAATATTTTACTGCTTTGAAGTAAGTATGGTATGCATAGTGATAGGACTAGAGGCAATGGTTTGAAATGGAAAGACAGCAGGTTTAGATTATATATTTGAAAGAAATTCTTTACTCAGAGGGGGTAAAGCCCTGGAACAAATTGCCTAGAGAAGCTGAGGATGCCCCATCCTTGGAAGTTCAAGGCCAGGTTGGACAGGGCCTTGAGAAAACTATTCCAGTGACTGGTGTCCCTGTTCATGGCAGGAGGACATTAAATAGATGATCTTTTAAAGTATCTTTCAAACCATTCTGTGATTCTATAATATTTTCATAGAAAAAATTCTAGTGGTGGATTATTTGCTTGAAATAAATTTATACACGAAGAATATAGAAATTAGCATTTCAGTAGTACAAAAGTCTAAAGCCAAAATTAGACTTTGTCTAACAGTGTATGGCAGTGTTCTGTAGCTATTTATGTCAACACGAACAAGTCTGTAAGAATTCTTTTGTATGTTTACTACACATTTTAATGTATTTCTTCAGAGCATAGTGCAAAGGTTAGTAACACACTGGCATACCAAATAAGGTAGAGTCAAACAATTTAGCTGAATTTAATAACATTAGTTACTTTAATTTAAATCACAAATATACAGTGCATCTCTGGATCAGACATCTTTTTCTATTGAACTCTTTCCATGCCTAGAGAATCTACAACTGAAAAAAACCCAAAAAAACAACAGAACTTTGTTCAAAAGAAACATCATTTTTTAACAATTCAAACTATTTTAGAAGATTGATCTTGTTCTGTGACCTTTCAGCACCATGCACAAAATTCAGGTTTCTGGCTTTTAATTTTTGCTGAATTTCTTCCTACTATCTTAACAGCCAAATACTAAAGTGTGTATTCTGGAAAGTTTTTTGTTTCAATGATGTATGCTCTCATTTAAAGCAAAATTCATGCACTTAAGGAAGCCCCCCGAATGCAAAAAATCTGGAAAACAATAAAATTAAAAACAAAAAAAAATTATGAACAATTTTTAATCAAATATTTAATTGAACAAGTATTACCATGAATGATAGCAATAAGATGGAGTTTTAACGAGCATGTATTTATGATTTCTACATACATTTTTGATGACCCAGTGAAAAGCCAATGGAATGAAGACTTGCATATCTTGATTACTAAGTTCATCTCACTTCACACACTTGACCCTATCAGCCCACTCAATTGTCTCTGCACATTAATTATCCATCTGTAAAAGAGAAATAATAAAATATCTTTAGCTTCTAGGTCATCAATTACATTAATATTAAAATAATTGATAATATGTTTTTCTGATCTAGAGTACAGCAATATTAGGAATTTAAACAGAAAATATCATATATTTGAAATCTAAGGAGCTGTCATGATTTATGATTGTTGAAGGGTTGATGGCATTTATAATATTCTTTTTTTTAAGAAAGGGTGCAGTAAAATTTCTTACACTGAAGAATGATCTTGAATGAGGTGTAATGTCAATTCAAGATGAGAAGATGCAATATAGTGCAAAGAAACCCTCCAAGCACAATATCATGGCTGAAACTAAGTGCTCTTTGAACGCCCCCTTCAAAGAAAGCCCACTAAAGGAAATAATTTTTTAAAAGAGTCTATAAGTATTTATTGCAGTTACCTCAAAATCTATTTGTGGGGAAAAAGAGCATGTCATTTATATGGACCTAAGATTTTATTGATGGCCCAAAAAATATTTTAATGGAATGATAAAAATTCAGCAATTATAATAAATCCTGTTGCATTAAGACTTTCCTTCAGAGTCCTAATCAATATAGAAATTCACAATAATAATACTCTTATATAATTATAAATGCTAATATCAATTGCGAGATTAGGCCAAGGCAAGTTCAGGAAAGCCCTGAGTGCCTGTACTGTCAAGTCAATACAAAACTCATGTTTTTTTGACTATTAATGGTAGACTTATTTACTTGTATATAACAAGATCTATTTGGATCTATTTTTATACCAGTCCTTGCAAGCTTGTTTACTTCCTCATGTGTCTGGGCAATCACCTATCCAATTTTAATGTTCAGATGCCCATTTTTGCTGATATATTCAGCTTTCTTTCAGCAGAATTTGCATCTCATGTCTTTATTTATTAATAGTAAAGTCAAGCTTAGATGAAAAAAAATTGGAGAGAAATCTAATTATTTTGAAAGAAAAGGAACTCTAGGGGAAGTTGAAAGACAGTAACATTTCAGCAATGCAAAGGAATATAAATAATTTTGTTGTTTAGACAATTAATTTTGACAGAGCACGTAGACTGTTTTCCCTTGTGCAAGTCAATAATATCATACTCCTTTACAAGAAACTCTCTGCTAGACAGACAAAGTTTCTATACAAGAAACTCTCTTTTTGATGCACACTATAATGAAGAAAACAGCTTGGTATTATTTTAGGAAGACATAATCTTCACACAAATTTCCCGAACTTGTCTTCCCCAAGAAGACACCAAACAATTGACCCAGGAAAAGAGGTGTCTTTTCACAGTTAAATCTTTCTTTTTGCTAATGAGAATCTCATCTATTTTCAATAACTGTAATTCTATGGTAGTTTTTAATGGAAAAAAAATCCCAAAACATTTAAGAAACCTGTTTATTTTGTTATAAGTGAGTGGCAAACAACTACACTGTTATCCCTATATCTGTCTTGGTTTAGAATATGAAACTGAACAAGCTTTGCACATGCTCTTCAAGAATATAGTTTAGGAACAGGCTCATCTGTTTTCCTAGGCAGGTCTCTCTATGTATTCTTGTTGAACTTGTTCTACAGTTTATGACCAGCTGAGCACCAGCTGGGTGAAGACATGAACCTGTTTCCCAGCACATGACTGAGAGCTCTAACAAAAAGCTACAGAATTAGTGCTTTTCCTAGACCCTTTCCAGTGATATGAAAATTTAATTAAATAACTGGAGCAAAGACAAGGTCATAGTAGCAGATTTTTTTGCATTGCAAACTTAAAAGGACATTTTACTAGTTTATAGGAAGCCTTCATTCATTACAAATTGAAAATCAAATAAGAGGGGTTCTTCTTTGACCAATATTCAAAGTAGACAAAATTTCTATATAATAGTGTCTGAGATGGGTTGAATGAGGCCATGCATTGCCTGATGCTTTTTAACATTTAGGATCCATGTATTGAAAGGTTTCGTTCCTAACTAATGCAACAAATATATGCTTTCGGCAAAGAACTCAAATCCAAAGATCTGTTTGTGACACCAAAGCCCTTAGCTCTCCATACCCAGATTGGATTATTATTATTATTATCCTACTTATTATTCATACTTTATGCACATTAATTTAATCCCAGACTACATATTTAAGCTAAAGAGCAGGCTTTTAGTTAAAAAAAAAAAAAAACAACAAAACCTAAAAAACAAACAAACAAACAAAAAACCCCATAAAAAAACCAAAAATATCCCCAAAACAATTCCATATGATTCTTACGACTGGAACTCTACATATTCTTTAAATCTACAAAATCTTCCAGTGCCCTTCTAGTCATCCTGGCACCCTTAAACAACATACTTTGTCATATGAGATAGGTTAATTTTCTGCTATGAAAACAACACTTGTGTTTGCTCAGTACTATTATTTCAGACATCCTGCAGTGAAAGAAACCTATAAGATATTATAATTACATCTTAGAGCTATAGTACACTCACTATAACATGGATGTGTCCTGTTTCCTTCAGAAAAAGATACTGGCCCGTGGCTCCCAGGTGCAAAACAATAGCCGGTAGAGTTCATGCACCTGGAAGAGCAATTTAAGTTTTTAATTTAATTTAACAAAGAAGTGGGACGAATTAGCAGACATTCAAAGGAGGAAAGAAGTGCAGGCATCCTTAAATACAAAAGTATGTTACTGACATTAATTTCAGTATCTTAAATGGTCAAATATTTGCAGAAATATTTACAGAACAAACTACCAAATAATCAAACCCATTTTGGGGACAATGCTGCAAATTCTTTGATGGATGTTTGTGTTTAGGGAATGATTCTCGTGCGACTTGTCTGCCACTGCTAGTAAATCCAGTCATTTGTTTCAGAAATTACATCAAAGACTTTCAGGTCCTCTTAAGCTCAATTGAATGTGCAGCCTCTTATGCATTAATTTATTCCTTCATTTTTCCCTCATTTTTAAAAGTCTTATTGATTTGAATTAAACTGTCCCCAGGCTCAGTTTGGGAAATCTTATTCCTTTATTCTGTCTTTCAAATTTTGTTTGTTTGTTTGTTTGTTTTTGGGTTTTTTTGGGTGTTTCTTTTTAATTGGCAGCATGTTTGCCTCGGCTTTTTTTTCCCTAAGGTTTCACAGTTCCACTCACACATCCTTTTCTATTAATGATGGTGAAACTGTAATGGTGTTTAAAGGACTGCTCAGCTTTTAATGTATATGAGCTCTTGGTCATTAAAATTACTTCTCAAATTTTTAAATTTAAAATGAATTTTGATGCACTTAGAGCTTTTCTATTGGTTACCTTTTGCTCTGAATGTGGACTGCTCCTTCAAAGAAAATATCCTCTCTCTTTGTAATATGCCAGAAAGGTCCAGGAAAATTCTGGACATTCCAAATTTTTTGTATTGCACTTTTTACAATGACAGGATCTTAAAGGATGAGGGGCCATGATTTACCTCCTCATATTTCTTATTCTTTTTTTAGTTTACCATATGCAACAGAATGCAACCAAAAATATAAAGAACAGGTTTCTAAACTTTTGTTATATTAATATTTAGCGTATCTGGTACATTATGTTTTTGTAATGGAAGATTATGGGATTTTTTGTTTGTTTGTTTATTTATTTTTACACTGCAGAAACAGATGTGAAAATATTGGTCTGTATGTTTATATTTAATACTTTAGGAGGAATGTTTGAGAAATTCATAATATTAGACTTTATTAATGAAAGAAAATGGTATTTCTTTTACAGTTTCACTCCTCTACATGGTGTCATTTATTTATCAGAAGTTTGTAACAGTTGCCCTGGACATAAAGTGACTTAGACCACATGTTGAAGACTGTAGTCCATCACTGCCTGTGCTCTATCTGTTCTGTTGTTGGAAAGATTCATTTTCCAGTATTATGATTCTAAGAGCTTTGACAAGTAATATATTAATTTTTGAAATGAAATCAGTAGTGTAATACTGAGCTACAACTCCAACACAGAAATCTGAGTACAGAAATAAGGCTAGAGTATGTGTTCTTGATTGCCAGAAACCTGAAATAGACTTTGTTTTAATTACAATCATTCATGTATGTTGATATTCTTACATAAGGGCTAGTGCATTCATCAAAATATTCAATGCAATATATGTGTATTCTCTTTATCTAACACCATAGCAATGTCCACATTATGCAACTATTAATTAGAGGCACAAAGATGTGAACATTTGTAGAAAGGAGGTTTCAGTAAATCAGCTAGAGACAAAGTTTTCAAATATTATTAGTCATCTTTTTAGTCCTGTAGTTTCCTAGAAAAAGCATTAGAAACACTGAAAGAGTAATTGATTTGATTGATTTATTTATTTAGAAAGATTAATTTTAAAACATGCTAATATAGCATGTCTATGAAGAGAAGTGTGTTGTGGTTTAACTGATTTGTCTTAATTAAAAATATAGTTACCTCAAGTATTTTTCACAGACTACACTTTTAAAGCATCTATCTCAACTTGATTGTGAAGATCAGTACTTCAAATTTAAAGAACTGTTTTTTTAGACGGTTGCAGATAGCTGAAATGAATTTTTCCTGCTCTGTGTTATTATCAGTATTCATAGGGTAAAAAGGAAAACTTATGATGTGTAAACATACAATTGTAAAGCACAGTAAAGACATTGAATTCAGTGGTAGGGATTTGCTCTCATTCATGAACTCATCTTAATATTTTGTAATAGAACTTCAATTACTTGATTTTCATGATCTGAAAAACACGTAGTAAAGAAACCTTAAATGATGCTCAAGTTTTGGAAGTTGTCTAAAACCTGGACATGGACTGCACAGAGATATCCCACACTCTTCAGGAGCTTCTGTTTGAAATGGATTAATTGTTCCAGCTACAAATCCAAGATTCCTTAGCACCTTTACATTTGAAAAATGGATTGTCAACATCCTTCTAAGCAGCAGAAATTACGTTTTCATTGTGCAAATAGAAAACTAACCTGAGTTCCAATTGACATTTATCTAAATCTAAATTTGGATATGTGTGAAACTGTACCAAATGATTAAAACATCAAGGAAATTAAGCTATAGTGTATCAAAACTACTGACAAAGAAGTGTAATTTCAACAAAAGCATAACATTTTGTGGTAAATTAATGTTGTATTTGAAGGTAATGAAAACTTACAGGGAAGAAAGTACACACAATACAAACGTTAAAAAGTAATTTGAAATGCAGGTCTGTCTTTTCTATCCATAGGATAAAAAACTTAATTTTTATACTCAACTTCATTTAATTCAAGACATATGTTCATCCTGTGTGTACACTAGCTACTAGCTTAAATCACATTTCTCTAGTACTTCAAAAGTACTTTCATTGTCTTCGTTTTCCTAGTCTGATTTTGAAGAGTTACCCAAATATAACAACCATACTGCATCAGCCATTCAATTGGACAAGGGCTGGGCTTTGCAAGGTTTTGGTTTTTTTTTTAATTTTTATTGTTTTTAGATCCTCCATATGCTGTCAAATTAGAAATATATAGATGCTGAGAATTTTAATGACTGTGGCCCTCCTTGCGAATCTATTATGGATTGAATTTTTCTTTATAACCCATCCATAGTAGTGTTCCAAAAATCCAATTCTAAGCATTGATAATGTATCCTTTTTAAAAAAAAGAGGTAGTAATGAAATTCACACTTTGTTTCCAATTATTCATACTGTAGAAACAATCAAAAAACACACCGGTGTAAGAAATTAATTTCCTTCTGAGCAAAAAGAAAGCTAGAAAAAAAAAAAAAAAGATATTGTGACTTTACACTGTAATGGGTTTTACTCTCCCAACCATTTGTTCTCTACTATAGCAAAAGCATTTTTTCCTACCAGTCAAAATACCCATTTTGTCTGTAATGTTTCAACGTGACAAATCAGTTTTTCAGTAGCTGTAATATTTTTTCTGCAGCTTTCAAATATTGTATCATGTTTTCTACCTTAAATTATGCAAATTCATTGCGAATATCTACTTTCCATAATATTCCCAGACTTCTATAACCTCTACTAATCTGCCTCATTTTTTAATAATAATAGGAAACAGATCGGTTCTACCTCAGGTCTCAGCTGTCTGCAAGAACTGAGAACATTAGGAACATTCACAACAGGCATGTGCTGTAATCCATCTGCCACAAGCTTATGTTGTCAGTGCTAGATGAGACGGATGTGACACATTGTATTAGCTTCCAACAATTTCTCAGTCACTGTGATAATGGAAAAAAAAAAAAAAAGTGGAGTCCATTGCCTTTTTGAGATACATTCACCTCTGTAAAAATGCCGCATCATTGTTTTGTATGATTTTACTTTCAGAGTTAAAATTACCATGGAAAAAAGTAGTGTAAAAGTATTATTGCTCTTCTGATTTTTCATGATTTCTTATTGCTTCATGTACTACCATATTTGAAGTAACAGAGTTGAAAATTCATGTTTCTCTGAATTATCTAAACTAATATCCATTATTAACAAAATGTGTTGTGAAGATGGACTTCTATGGTTAAATTTAAGTGCTATGGATAAGGTCTCCTAAATTATGTGTCCTGGGAAAAGCTTTATGCCAGTCAGGTTTTCTAAAACCTTTCAATGTATCTTTTAGGATAAGAGCCTCCAAAAAACAAACAAAAAAAAATCTACAGTATTAAACCTCCTTAGATTTTATTCAAGTGCAAATACAATACACACAGCATGGAAAACTGTGTGTGAGTCTGTGTGTGTTTGTGCACACATGAAAGTGTGTCAATCAATAACAATAGTATCTAAAAAGTATTTCTTCTCAGGTAGTAATTATCTGGTGGATAGTAATTACCTGGTGGATAGCATGAGACTTATTTTTGTAATTTGAACTTAACATTATGCTCAAATAAAAAATACTAAGTGCTAAATCATAATTAAACTAGTTTATATATTTTAAAATGGAGAGTATAGATTTCTAATTAAATGGAAACTCATACAAAATACTTTAGCAAGAACTACACAACACACAAGCACACTAAGGAGTTGATATACATCCGTTTGTGTGCTTAACTTTCACCTTTTGGGGCAATAAGGTTAGAACAATTTTGATGTAGAAGGAAATAATCAATTCACACTTTGAAGATTTTTGGGTTTTTTAATTTAACTAGCAGATAACCAGTTGGATTTCATTCTCTTCTTTTGAATTTTTTGTTCATAATATGGACTCCACCTCCTTTCAATATTTTTTTATTTCTTTCAAACATTAGAAATTTTTGGTTTTAGTCCACTAGTGTGATTCTGATTTAAAGAACATCTATAGAATTTTTTCTGTGTAGCTTCATAATTCTTTGCAGTTTATTTGTAGAAATATAAAGCCTTACCAGCTTCAAAAGTAAAAGGATGAAATTTCGAGTGACATTTGGCTTTTTAATTGATATTTTACTAAGTCATACTGTGTGAAAAATATTAATGTAAGCGTCAAATCCACAGATAAGACTGAAGCTCAAATTTAATTTATTGTCTCTTATGTTTTGTCTCTTCAAAGAAACATTTAGAGAATGTGATGGTGACACTTTTGATGTGACATATCCTGGTAGAATTGTTAGATAATAAAGGTCCCCTTTCATTTATGAACTTGACTTCATGTATTTTTTCCATTGTGAAATTGTCTGGAAATTGTGAAGAGTATGACAGTGGTACTTGTTTAATTAATAACATATTCCATATTTCCCAGTTTAGATATTTCATTTCCATTTGCCTTTTGACATTTACAGTTGGAGATTTCTCATGTTTAACTCATAAGCATGCAAAAAAAAAATTATCTGTATCAGAAAAGCCAACCATTTTTAATACCCATACATATAAAAGAATAAAACTATCATGGAGTTAAAGAAAAAAATCAAATAAGCTGCATCCTTCTTATGTGTCGCACATGCACACAACAGAGATTGACCTGCATTTTTTGGCATACTTTAATAAACTTAATACTTTATATAAATATTTTAGCAACTTTTTGAGATAAAAAATTAATCACATTTCTTTTGAACTTCAATATTCCAAAAAAATTTTAAAGATTTTGATGGGTGTGGCGTGCAAGGCAGCGTGTGATCACTGGTCTTTTCATCCTAGTCCCTCTTTATAAAATGACTTCTTGCTTCAAAAAGGTCCAAATCAGTGAGCCAATTGCAGTCATTGGTTCAAATTTTCTGCACTTATAAATATGTATGCTAAAATAGGGCCCTTATGACTTGTACTAAATAACTGAATCTCTTTTACCTCTTTTATCCTTCTTGTTCTTCTTCCTGTTTTGACAAATGCCTGAAAAGAACTATCATGATATGTATTTGTTCTTAGCAATCATACCACTCACTAAGTGTTAAAAAACTGAGCTTATTCACCAAAGCAAATACCTAACATCATGACTAATACCTTCTCACTGCTTCTTTGTATGCTGAATGAGACTTCTTATATCAGTCTGCAGTATCTTTTATATTTACCTTGTGAAATGTCTGTGGGATAAGTTCACCTTTTTATTCAGTGTTTGTACTGCTCAAGGGAGACTTAGATTGTGACAAGGGCCCCTAGGCAACACAGTTATATAAAAGGCAATGCAGGAAAGGGAGCATATTTCAATATGACACATCTAAGAAAATGGAAATTCTACAAAATAATAGGGGAGACATCACTACCTATAAAATTGTGAACTCTTCTGACACTAGAGCAACTCAGTTCAGGTCAAATATGAGTACTGCACACTATGGATGTAAACAGAACCTTGTGTCAGCATAAATGAGTCTCACACTTTTCCATTAAAAATATGTATGAGCATTGGTGAAATTTATATTTTGCCTAAATCTTAATTGTGATGGCTGACCTGAGCTGACACAGTTGCTCAGTTACCCCCCCCAGTTTATGGTTGGACATGAAGTTATGAGCTGTGAGATATCATTTTGGTCAGTTGGGTTCAGCTGGCCCAACTCTGTTCCTGCCGAGCTTCTTGCCCACCCCCATCCCACATTTTGGGGGCAGAGTGAGACCTTAAGCCTGTGCAGGCACTGTTCTATAGTAGCTAAAACTTTGGTGAGCTGTCAACACTGAATTGGTCATAAATCTAAAATAGCCATATTGTCTGCCATGAAGAAAACAAATTTCATCAGAGCCACATCCAGTGCAATAGTGAACTTGATTTTTTTCTCATTTCTTAAAGATGTTATCATTGAAAAATTACATTTAATTATTATCCTAAATATTCTATCCCTTTTTTAATTGCACAAAGAGTCTACAAATGAAGTATATGTTTTATGGCCATTTTTTTTATAACACACTTTTTGTAAAGGGTGTTATATAGCACATTTTAAAAATTATTTTATCTAACATTCTCTTGCTGTTCATTCATTCCATGGCTGAAGTGAAATTATTAGGGGGAAATTATCTTCAAACCAGACTATTGAGAAATTGTGGTCAACAATTATTTTGGGATTGTTTTATGCATGTGAAAATGCGATGCTTTCTCATAGATATTTAGTTAATGGCTCTGTTCTTCTGTAAATCCTTTTATTTATTCTGAGTGTACAATAGGTTTTAAGCAGTAATTATTTTGTGGGGAAATACTTGCAGATAAATATCAAACTCTGGTACCATTCTACTGTATTTTGCTAGAAAGGTAAGGAAATAAAGCAAATGAATATAAAACAAACTACATCCATTTACATGTTTCCTATACTTACTATGTAAAAAATAGCAATTTTTTTTTTTCAAATACAAATATATTTCTTAATATTTTATTTGGAAGATCTCCATATATTTTGCTTCAGAAAATGTGAGATTTATGTTGTCACTCACATATATGGAATCTCACATATCTGAGAAAATTCAAGATATGATGACAGATGTTTTGAAATATCAGTCTGCATTATGTGTATGCCAAAGCATCCAGTAAAAAGAAAACTATTTAATACACCTTAGAAGCAAAAAGTTTAGTCTCTTACAAAGGTACTTAATACCAGGATAAGAAACCACCTGGATGTAAGAAATGCCTCAGTTAAAGCTACAAAATAGTAAATAATACAGAGAATGATACATAGAGAACATGTGGTGAGAGATCATTGAGGAGAAGCTTTAGTTACACTTCAGTTGAGTCTAACAATTGCACGGCAAATGATTCCTGGCCTTTGTTAAAGCAAATAGACTGGACTCCTTTATTTATCCAAGAATGTAAATAGAGAAGTCCATCGGACAGATGGAAATCCTGCAGCATTTGAAAGACTGGAAAATTCTATAGGGCTTCTAGTGATATACCTGATAATATTAATGGGGCTGGCACTGAGATACAAAATAGCCTGAGTGAAAGAAATTCTAACTGTTCTTGGTACCTTAGACAACAATGAGGTTGAAAGTGTTTGTAGATATGTTCAGTACTAGGAGCACAATAATTTAGAAAGAAATCCATACACCAGTTTTGTGTCTGTATGACACAGTCAATGCAGTAGATATGTAAGAGCAGCATGGGTCAGTTTACTCACTGTTTGCAAAGGACCACTTTTAGCATGTCACAGTTATAAGGTGTCAGGGAATATCACAACAGTATCACTTAATACTTTACTGGAGCTTTTTCCCTCTTTTTATCTTTTCACTCCATGAATTATCAAAAGTATGCTTTTTACTATTCAGATTATCACAATTTAAAATCTCGGCAATTAAAACAAAGCAAAAAGATGTATACTGCTTTGAGGAGTACTACAATCTCTCATCGTTGATGCAAGCTCATCCAAATTACTGAGCAGGCTCATCTAGAAGTTTTAGGCTCTGGAAAACCTTTTATTTCAACTCAACTTTTATATATGCCTACCCTTTAAAACACACAAACCCTTTAAGTTTCATCCCTAATTTCTCATTTACTTCTAAAAGTAAAATAGGTAGTTATTTTTAATTGAATATAATTACAGCAGAAATTACATTTTCTTCTTGCATTTTATTTTCACTGTATCTGTTTTCCCCTGTCTTTAACAATATTGCCTGCTTTCAGTTCTGTGGTACATTAGGTTCTTGCATCTCAAGTGCTGTCACTTATCTTCCTGTTTCACACACTGCCAAACTCCTGAGGCTAGCAAAACAAATGGAAAATGCATGAACAGTTCCTTATTTTCTAAAAAAAGTAAACAGAAGTAAAAATAACACAACAAATTGCATTTGAACAATAGTTCTGATGCCTTAAGTTTTAGCATTCGTGTTTTTCAGATTCTGTGCTGCATTGGTAGGTGTGTGACTCTGAACTTCATATAAAATGTTAGCAAGTTCTCTTCACAATTTAGTTAGACAAAACAATCCTTTTCCAGCCTGAGAACCAAGGACAGCGGTGCAGCTTTGGGCTCAAAATGTGTAAACCACAGTGAATTGAGAAGAGCAATCTGGGAGGATGGGACTTCATGACCTGTAATTGGGCAATTAACCCCAATATGTAAATGAACCAAAATTTATAAAAGTGTGAAAACTCGTGAATTGGAGTCCATCTTGGGTAAAGGCATGGCCGGGCTCTTGTACTGCCCCAGGTGTATCCTGTGAAGGCCTTTTGATAAATATCTAATTTATTCCCTTAACACTGTCTAGCGTCAGTTCCAGGTAGCCTCTTTAGGCATCTATTCAAGGTGAAACTTTGAAATGAGATTCAATTCTGACATAAAGAATAGAAAATATTTTGCTTTTTCAAAGTAATATTTATAAAAAATAATATTTTTTCAATATTTGCCTTTACAATAGGATTCTTTTGTGACTAAAAGTCTTTATGCTAGCTGCCTACATTTTATCTAGTATTAATAGAAACGTTCACTTCCAGAATGGTATCATTCTTATTTGAAAAAAGATATTTTAGATATCTATTTTATTGTAAGGAAAACACTTAAAAAAAGTAGACCTTTATAGATATCAGAAATATGGAGTAATAATAATAGTTTAACCCATTCTTTATTAAGAGTCATAGCCTGGAGAACTTGATTGTCTTTCATTGCTATGAACTTGAGGAATTTCTGTTATGCTGATATTCACACGGATCCATATTTTTGTCTTAGAAAAGAATTTTTTTATAATTAATCTGTGCTTTTATTTTTCTTTTTTCTTGCATAAAAATTGCAAAGGAATATTCATATTTGTCATAATTTCAAAATCTATAACTTTAGTTCCTTTTCTGGAGGGATGCATGCTTTTTGCACTAAAAAAATTGTTTCATATTCTGCAGTTTGCAAAATGACTGTATACCTGCTAAAAAGCCTTACACTGAATTATCTACAAGATAAAATAGTCCCTTTTTAACATTTAAGACCTTCAACAGTAGTTGTCTGAAGAATTAAATATTAATCCAATTCTTACAGCAATTTTGTGTAACTGTTCAGCTGCAGGCAGTAAGAATGAGTCACTAACAACATCTACATCTGAATTTAGGATACTCTGAGTTATGTTTATTGACAATTGTAAATAAAGATAGTATCCATAACCTCTAACACAAATAAATCCAGTTAATATGTTATATCTTACTATTATAGATATCTCAACCAGAAGCAGAATTTTAAAAAATGTTAACAAATTCTAACTATTTCTAAAAAATCTGAAAACAGTGATGCAGTATCTTTATTAAAATGAACAGATGAGATGTTAGGATACCAATCATAAGATCCAGAAGTACAAAAATTAGTAACATAGACATTGAAACAAAGAGTAGGAGATACTTCAAAGTCCAAACCATTAGTTTTCTTCCGTTTTCTCCTTTCTTGTTTGACTAAGTCTTGCTTCCACTCATGAACATGGAATCAGATTAATTTCTGGTTTTGACAAAACACATTTGTAATCTACAGATTACATGATCCAGTTTTGGAATCATGGTAGTCTGCATTCGAATTCGCAGCTATATTTTCAATATCTAGGATAAAGTATGATAGAAATAAGTAAGTTAAACATTTTTTGCATCTGGTAGAGAGCAAACCTGTGAGCCTAAGGTTCCTAAACCAATAGACTCTCAGCAAACACAGAGGTAGTCTCCAGTTGTTCAAACATCAGTCTCTAAAATAATTCCAGACTTGATGAAAAACCCTTCCTGGTCTCCAGCTTCTCCACTCCAGATGAATGTATGTCTCACATAAGTTTTCTATCCAATCTGCAGTTTTATGCAGATGACTTTGTGTTCTAAAACATCTAATGGCTGTTCTCCTTCTGTGCAGTTTGGAACTTGGATTCATGTCTCTGCATGGACACTGTAAGGATCTCTTCAACGTCATTTTCATTTCTCATCCAGAAGTTTGGGATTTGAGGGTTTGGTTTTGTTTTGTTTTGTGAGTTTTTTGTTTCTTTGTGTGGCTTTTTTCAGTGGAGTTTTTTGTAAGTCTGTTCGTTTTTTGTTGGACAGCTCAAATTTTTAGCCAGAAGACAAATATAGGTATGTGCACCATTTTCACTTGTTTCAGTGGAAGACCTCTGGATGCCCTGCAGCCAAGGCTTTTAGAGGAAATCTTCAATGTGTGGGATCATAACCGTTGTTGAGGCTTGTGTTTTGTGCCCTGTGACACATCACATGTTGAGCAGTCCTGTGTTGTCCTCATTTGCTGCTGGATCCCTTCCATATGCCCCTCTGCACAAACTGCTGTACAAACTACTGCACTTGTGCATTTCTATTTGCTGTGCTCTTATTTGTTGCTCACTTTCACTTCAGCCTGCAGGGGTATTGGCCAAGTTTGCTCGGGATGCAGATTTTGCTTTGGCTAGGTCTATCAGTTTATCAATAGCAAAATGATAGGCAGAGAAAAAAAGCACTCAGAAATTACTACAGAGAAAAATATTTTTATTTTTTAAAGTAAAAATAACACGTTAGAGTTCACTTTCAACATGCTGACACAGATCAGCATATTTGCTTGTATGTTTAGCTCTGTTGTCTAGCCCTTCATTGCTTAACGTCTGTGCTTGGAGATTTCAGATTTCCCCTTTGGAACCACCACAGACTTGCCAGTGCTCAGAAAAAATCTTCTTGAAGATCTGGCTGCAAAGGGAGACACCACAGAGTGCTTGAAACTGCAGAATCACACAGTCATAGAACTACTGTAGGTAGGAAGGGCCTTTTGAAAATCATGCAGTCTAACTCCCTCTTCTCAGAGCAGGGTAAAATACTGCAGGTGGCTCAAGGCCCTAGGTTTCAAGGGAAAGAGACTCCACAACATCTGAAGATACCTTGTTCAGTCTTTGACTACTCTTAGGGTAAAAGTGTTTATAAATTGAAATGCAATTTCATCTATTTCAGTTTGTCTGTCTTGACTCTTGTTCTGTCACCTATTGGAAAAGTCTGACTTTAACTTCTTTGCAGATCCTCGTCAAGTGTTTTTGCAGACTGATAGGATGCCCCTGAATCTCCTTCTCTCCAAGCTGAACATTTCCAGCTCACTTGTCTTGACTATTGCTCTAAGTCCTTAGTCAACCAGCTTTAGAATGCCCATGTCTCTCTTGTGTTGGAGAGCCTGGACTCAGTACACTAAATGTGCCTTCAATAGGAGGAAGGACAACCTCCTCCCTCACAGGATGTGATGAATTGCCACCTCAACCTGCTGAAAATGCTTTTTCCTAATGCAGGCTGGAAGGCTCTTTGCCACAAGATCACTTATCCATGATTCCACTGCCATCAGATTGGATAAAGAAGTTAGTCCCTGGGACAACTCTAGTGGGCATAAAGCTTGTTTTTGGTATTTGCTGTCAGGAAATATAGACTGTGAGGCTATGGGAGGGAGACGAAGAAGAAAGAGAATGCCTATAATCTGGTGTCTGGCCTCCCTGCATAACACAAGCAGGGTGGAGGGACAATTCCAAGAGTAATTCTCCACCTGACAGTGTGGTTACTGGGCCCCTTTAAATCTGCTAGGTGTGCTCTCCATGCCGTGTGAGACAGAGAAGCAGGAGTGTATTGCATAACATGCTGCCGAGTCATACCCATGCATGAGTAAAATGAGTAGGGTCCGTACCGTGTTGGGGCCTGTGGAAGGTAGCGTGCAGAGAGAGTGTAAGCATGGCAGAGTAAATTGCCAGCCTAGGCACAAGCTGCACCATGACAGCTGGTTTCAGTGCCAGGCATTTAGTGCACTCATGTAGATGTGGCTGTAGAAACACAATCCAAGAAAGCATTCAAAACATTCTATTGTTACTGTCTTCAATTTAGTTGTATCCTTCTTCAAAGAGTGGACAGGTCCTAACATAACTTCCAAGGTCTAGTCAATAGAAACAGTTTTTTTCTAAAAATATGAATACAATTTATTTTAGATGCCTTTCTGATTGGAAAGCAGAAATATTTATTTTAGATAAGGTTAGTACTATATTGAATTAGGTGCTCAGTCGTATCCTATGGTACCGAATAAAAGATATTGTTTTTAGGTAAAATACATTCCTTTAAATGGAAGAAAAAAATCACAATGGATTTTAAGAAACATTCCTCTATGGACGGTGGTCAGTAGGCAGAATATCTAAGAAGCAAACATAACATTTTCAGATAACCAATTAATACATTGAATTTGGCTGAAGCGTACTGGTAAGCTGGAAAAGCTTGAGTTTGTTTATAGTCAGCCATGCTAGCTAAATGCCAGAAGGGAGCTCCTGACTAATTTCTTCCTAGATTTGCTTCCTAGATTTATTTCTTATAGAATTGTGAGGTTTTTTGTTTGTTTCCACATAAGCAAGCAATGAATAATTGTTCTTTTTATTTTTAACTTTCAGTCTCTATGGATTGGTGTGGCTAAATTACTTGGCAAGTATCCCATTGCCAATTCAACATGGCTATGTATCGTACTATTGTTTCTGCTATTGAAAACAGAAAACAAATCTCGAGTCAAAAACATGGACTATTTAGACAAGGTTTAAACAACCTGCTGTGATTTATTGGAAATACTTTCCACAAGAATAATCTTGGGCATCCCATATGATGGTGTTTAGAGGGAACACGCATCTGGCTGTATTAGTCTTGAATTTATATATTTAATGTGTATTTTTCCATCAGAATTTTCCCACATCCAGTTCTTACATATACATTCAGTCTATGATAAAAGGCTGGGCATTTTATATAACTGTGACAGTGTGTGCAAATTGGTATTTGTATGTATTGATAAAATGCAGTCTTCATTTAAAGTCTGAAAGAAGACATCTTCAGGAGTACATTTTTTTTTGACTAGTCTGAATCTGTGATTAACTTGGCAATATATACATTAATGTCAGCTGCTGACCTTGTGCATGCTGATGGCTGTTCTTATTGAGCATCAGTCTTGCCTACTCTATGAGATTACTGGGATAGATCACCTTTTTTTTTTTTTTTTAAAGTGACTAAAACACCTTTGGTGGGGTGCCTCTTTCATAATGGCTTGTCCACTTAGTGATGTGTCTTCAAAGTGCTTTTTAGCACAGCTGGATATGTAGTACGTGTTAACATGATTTCTCTGTTTTTTGAAATGTGGGACAACCTATCTGGAAAAGTAGATCAGAACACTTTAACATTTTTTTAAGCATGTTTCAGAAACTGGGAAGGAGACTGCGGAGGTGAAAAAGACTGATTAAGTAGGTTGCCTATTTTCTGATATTTCTTATAAAGCAGCTATTGTGTATTAATAACATTTTTGGCTCTACAAATCAAAATTATTTAATGACTTTATAAGTCAGACAATTTTTTGTGAGGATGTAAAAATCCTGTCATCTTTGATGAAATGTTAACTATTTGTTAACATATTTCCACTAAACTATATTTAACAATATTTTGTTGAACTAAATATCACACATTAATAGACTAGAGGGGAAAAAATAAGATCCTTTCCAAAGCAAGCAAATGTCTTTGGCACATTTTTTAAAAACTGGAGTTAGAAAGGAACTCACATATGTATTTGAGCACCTAAATGTTCACACTAGTATACTGTATAGCAATCTTTTGCAGTATTGTCATAATTACGAATATAGGAGCGCAACAAAACCAAATATCCCATAATTGGAGACACTTGAATCAGGGCTTATGATGAATAATTAATTCTTTACTTGGTGCAGTTCTAGCCATTTTTTTAAATAGTTAATAAGATTACATGGACTGAATTTTTTTCTTAAAAATTAATCCATATAATACTTTCTAGTCTAAGCTAGATATGTAGGTTGTCTTTATAGTTATTTTAAAAAAGAAATCAGAGAGAATAATTTGCCTTTTTGACATATATACATCTTTAGACAGACTGGAGTAGATGTTCAATTTTCACATGACTAAATCTAAGTAAGATAAGATTTTACATTTTTAAAAAATTATTATTAACTCTCCGTGCTTCACACTCACCAGAGGTTCATTTCTTCACAGAGCAGAATAATGTTCTAAAAAGAAATTACAGTGTCATAGGAGAAGGAATTATTTCTAAGTATGTTTTCTGTGTCATTTACTGAAGAAGTTGTATTTTCAGCAGCAAATATGGTAGGGAACTACAAAGAGAAAATGAAAAGTGCTTACAGTTTCAGGTTTGACAAGTGAATTAGCAGTTTGCTTGGAAATAAGCAAATTCCAAGAACCAAAATGTGTACAACACAGAAAACCTGTTCCTCCGACCTTAATATAAACACTGTTGTTTGATCATCTCTCTAGATTTCACTGCTTGTCTTACTGGAGGGCTCATTGCTGCTGCCAGTACATGCAGTACATACAATGTGAAACATAACGGGGCTTGGCAGATATTTGGTGTTATTGACACATTTATTCTTTATGTGGTTCAGGATTACTCCATACTTGGTGTGATCCTATCCCAGGGACTGAAAATTTTGCAGCTGAAGCACAGCAGTGTCCCTCTTATGGCATTTCTTCCGAGTCAGGGTAGTCAAGAGAGATCCAGCTGATGATTCCTGAGACTGCTGCAATATGGCCAAATGAACACAAAGAATAACAAAGTGGAAGATTTACTTCAGTGGCTTAAGAGACTTCAAATGCTCAAGTAGATATCAGGCTCTTACAGTGTGCTGCATGGTCAGTTTGGAGGCTGAGACTAAAAAATACTGGGAAATTGAAATGTTTGGAAATAACTATACACAGTTCTATTAGAACACCAAAATCATTTCAATTTGACTGCCCACAATTGTTTGATGATCTTAACCTTGTTTTCCCTGTTATTTGCACCTAAAGAAAAATATTAGGTATAGTAATACCTCTTGGGCTGACCAGGGAGTATTGTATTATACATTAATAATTTCTAAAGGCATTTCCATGTTTAATTATGATATCAAAAATTAAACACTTTGGTATCTTACAGCTTTGCCACTGGACCTAATGAAGGACAAATTTTCCCTATCCCATTTGAAATTAAATTACATAAAACATTTTAAAATCCTCTGTAAGAGTTTCTAATCCTGTTGAAACAAAGATTTGCATTTGTTGCGTTGAGGATAATTTCACTTAAGGATATATAATCATCTACCAGATATAGAAAGAGGATCACAGTGATCTGAATTTCTTTTTATTTAAAGATTTTGCTCTCCTAACAGGATTATTACATAAGCAGCTGACAGAGTTTCAATTCATGTTTTATGTTTTTTCCACACTGTTTGTTTTTCTATTAGCAAGCATATATTTATATGTACATATATATATGTATATATGCTACATTACCTGCTTACAAATATAGACACAAGTTCAAACACAAAATTTAAAAAATGTCTGTTATTATTTTGGTTGATTAGGCTATATGCAGGCACTTTGTAATATGATTACAAAGATAATTACAGAATAATTTTCTTTTCAACTATAATTAGCCTATATTTCAAGTTAATTGTGATACATCTTGCAGAATGTTTACATTGTCAGAAACATACACTGATAAGCTTCAGATCTAGGAACACAGCTAATTGCGCTACGCAAAAATTATGAAATGTTTCTGTGTTCTTGTTCTTTAATTACAGTGTCTTTTTTTCTTTTTTTTTTCCCTGTGAATTGGTGTAGATACTTTCCCCTGGAGGCAAGTGAACAGTTAAAAAGCTTTGAACTCAGTGTTTTTAAGGCTTTTAATAGGATTTTCCAAATATTCAATGTTAATATGTGCAAAGCAGACTTAGTAGGCAAATTCTCTGCAACCCCTGGCAAAAACTCTTGGGGGTTTTGTGTATATTTTGTAAACTGGTGTAGACTCAAAAAAAGGTCAACCACTTGACAGTCTTTGACTGTACAGCAAATTATTCTGCAAGGATTCTCTTGCCACTCAATGTATAAAGGCTATCAATTCAATAAAATTTCTGCAGATTCTCTAGATACACATGAAATCTGAAAAAAAAAAAAAAAAAAATTTGCAAATTCAGGAACAAGTTTCTGGTGAAAGCTTATGTTTCCGAAGAACACTACCCATTTCCTCAGTAAAAAAAAATTCCTGATGCTTCTCTCAGGTGATTATTTTGTCTACCTTTCTTTTGCAAGCATAAGGAAAATCAGTGTTTTTGATTCTGTGATACAAAAACATGGCAGTTGCCATGATTTTAAGTCAAACAGAACAACTGGATGCAGATTATCCATACTACTCTGCAGCAATGTTCAGGAGGAGTAAAAGCAGCAGGCATTACATATGAATGCACAGGCACAGCTCCAAAAAAGGCAAAAACTGTAGCAGGTGATGCCTTTACTAAACATAAGGCTGTTGTGGTTAACTTGGCTATTACCTAATTTAAACTGTGAGTCATAGAAGGTGCACGGCCTTTTACACACTTCTTGCTGTTGTAGTGGTATCATTCATGCCTGGCTTTATGACACCAAAAATTGGTATCAGCAGGAAGAGTTAGTCACTGACATTAAATTGTTCCTTGTTCCCTCTGTTATGATGCCTGAGCTCTATGGCAGCACTGCAAAGGAGCCAACACAATTGAGAAAAAAAGACTGGTTTTACAAAGCCCATGAATCTATAACCCTTAATACCATGGAGCAGAGCCATGAGTTTTCCTACTATTTTGAATAAGGTTATAATGGAGAATAAGATCCTTTTTTCTCAAGCAGAGGAATGACAATTGCCTGGTTAAAAGATCCAAGCATAATTCTCCCCCGATAAAGCCTGTACTGCTTCATCTGTCAATTTATTCAACTTTTATCCTAAATTTTCATTAATGAAAACCTCTGACTTATTCTCATAAGGATGAATAATAAGGATAGAGAAAATCATTAAGACACTCTTCTCCCACTTGGAACAGTTTTCCACCACTGCTAGACTTGCTGGATTTGTTGCTATTTCCACCTGTATGACCACTGAAAAAATAAACTGGAGGTGAGGAAAAGCTGTTGCTAGTTGACCTTTCATTCTCCTACACATGGATAATACTACCATTCCACTCTAAATTCCAGTCTATCAGAGATCTTGTAATGTTGGCAATATTCTGCCTACTTGTGCTCTTAATCCTCTTTCAGACATAAAAAAGTATAAGGATATAAAATGATTCAGATAATGTCACCCAGGTAGCAGACATGAAGCTTTCATCTGGCGTCTACTGCAAGTGTCTGCATTAGAGTTTTAGTTCAGATTAAATATGGTCCAGTCTATGTGGCCAGCTGAGAACTCATCATAAGGGAACCCTCTAAAGCTGCACAGAGCTGACCGTCGGCAACAACCATTTCTCCCTACCGATTCACTTCCATTGCAAATCAGAACATGTTAACATGTTTGTTGGTTCTATGCACTCAGACACACCAAATAAAATCACAAACCTCCCTGAGTAAATGTTGACAACAACAACAACAGCAACTATATATACATAAAAATATATGTACATGCATATACATATATATCCCCCTCTTTGTAACATACAGGGCATCCTATAAGGTTTCGGCTTTTTATCTACTGCTAGTCAATTAGAATTCATAATCCCATGTAATCTTACCTTTTCAGCCAGGATTGCCTCTGATAAAGGTCTAAAAATGTTGTTCTCTGGCCTCCCTTTGTTAGTAGAGAAACTGAAACTTCCACAGAATGATTTCTAAAATTTTAAGAGCTATCTCATGAATTGTGTTCCCTCTTCTTATTTCCAAAGCACAGAGATCTTTCCAGTGATTAAAATACATTTATGATGGAATAAAGAAAAATGTTAAAATTATCCATGGTCTTTTATCATCTTCTTATCTTAACATTTTATCTGTGACTTGCAAAGCATTGAGACATTTGCATGAGGATATTTCAGGCTATGCATTATTGTACCCTAAGCAACTGTTATTCAACCTACACAAATCTGAAATTTTAAAATCAGCTCTGCTATTAATACCCAAGCTATACTGATGTATGAGGTTTGTGTGGTTTTAGTAATGGCAGGGCTGGGCTACAGGGTGGCTTCTGTGGGAAGCTTCTAGAAGCTTGCTCCCTCATGTCTGGGGGAGTCAATGCCAGTCAGCTCCAGGACACACCTGCTGCTGGCCAAGGCTGAGCCAATCAGAAATTCAGAAATGACAGCAGCGCTTCTGTGTAACAAATTTAAAAAGGAAAAAAAATATTATTTCACACATGTAGTTGTGGCCAGAGAAGAACAGAGTAAGACCATGTGAGGGGAAGCATGCTGCACACACCAAGGTCATTGCAGAAGGAGGGACAGGAGGTGATCCATGCGCCAGAGCTGAGGTAACCCTGCAGCCCCTGGTTAAGATAATGGTAAAGCAATTGTGCCCCTGCAGCCCATGAAGTTCCATGGGCATGCAGAGATCCTCCTTCAGCCTGTGGAGGAGGCTCATGGAGCAGAAACCTGTGCTGGAGCAGGTTCCTGGCGAGGACCTGCAACCCGGTAGAGAGAGGAGCCCTGGCACAGGTTTACTGGTAAGACTTGTGACCCTGAGGGGGACCACCACTGGAACAGGTTTTTCCTGAACGACTGCACCCCAGAGAAGAGTGACTCACATTGGAGCTGTTCATGGAGAGCTGTTGCCTGTGGGATGGACTCACGTTGGAGAAATACACAGAAAACTGTCTCCCATGGGAGGGATCCCAGAGTGGAGCAGGGGAAGGACTTCTCTCCCTGAGCAGAGGCAGAAACGTGTGATGAACAGACCATAAAGCCCACTCTCTGTCACCCTGGACCACTTGGGGGGAGGAGGAAAAGTTTGGGAAGGAGAGAGGGGTGGGATGAAAGTTTTTTTTAAGACTTATTTTACATTTCATTATCCTGTTTTGATTTTGTTAGTAATAAATTAGATGCATATCCCAAAACTGAGACTGTTTCGACCATGATGGTAATCAGTGATAGATCTCCCCTTGTCCTTATCTCAACCCATGAATCCTTCACTATATTTTCTGTCTTCCATTCCCTTACAGAGGGGAGTGCTAGAGCAGTTTTGGTGAGTACCTGATTTCTGGCCAGAGTCAACTCACTACAACTAAATATTAACTGATGTCTAAATTAGATATTGACTTTAAGAAAAGATAGAATATGCATTCATTATTAGTTTGTACAAGTTCTTTTAATTAAGAAGAAAAAAAGGATATAATATTTAAGAACAGCAAGTATCTAGAGTAAATTTCAAAGTTACTTTTAGTGGGAAAAAGGTCCTTTTTAAGATGTTTTGTTAGCTTCAAAAGACACATAAGATTCTAAATTAATTCTTTTTAAAAACCCACAAGTTCATAAAATTGAAGTGTTTTATTCTATATCTTATACAATATTTTCCTTGGGAAAATAAAATTATAATAATTTAAAAATTTTAAATATTTGTGCATGAACAATTCTGACGGGTTGATGCTGACCAAGCACCAGTGCACCTATGAAAATCATTTATTCATTCTTTTTGGCTCTAGACGAGGGGAAAAGAAAACTCATGCCATGAGACAAGGATTAGGGGAAAACACTTTAAGGGCAAAACAGACTCAAAACTTAATTCAAAAGGTATAAAGAAAAAGAAATTATTAACAGAATTAAAAGAGGATAACGAGAACTAAAATAAACCTTTAGAACACCTTTTCCCCCACCCTAGCCTTTCTTTCCTTCTCACCAACAGTGCAGGGAGAAAAAATATGAGATTTTAATCAGTTTGCCACTTTTTAAGATCTTTCTTCACTTCACTCAGGGAGAGGAGTCTCTTTTACTATGTCATGGGGTCTTCCTTATGGGAAATATATGAGAAATATAGTAAAAATATGTCCAATAAAAGTTGAATAGATGCAAATCATGAGATTTATCAGATCTATGAAAAAAATATTTTATGAAATTAAGGTTTCATGAAAACAACAGTTACCGAAATCCACACAGAGTGAAGAAGATGTCAAAGCCAAAAGTGAATAACATACATTCAGCACAAAGGGAAAACACTGGCAAAAAGTCAGGAAAAAATCTGCTGGTGTCATTAGTATTATTTATAGACTGACATAAATACTGCATTCACAATTCCATCTACACACAAAAATACTTGTTAGAAGACTGACTAATTCACTAAAAGATACAACTAAGTGCAAAGAGAAGAGAGCTATGTCATTTCCTCTTCACTTGCCATTTCATCCTTCTGAGAAGGTTATCCTCATCAAGAGACTGTAACAAGATTAAATGCCATCCCTCTTAGTGTTTGAGACAGATGTGACACATTTTCAGCTTAGAAAGAAAATGGGCTGCCTGTTTCAGCGGGATAGATACCCTGAGGGACAGGATCTATTAAAACAGTTGACAAAATAAAAGATTTGATGGTCAGAAGCTGAGGTGCACACAGTACATGCAATATGTAGTATTTTTCCTATGTGCAGAATCATGTTGGCAGGAGGCAGTGTCAGCCCAGCCTTACCAGTACTGGTATGTTATAGACAAAAGGAAGGTTATGAGTCTGGGCAAAGCAGAATTTCACATTGCTATGTGTTACTCTTGTCTCTTCTTTCTAGTGAGGCTGAATCAGGCATTCCAGCATAAAATTTCTTGTCTGGCAAGGTGGATGTTGCACACGCTCAGGCAGAAATGTATTTTTATCAAGGATAACTAGTAGTTTATTTCTAGATTTTTTTTTACATAATATATGAAATATTATAAGAGGTGGAGTTCTTAAAATAGATTACTGATGCAGTTGTGTTCGCTTGCCTTTTGTGCTCACCAGGCTATGTTCACCCTATCTTTCTACATAGGAGATGTAGCAAGGATAAGAATTCAATAGATTTTCAATAGATTTGTATATTAAGCATGAGTGTACCTGGAGATCTTAATTCTGACATGTAAATTAAGAAAATTAATTAAGATAATTATTATATATTTATAATTGTTATAATAATATATAATATACAATTAATTATTGTATAAATGTTTAATCATGGAAATTTACTAAAATGATTCATGTATCTTATGCAAATTATATACAGAAATGTAGATCCAAAGGAAAGTGAAGCCTGAACTGTTTGCACTTTTAAGATTTATGTGTTACAATGAGCACATTCCTGCTCTATAATGTTTTTATCTATTACTCTATTTCAACCCTGCATCTTCAGCTATGGAGTTTATGATGCTATAATTTTATGACCAAAGTGTTATACTGCCATCTGAAATAAGACCTCTAACCCTTTAACTGAGGCTTTTAATTGTTTCTGAAGAGGTAATATGAGGCAGGGCATAGAACATTGAAAAATAGCCGGAGAGCAGGTGCCTAGGTTTTTTATACAGCTGACAAGATATTTTAGCCATTAGCCAAGACAAAAATCCTGCCTGTTTAAATTTCCTCTCTGACTGATGGACCATAATTAAAAGATACAGTCCCACACCTATTGAGATCAGTGAAACGACTACCAGTAATTTCAGAGGCCAATGAATTAGGACCTAAATTCTCTCCTACTCTCCTGGGACAAAGGGCCATATGGCAAGCTGACTGCTCTTGCTCACAGACCTACCTCAGAGAGAGAAAAAAGGCAGACATGGGTACTCTGCACCTGCTCCTTTCTTTTTCAGCATCATTTCAGAGTGGAAGCTGCTTTCACAGTTGCTGAGTATAGGAAGTGAGAGAAAGAAAGAGAAATAATGGCTGGCTGTATCTTGCCAGTGTCATCACAATAATTTGCATTTTATTTGGGGATACAGAATACACAGCTCAGCTTACCTGAAAAAAAAAAAAAAAAAAAAGATAATTCTTTTAGTTTTGCCTTGCTGTTGTTTCTGAAATGTTTTATTTCTGATTCGTTTCTACTGACTTCAAAGATTTTAGAATTTTTCCTAATTCTAATGCTGAGTTATTTGATATTTTCTAATTCTACAGCTGCATATTTTAAATTCTGAATTTGCTAGTGTTTTCTTGCTTTGAAAAATAGTACAGCAAAGATTCTATGAAAAAAAATCACTCTATTATACATGATGACTTAATTTCTTCTTTATATGCAAGATGTAAACAGTGATTAATCATAATTTAAGGAAAATACTATAGTTTTAATATTTAAATGAAATCTAGTACTATGAAACATTTTATGTAGAACAAGACAAATCAGTCACACAGTATTATTTTCTGAAATATATATCCTAAATGCCCCAAATTAAATACTGTTGGGCAAGATCTTCTTAGGATTTTTTTATTCTACCTGTTGAATCAATGTTGTAGTTGGTTGATATAATGTAGATTTGAATCAGCATAATAGAAGTAGCAGCAAAAAGAAAATGTCCACTTATATTATAGATTCATTTTATAGTTGAAAGGACACTTTGCCAATTATTACAGGGTATCAGATTACTTTAATTTAAAGCTTCTAGTGAAAACACACATTTAGTAAGTCAAATATAAAGTTATGTGGCACAGAAAGTTTAGATATCTATATTTCCTTCAAAGAGCTATTACTTTTCCTAAGCTTGCACATTTTTGAAAAAAAAAACCCCAGCAAGCTTCCCAGAAAAGACTCAAATCAAACTCAAAACTAAACCATAGGATTATACATTAACAATGATCTTGAAGATATGTAACATGAATTTAGGAAAGTGTCACAGAATCCAAAGGATAAGAAAATTCTGTTAGAATACTGTAGGGTAAAGAGTTCTATTTAAGTATATCTCTAGTTACGGGAACCACAGGATCTGCCTGTGGCACCTTTCAGAAGGAATTTTGTTTCAGGAAAATGAAATTCTCCTTTAAGTTTTGAGCTGAGAATAGGAACATACAACTTGTCTACCAACTTGGTCCTTCCTCCATCTCATTTTTTCTTCAGAGAACCTCATACCAAAAGCAATGAGAAGACTCTCCTAGCTGATCCACGCTGTCCATTTGGGATGCAAAACGCCTTGAAATTTGTCAAAGTCAGCGTAAAAAACATGTGTTCATGTTTCCAGCACACGAAAAGTCACCAAAATCTCTGGGAAAAAAATAAAAGGAAAGAAAAAAATGGTAAGTCAGTGGTACGACACCAAAATGTTTGTTGACTATTCTTCCATTTCTTTGGATTAAAATGAAAAGCCTTTTTTTATTTGGATCACTCTTTAGAAGTGGAAGTATGTATTTCATCACAATCTCAGTTAAAGTCAATAGAAATCAAGATAAATTAATTAACTTATGAACATTACCATAACAGTTTTCAGTTTTATTTTTGAGACACTGCTCCCAGCTATTATTATTCAAAAAATATTAGAAATGACACAATTACAAGATAAATAAACTCGCAATGCAGTGGGATTCTTGTAGACACTGATCTATCTAAATATCAACTCCCAAAAAATCTTTTACTAGTAATTTGCTTATCCTTTTCTTTCTGTTGAAAAGTTGCAAAAATAAATATTTTATGAAACCTTTATCATTAGATTGTTCAAAATTCAACTTAGCACTTGAAGCACCTTATGTGTCTCTTATCCAATTGACATATCAATGTGACTCTAACATATCCTTTCTCTCCCCATCAGAGTATCTGTAGTGAAATTTAGGTCAGCTGTAACAAAAAGTTTCTGCTTTCCTGAGCCATAGGGTCTGTTCATTCTATTGCAAATAATGTCATGCTCTCATGAGTTGCAGAAAGAAAAACCTGTCCTGTCCTGTTTTTTTGTTTTTATTGTGTTTTTGTTCTCTGTTTCGCTCTATATACCTGTATTTCATTTAATAGTTCCCAAAACTGCAACGAAGCTAAACAGAAAATTTACAAACTCTCAGTGAAACTGAATGGAACGATTTTCAAACATTTGAAATAAACTATTAGTAATTCTTCATAAAAATACATTTCTTCCTAAGTGCATATGATAGTCATCTTGCCAGACAAAAAATTTCATGCTGCAACTCCTTTCTTCTCTCCTTTCTCTGAATGGGCAAATTCTTCAACTAGTACCTCTGAAATGAGAGTCTGAATCAAGTCCATTGGGTGTCTTGCTGATATTTCTTATAACACACATTTGAAGAACAAAAAAAAAAAAAATATTTATACTCATTTGGAAAATCTGTAAGATATTAAATTTAGGTCTGTATGTGTGCAGTTAGATAATAGACTTATGCAGTGAATATATTTGAATCCTAACATGTTCAGTGCACCAAAATATTTCTTATATGCAACACAGAGTGCAGAGAAATTCTGAAAGTAAATATAGAAAAAGTTTAAAGAAAGAATAATTACCAGAATAATGCCACAGTTGATTTAATTTTGATGTAATATATTTACATTTAAATCTTCACTATTTTAAGAAAAGGACCTTGGGTTGTTAGACTATCCAATCTGTATCAATTTGCTCTATACTGTCTTTATATTGAAGTAATTTGTTAATGCTAGCACACAATTGAGGACATCAGAATTTAGAAGCCATGGGGAAAGTTTCAATTAGCACCTGAGGAAAGAGGAAGTTTGAAAAAATCTGTATGTATGAAGCTTATAGATGGCAATACGATTCATTTATTTGGTTGTTCTTCCTCAGATGAGATAGAAACATTAAGAAATTTCTGAATTCAGTCATATGATGAGTAAGAAAGCACTACTCTAGGGAGATATTAAAATAATTTTTAAAGGACTCTACGCTCTGATTCACTGTGCTGGCAAAGGATTACATAAATTATGCTGTTAAGGCACAATACAACGTTTCTTTACCTGAAGTCATGTTTTTTCAATGCTCACTTTCTCATTACAAAGAACTTTGATTTTCTGTTAAAAAATTCATAGATGTGTAATATGCAGACAAATCTCAGTGACTACTTGAAATGTAAATGATAAAACTGTCTTTTAAGTCATTAGGAATATAAATAAAATGATCACACTTTTTGGTAATATTTTATAACTTCCTGGTTTGTTTTTTTTTTTCTCCATAAGTTATCATAGTGCTTCAATGTATGAAAGTTTCTGATGACTCCAAAAGCCCTAACTAACTGGTGGGCATTGTTTATTTTAGCACCAAACCTAGCTGTATATGTTTATGCTACCTGTAGGTTAAATAGCCACTTCTTTTCACTATTTAAAATAAATTATAAGAGATACAAACCATAATGAACATTAACAAAAATAATTTTAAAGTACTTCCATGTTATTTGCATGAATAAATACTCTTTTTTTTTTACCACCTTGTTACAAAGGAGGTCATATTAATTCCACAAGGAAGTGAATCAGCCCCCAGCATTTTGAAAATCTGCTTTGGTATCACCGCTTGTTATGCTTTGTCAGTCAAGTGAAAGAAAGACAAATTTATTTCTCAAAAATGAAAAATCAGTGTCTTATTAATGACAAATGTATGTGTCACATCTGGAACTAAATCCCAGTGTTTAATCATACTCAATCACTTCAATAAGTAAGTTTGTTAGATGTATCTATCAGGGGCAGAAATGGAGGCTTGCTGTTTAGCAGCCTTGGTGAAGTTATGTAGAAAGGAATATTCGTTTCCTAATCAATTTATTTATTTATATTTTTGTTTCAAAAATCTTCCTATTCTCCTTCATTGCTTTACTGACATGGCAATTAATCAATATTTATGTAGTTAGGGAACCCCTCATACCTCAACCTCTAAAGACAACAAATAAATTATGCCTGTTCTTGATTTGCTGATTCTTCAGGAACTGTATGAAAGGATGGGCCTTGCCTTCCACTTTCACAGTTCACTTTATGCCACATGTCCAACTGGTAAAATATAGAAGTTTTATGAGTGCACATATAAATCAATCCTTAAAATAGTTAAATTATACCACTTGCACTTTTATTTCTATATAATCATTGCATTTCTGCTCTTTTTTAAATGGCATCTGATGTGTCATAATCATATTAAATTTTTAACTTTATATTCAGCTTCTTTTTGCATGCATGCACCAAAGAAAGAGTGACACCTGAGATACAAAATAGGGGATTTTTAATATAGAGTTGTGAAATCTGCATGAGGTGATGTGCAAGTAAAATGTCAATGGAGATAAACTCATGCACTCTCAGAAACTTCCCATTGTGGAGGAAGTGTCTCCACTGTTGTATTTCAAGAGGTACCTCCAAATTCTATCCAAAATCATAGACTGCATAACTAGGGCACTGTTCAAAAAAATAAGTGCTGTGAGCCCAGAAGAAGGACTTAGATTCAAGATTTACACACCTAAAATTAGAAAAAATTAGGACGTTCTCTAATTTATTTTGAAAAGCAAAACAAAACAAAAAACCCTAATTAAACAAGACACTACAACACTCTCTTTTCCATGAGTAAACAAAGTGTTTATCCTTAGGAAATTCTGTTAGTTTCTCTTTTGAGTTCCCTATTATTAGATTCTTGGAAAATTGCAAAACTTTGTACACTGGGTGGCCAGAGACGCTATGAAATTTTAGTAGCTTAATTCCACCTCTGTCTCAGGCCAGGTTGTTTGTGCTTGAGCTTTACTTCCTATTTGATATATACTAATTTATTTAAAATTTAACTGAGGCTCTGTTAATCATGTTTCTCATTTCCTGTATCCATTATTTGCCTCATTGGCATAAGCTGCATGATTTATGAATACCTATAGCTGTAACTAAAAAAGTCAATGGAATTTAGGATTTGAAGGAATGTGGTGCTACACAGAGTTAATATATATTGTTATGTGCTCCATACGCCACCAGAGCATGTAGTTTTATTTGGCTGTTCAAAACTGCCAGACAGCTTGACCTTAAATATTAGTCCTTCAGTTCTTCCTTTGTAGAAATGGAATGGCATTAATTTTCTTATAGCAATGTTGTGAATATAAAGTAGTTGATGCCTATAAAAACTGTTTTTGTGGTGCATTAGTCCATAATTCTCTGTTCAAAGAAGTGTTCATACAATATGAGCTAAATAAATTGTGAAATTTCAAATTGAACAATGAGTAGAAAAACAATCTACAGTCATAGCTGCTCAGTAAAATACAGTATAAACTCAAAGATAGCAGATGTATAAACAGGTCATTAAAGTCTATATCACAATGCACATAAGCAATTCTGTCAACACTGTACATTCTAAATGACTGACAGAGTACAACAATTAAGCTTAGCATATGATAGGAGGAGAAGATTCATAAAAGATATGTATTTTAAAGATTTTTATGAAAAGAAATCAAAACTACAGTCATAGCGGAGTTTGTGTTTAGACTAAGTAAATACCTATATGCTACAGTCTGCACATAAGTTAGATATTTAAATTTCCACTATAGTCAGCAGAGATCAGAATCTTGATTTGTCTACCTAATCATGGAGGTAGCTGAGACATCTAACAGATATGATTGTAGCAGGTCTGGCATAGAGCCTATTGGAGACTCTCTGTGTGGCACTGGGATGACAGCCACTGTATCCTTAGGCATCTCCAATGGTATGAGACAGCTGTGACTGGAATGCAGTTAAGTAAAGGCAAAAGTAGTTGATTTGATTTCTGGAACTGATTCCAGTTTCTCAACCTGTCTAAACTGAAAAGCAAGATTTGGTCAACGATTAGGCCTGAGCATTAGCATAAAACACATCTTCCACACTCCTTAAATTGAGCATACTCATGTGTTTACTCTTGTCCTATGTACACTTTCTCTGACAACACTGTGGTGTCAGGAATAAAACATAGGCCAAGGATTCTTCTCAAACATTGATTTGGCTAAGGTCATCCTGTGTTAGAAAATTAAGAGAAGGAATTAGATTGAACTGAGTTATTGTATGTCAGTTAGGTCTAGTCTATATTTTCTGGTTTAGATATAAAGTAGTGTGTTTTATTCACAATCTCAGTGGCTCTTCAGTGAGCACGCTGTTCAAAACACCTACTGTTGTGATTTTAATGATCAATAGAAGTAAAGAACCTGGAGATGGACTTTAGATTCCATTCTCTGCTTTCAACACTCAAACATGAATGTTCCTCCTAAGCCTTAGTAACAATTGAAAAGGGATAAGTTAGCAAATACAATCTCAATAAGTATTTTGCACTGTTTTTGTGAGGTCAGTTCAGGTTAATGCTATTCATATTCACTTTGCAAATATTTGCCTAACAAAAATTATTTGGATTCTTTAGAGGCAAATAGTTCACAAGACCAGGTGCACTGTACAAAAGATGTTTGTATTTATCAAGAGAGGAGGAGTCTATTGACTCTCTACTTAAATTACATCTACATTTCTTTCAAACTTCCTTCTGAACATGATACTACAATGCTTTTAACTCTTAGAGATAAGCATGAAGAAAATGTGCCAGTAGATAAAAGAGCTTAGTTCTCATGAAGGATTTGTGCCCTTCTGATGCATGAATTTTCTTGAAGCTTGACACAATTCTAGCTTTTCTCACAGTATATAATGCTATTGAGAAGGATAACAAAAGGCAGTCCTAAAGAAAATAGGTGTAATTAACATTTGGGAGATTTGTTTCTTTGTTTGTTTACTGAGGGTCTTTAAGGTGAAGGTTTCATGGTTAATGTCAGTTAATGATCCACTTAGAAGTTGAATCTTGATCCATGAGAAGTTGTCTCATGATCCATGAGGATTTCATTGCAGTTTGATATTTATTTTTCGTCTCCCTGTGGTGATGAATGGGATGTATCTGTCACTGGAAAACTCGTGCATTGACAGAAAGTTTAATAAGTAAAGCAAAAGATATGTGTACAAGCAAAGTAAAATAAGGAATTAATTCTTGACTTCCCAGGCAAGTGTTCAACTACCTCTAGGAAAACAGGGCTCCATGATGTGTAATGGCTACTTGTGAAGGCACACATTACTCCAAACATTCTCCCTCTTTCTTTTAGTCATTTGCTCACTACTTTTAATCATTAATAATGATGAAGCTGACCTCTTTCAATTCTCTCTTCTATAAGAGATGCTCTATATCGCTTTTTTCCCTCGCTAAAGCCTTTCCACATTGTGTAGATGCTTTAATATGTTTATCAGAACTACTGTCATCTGGCTCCACTACTGAAGGGACATTTTCAAAGATTTAGGTTTATAGTATAATATAATCAAGAAAGCCTAGGTAATTTTGAGATATCCCATCTGATTGTATTGTGGTTTTGGTTTTGCATTATTGCATCTGTAATACATCTTTGCCTGCATGCATTCTCCACCAATTTATTGCCCTGTAAGTTATGCCATCTATGAGGACAAAAGAAATACATCTCATACTTAAAGCCAAGACTTAATGGTCAATCTAATTTTAACCTCAAATGTTTAATTATCTTTAATCCAGATCTAATTATTAGAGAAAAGCAAATAAAATTAAAAAAATAAACCAAACTCTAAATCCCAAACTAGACAAAGTCAGAAAGAAACCTCTCTGATGAATGATTTTATTAGAATTACTGTGCTCACATTTCGTGCATCTACTCCTTCTGCTGTTGTCATGCTCACCCACTGCCTGTGTGATTCCTAAGCCTGATGCCCTCAGGAGGTGTGAGGATGTGTTACACTGAGTTGTCAGCTTTATGAGCCCTTTCCCATGAGAATATGGTATTATGGGGAAGTTCTTCTTGTCCATAGATTCTCTTGGGGTTATTTCCATGTTTTTTGTAACACTGCCTACATGTTTCCTCAATTGTGGAACTGTGGCTCCACAATTCTTAATTATATCTTTATTTACTATACATGTTTGGGTTTATTTACTTTGGACACTTGTTCTTTGAATACTTGTTCTCTGTTACTGCTAAAAAAAAGGCCTTGGCCCAGCTTCCAAGCTTACATTTCCTTTATAACAAATCAATGGCTATTAGTGGTTTGTTTATCATTCTGGAGCCTCTGGTGTCACGCCTACAGTTTCAAGGCACTTGCTTTCATCATAAATTTGCATTTCTGTAAATTGCTTTTTAATTTTAGGGCTGCAGAGTGTTTATTTTACACGTAATAAGTGGCTTTTATATGTTAGTTATACTAATATTTCACCATATTAAAAACATTTCTGCAGTGGGACTTCACAAAACAAAGTTCTACTAAAATTCAGTAAGAATCAGGGGGTTTAGGCAATTGGTGCTGCACCCAAATGAGCTGAAACAAAGTCCCAACCAAGACCAAAGTGAGACCAGACACAGAACACATATTCAGGATTAGTCTTGAGGTCTCAAAGTTATCATGGATTGTGACCTGTAGCATGGACAATATTTGCTGAGTTAGAGGGTCACAGGTCTCTGCGTCCAGGCTTGTTATTCTACCATTTTTCTTCTTTCACCTGTTGGTGAAAAAAGCAGAAGATGCTTCAGAATGTTCACTGTGATTTGACTGCTTCCAGTCACCTTGATGTTTTCAAACATCTTGGTTGAAGATCAACTTTTAGATGCCTTTAAGGCTGTTTTGTTAGTGTGACATTTTCTAGCTCACATTTTCTATCCAGAGGGACCTTGACAGGTGAAAGAGGTTAGCCTGTGCAAACCTCATGAAGTTCAATAGGGAAAGTGTACAAGGTACTGCACATGGGTCAGGGCAATCTCAAGCACAAACACAGGATGATCAGAGTATGGATTGAGAACAACCCTGAAGAAAAAAAGGTCATATTTGACAAGAAGCTCAATATGATCTGATAATGTGCATTTTCAGCACAGAAAGCCAACTGTACCCGGGAATGCATCAAAGGAGGGTGGCCATGAGGACAAGGGACATGTTTCTGCCCCTCTACTTCCCTTTTGTGAGTCCCTGTGGAGCACTACATACAGCTATGGGGCTCCCAACAGAAAAAGACATACCTGTTGGAGCAAATCCACAGGAGGCACACAAGGATAATCTGGCCTTAGAGGGCTAGAACACTCCCCCCTCCCCATGAAAACAGGGTGAGATAGTTGGCCTTATTCAGCCTGGAGAAGACTCTGAGGAAACCTTATTGCAGCCTTCCAAATCCTACAAGGAAGGTGGATAGGGACTGTTTTCAAGTGCATATAGTGAGGACAAGAGGTAATGGTTTAAACTGAGACAGGATAGGTTTAGACTAGATGTTAAGAGACAGTTGTTTTAAGGGTGGTGAGACAGTGTAACCAGTTGCCCAAAGAAGCTGTGGATTTTCCATCCCTGAAGTGTTCAAGGCCTGGATAGAAGGAGTCCTGAGCAACTTGGTCTAGTGGCAGGTTTCCCTGCCTGTGGCAGGATCATTAGAATTACATGATCTTTAAAGTTCCATTCAACCCAAGCTGTTGTATGGTTTTGAGATTTATGATTCCATGTCAGCATCTAACTGTGAAAGATGCAGATTGTCTTACAGTACAAGTTAGCAATCACCCTCTTGTCACAACCCCTAAGCAGGTGTGATCATTATAAATAATTGATAGGCTGAACAAAAACATCAATCCATGTGACAGGGTACTCCTATGCTTTACTGTAAAATCATGTTAATCCAGCAACTAACCTTCTATTTAGTGTCAAAAGTGCTGGATAACAAGCTCTAAACTTTTATAACAAACTTTACCAAGCTCACAAATCTCGGAAAAAAATTCAGATATGAAGTAAGGAGTAGAATATGACTGACACACTTGCTGGGATAAAACAAGAGAAAAGAGAATAAGAAAAAAAAAGGAGGAAAAGAGCAAGAAAAGGACCAGTCCTTGGATCCCATGTCCTTCTTGCTGCCATGGATGGTCTGGATTTGGAGCCAATGAAAGAAAGAGAGAGAGAGAGAGAGAGAGAAAAGAGAGAGGAACCAATCAGTTTACAGTTTACCTGGTATACGTCTCTTATGTAAAATAGATTTTTTTGCATCATCTATGCTACATTGTTCACACAAGTACAGTTGGCCCTTTAGAGCCCTCCAGAAAATGAGTCTTGGGAACTTGGGAGTCCTGAAGTCCCTTTTAGTGAGGTACCTGGGACTTGATCCTTTCTTTGATGCAGGTGCATTGAGCCTGAATCTCCAGACAGACTTGAGACCCTCGGAACTAGAAAGGAATTTAGCTCAGAACAGCACTGTCCCACCTCTATGGGTCCCTCTCTTCCAATCAGAACTCTTCTGATTCAGCAGCCAGAATACTTCAGACAAATGACGCTGGACTTGCTTGTGCATGGTCCTTCACGCTGCCTTCTTTTGAGGTCTACACTATGTCCCACCTCTTTCCACTTCCATTAGGAAGCGCCCTCAGTTCTAAGTGTAATTTCTCACCATACTGTTGTTTTCATTAACTTTTGTGTTGGTTTATTTCCTGCTTTCTGTGTTTGTTTTTTTCAGCTTTAGTTTCCATGTAGCAGTGCCAAGAGTTTGTAAATGCTGATACAAGCTGCTGAGCATGCCTTCGCAATTTTTGTAGATGACCTAATTTTAAAGTTGATGCAAATATAATTAGTTTGTACTAGATTTATTGTTGTCAATGTTTTTTATTTTGTTTTGCCATCTGGCAGGCTCTATGTTTTTTTTAAAAGGAACAGGACACTCAAAAACTAGGTCAGAAACGTTGGTGACTATCCTGTGAATGATTGCTCTTTGTTTCAGATATTGATTTCTCTCAGAGGCTATTTTTGATCATAATGTGGGGATGAAAAGATGACAAAACTGATGTTTGCCCCTTTCTTATGCTCTGATGGAACATCCTTCTGTAGAACTGACATTTCAGGATTCTGGTCCACAAATAAGAACAGATCAAATTCCACTAAAGTCTGCCTCTGGCAGTGACCAGCAGCAAATGCCTAGGGAAAGAGTAGAATAACAGAATGAACCTAGAGTAGACCTGAAAGAGGAATATTTTTCACATAAAAGTGCTTTTGTTTGCATTTATAAGGGACTGTAGAAGCACCAGATAAATAGGGGTACTTCAATCAGTAATCATACACCAGGAAATGGACTAAGTAAGCTTCTGGTGATACAAAACCCAGCAGATTTTATAATCAATAATCAACAAATATAAATTCCTCTCTAGAAATATAATAAATAGTAAGTATTATAAAGGAAGTATTAGCAGTACTGTTACAGAAAAGAAGAAATAAATTGCTATTGCTTGACAAATAAAATCTTCACAAATAAAATCAAGTTTTGCCATTATCTTGAATATTGATATCCACAGTGCTTCGCCAAGATATATCTTGATATTACCTCTTATTTTTAAACAAATCTTTTGAGTGACCTCCAAGTCCATTTGGGTATTGCACTGTCATCAGAAATAAATTCAGTTTCTTGCAGAAGAAAACTTTTTTCCCACATTGGAGTTGCCACTTTTGCCAGACTGTGTTCTCACATAGTCTGTAATAACAATTGCCTGAAGTATCAAATTACTATGTCCAAATAAAAGGAAGAAGACACAAACTCAGTAGCTGCATATTAGCTCATATTTGGAGACATTGAAGAATACCTTAAGAGTTTATTTATAGCAACCCATAGTTATATCAAGCAAATGTCATGAATGAAAAGAAAAGGTAATTTGCTGATAATAATTTGCAATGTTTTTAAATGCTGCCAACCCCAAAATTCTTAAAAATGAAAATGAGAAGACAGATCTATAGAGGAATGACCAGTGATTGAGAGCTCTGTCTGTATTTAACTCTTGGTAATCATAGGTGAGAATAGATAGCAGTTGAAGCCTTCTGCCATAAAATTTAATTTCTTTTCCCATCAATTGACTGGTTAAGAACTCTAGCATCCAAGCCTCTGGGACCAAGAAATATTTTATCTATTTATTGCCCTGATCATATACTACCTATTCTCATCATTCCCCTATAAACTGGGTGATAGATTAAGACTAATTGCTGGAAGTAAAAGCCCCAAGTAGCAGTCAACTTCATGACCACAGTGACAGCCGTAAGGTTACTTGAATTCATGGAGGAAGCTGTTGAACTTGTTTGCAGCTCAGCAAAAAAATTCTAATGGTAATAATGTATTTTAAAACAAAAAATCTAATTTACCAGAAAAATTCCCATACTAACTATTATTTGTTTCTAATATCACCAATCTTGTCATAGACACTCATCATATATCTATAATTTCAGCAGTAGAAAGAGTTCAACCAGATGATGCCTGGACTGCTGGACATACATTTAAAGCCCCTGTGAGGTTACTGTAAAAAGATACAGAATTCTGTTTTATGTTTTAGCTGGTCTGTCTAAAGCTGTGAAGAGTTAACACTACCAAGCTTCTGGCACGTCAAAAAATAGTAAATACTTAGGAGAACTCACAACATGAGAAAACAAGGGTGGCAAACACATAAATATGTATATCTTAGTGATTAATCTTATCTTAAAAAAATCTGTAAAATAATTTGGACGAATGAAGTTCAATAAGTCCCTTATTTTTTCTACTAATTATAAAAGAAGTCAGTCCAAACAGGTCAGAGCAAATGCCTGTAAAATAGTTAGGTGGCATGGATGTCTCTTCAAGTGTTTGAAATTATGAAAGTGGTTCAAAATATGTTTCTAAAACCACAGAGAAGCAGAAAATAAAATTGCATTCTGGCAAGTATTTTACTGTTCTTTACTCCTATTTCTCACTAAGAAAACCAGGTTATAAGTATTATTACCTGTGAATTAAATGATACTCCTCACAATAGCAGGAATATGACAAAGATTTAAAAAATATCTTTCAACAATCCCTCCTCTAATTATAAAACTTATTGGTATATAATGTATAGTTATAGCCATATAGTTGCAGTAAAACTTACATAAACTTCTCAAAGCATCACAAAAAACCCCCAACATAAACTCAAACAGAGAAACAAACAAAACAAATTTATAAGCCTGAATGAAACTTTATTTAGTATGAAAATTAACATACTCATCAGACAGATGCCTCTTATAATTTTTAATTAAGAAATGTTTTAGGCATTCAATAATCTGAATGTTAAGGTTTTGTCAAGATTTCTGGTTTTTGGGCTATGATATGAAAGATAGGGAGCAATATCATACAATCAGTCCTTTTGAAGAAAAAAAAATTATGGACATTCAAAAATGTTCTACGCTCTTCATCTTAGGTGAAGATATAGCCCTGCTAATCTGATTGAGGTGTTAGAGCTGTGTAAAAAGACGGAGATTTCATCATTTTCTGGAGTCTATATCTTCTAGTGAGTTAATTTACACAACTTTTTGACCATTTCAGACTGTAAAACATCCTCCAGCACTAAAAGTGGTAAACATTAGGTTTATATTCTGCTTTGAGGGACAAGCATTAAAACATCAGTACCATCTTTGTAGGATCCCATCTGCTGTTGGTATGACATGTAGAAACAACTCTATCTGATTTATTCAGTTTAAAAGATAAATGACTGCAACTTGTAACATAGATAACAAGCAGAACATTTGAAACATATCCAGAAGAGTTTGGGACACATCTTCAAAAAGCACTGCAGGAATATCCTCAGTGCTTTTGGTATCTCACTGTAAATTTCCCTACGTAGGAGCATATATGTGTGTCCTACATAGGCAATTTTTTGTGTGTTAAGGAAGGGAACTTTCTTCTGGGGTTGAAAAAAGATATATTAGGTCTTTGAATTTGAAATAATGTGATCTTGACTTTTTTTGCAATGGATTTTTTTTGGGGGGGGCTGGTTCAGAAGACTTTTGGGGGGAGCGTGGAGGAAGGTTGTTAATTCTATTTACCTCATGGTGGTTTTATTGTTTATATTCAGAGAGCATTTATTACGTTAGTCCAGCCGATTGAGTTATCACCATGCCTTGGCTTTCAGGCTAAATTTACTCAGTCATAAGTACAAGCAAAACATGTTTATAAAGATTTGGTAGGTATTACCTACAAATCGTTGAGTATTCAAGTAAAAAGGTTGTCAAAAAACGTCAGTTTTATTACAGCTTCACTCATACCATCCCTTTATTTTAAAAGAAGGAAAAAGAAATGTTAAGACACGTTTTATAATATGCAAAAGCCTCATAGTGACAGAAAATACAGAAACTTAAGCTAGTCTCAAAGAGAGATAATCTTCACCTGGAGAACATCACATCATTTCCAAGAGATATGGTCACCATATGGCTAAGTAATTCTGATATGTAATATGAAACTAATGAAAAAGTAAAAGTACAAAGGATAGAAATTCTCTGAACCAGAAAATATTAATCTTAACAGTAAGGCACCTTCATATGATTTGAATAAGTGTTATGGTAAAAGTATTGAACTGAAAAGTGTGTGGGGTGTGGTCCTATGAAATCAGTTGTATAGTAGAAAATACAGTCTCTGAGCACTACAGAAATTCAAACTCGTTGATATAGATGCTTCTTTAGTCAGAATTTGCACAATGATAATATATACAAAGACTGTGGTTAGGTTATGCCTTCTACATGGGTAGCAGAAGCAATTTCATAAATATTAGGTGTAAGTATTTAAAATTGGCTTCCCCTTGAATCAACAGAAGGATTTCTTTTCAGAAGAATGTTTTCAGATACATAGGAATTAATGGAACTGCTTTGAATAGTTTTTTAAGTCTCTCTGATGCAGGCAACAGAGTGTGGTGAAGATGAAAAACAGTTTCTCAGGTCATAAAAAGCCTTATAAATTCCACAAGATTTAACAAAATATTTTTGCCCTCTTGCATATTCAGTGTAAAAATCCTGCATGACATCACATCTCAACAAAAATGCAGGAATTAGCTCTATCCTACCATAATGTTTAGTTGCATTAAAAAAAAGTCTTTAATGTTTAGACAGAGCCCATACATAAGGATATTTCTAGAAATTTTTTTTTTTTTAATATACTCCACTCTACAATAAATAATTTCTCATGAACATCTGAGGGTTTAATTTGCTACTTCTAAATTTTATCATTTTAAAATCCATTTCATTTATTAAATAATCACAATGTAAACAACAATAACTTGGAATCTCAGTAGTATGGGGGTTTTTTAATTTATTTTGGAGAGTTGTTTTTTGAAGACTGTTTGCTTTCTGGTTTTACTTCTCCTTGGATGTTTTGAACATTGTTGTATTACCAACAATAGTTTCAACTCAAAGACTAAACTGTAATTCTACATGAAATATTATTCATTTTATGTTCTATAAGCAGTGATTTTGTCTATAAGTCATTACAAAGAAGGAGTAAAATGGAGAAGGAAAAAAATTATACCATTATATAACTGACAACTTTTAATTCACTATAACATCAAAGAATAGTAAATAGTCTTTGCTCACACACTTTCAAACAACACAAAAGAGTCTGAGCGGAAAGGTAGAGAATTTGTCTTTAATATATAAAAATATTTTCACTGCTGTCTTTTACTTGGCTGAGACTTTCAAGGATACAAAAAAGTAAGAGAACATTATTTTAGACTGTCTATTTCTGTGTTTCACTTAGTCTATATGTAATAGATATATAAGCAACTCAGACAGAAACTCCTGAGATAGGTCACCCAGACATAATCCTAGAGTTGAACGGAACAAAGTCATAAGTAGTCTAAAATGCTGGGATTATGAGCTCCTGTGCCTTGCCCTCATTTTCTGCAGGGATTTCAGGTATAAATCAGCAATTCTTACTATGATTCTGTTGTGACAGAGTGTGAATATTGCAACATTTTCCTAATCTGAGCCCAAAGGCATCCTGTGAGATAGATAGATAGATAGACAGATATAATCAATTTCAAGTCAAAGACAATTTTTGTCTAAATCTGAATTTGCATAAATTTTTCATAAGTCTAGTAATTCAAAATTATTAAAAATTACAAACATTTTATATACTTATTTTGTTTAAGGTTTTTATCTACACTTGAAGTCGGTAGGATGACACAATTAAGAAAGTTGAGGATGAAATGTTGAGAATGACGCATGAGGATGACAAGAGAACAAATCATTTTTTCCAAGAAAGAGATCTGGCCATTAAAAAGGATGTGCTGGTAGTTTTTGTGCTTTTTCACTTAATGATAAAAATACATTAAATGTTTCAGTAACAGACATTGGGCCCCTTCATCCAGAAAGTAATAATAATAAATCTTTCTGCAGTGAGAGCAATCACACTTCTAAAATTATCATAGACATTCTTTTGCCATTTCTGATGCACCTACAAATTTGTGGAACAAAAGACACCTTTGCAATATCTACTTGTCAACACAACAGAAAACCCTGTAGGTTTCTGAGTCTAATAATTGTTTCCTCAGACAGTCAGTGCCTAAGAGTAGATGATCATATACATTCATTTTACTCCCTTTTAAAGAATCATGAGACTAGATTCTAAGGCAGAAATCAAGCAAAAATTCAGTAAGTATTCAGTCATCTATAAATCAATGACATTTTGTAAACCTTTTAGAAAGAGACAGAGGAGAAAGAGAATGTGGGGGAAAATGGGAGTCCTAACATGAATTTGACATGAATGACAGAAGATATTCAAATTCTGTTGGCCTCTTCTCCCAGGCAGCTACCAACAGGACAAGAGAAAATAGCCTCAAGATGCATCGAGGGAGGTTGGAAACTACAAAGATTTTCTTCAGTGAAAATGTGGTTAAGCATTGAAATGGGCTGCCCAGGGTAAAGCGGTGAAGTCACTATGCCTGGAAGTGTTCAAGAAATGACTGGAGGTGACAGTTAGTGCTACGGTATCAAGGTGGCATGGTGGTGTTTGGTCAAGAGTTGGACAGTGATCTTTAAGAGTTTTTCCAACCTTAATGGTTCTATGACTGTGTGATTTGAAGGGATCTCCTCCATTTAAGGAGAAGCAACTGTGAGTCATGTAGAATACCCAAGGCTGTGAAAAATGTTTACAGATGCTTATATTTAGAGAGCTGAATTTAGCCTCAAGTACTCATATATGTCCTTATCATACTGTGCTTCCTCCTCTTGAATGCAAGAAAGATGAAAAAGACAACCATGATCTGACCTCTCTGTTTACCAGCCAGCTGTACACTTTGAGACTCTGGAAAATAATTCTCCCCTCTAGGCAGAAACCTGCAAGACCCTGACCCAGACCAGTGAAGTCCTACAACACTTCATCTTTTGTGTCATGTCTAAATGGCATGGTAAATATTCACTAAGCTTCTGTTTGTAAAGCTTCTGTTTTTCAGCTACATTGGTACTAGTTTCTCCTCTATTACAGGCCAGATTGATAAAGGAGCATGGTGTTACACTTCCATCTCTCAGATTTCTTTCATGTTGCAATCTATTCTAGAAAAGAAATATCTTCAACTTTTAAATAGATAATACATTTAAAATGTGACATCTTTGTACAGCATGAATTTGAAGATATATTGTCATATGTTTTGTATAATAAAATATAATAAAATTTTAATAATTGTTTTAATTATTGCAAAAAATGTGGCATTGTAATATGACAAATTTTAGAAGTATTAAGGTTTTTAGAAGATCATAATTTCTTTCCTATTTTCTTACCATCTCACTCTCCTCCTTTAAAGTGAGCAGAGTTGCTGACAGCTGAACTTGATGATAAGGTAGTTCTGTTTGTCAGCCAATAGAGGGAACACTCAAACCTGGCCCTCCTGCAAGATAACAGGATGAAGTGTTTCTGTCGAGACACTCGGACAATCAAGGCTTTCTTTCTTGTGCTTTGTTACTGTAAACTATTACGGGTGACCTACTTTCTTTATCCTCTCCAATAATGTAGAAGAATATCAGATTCAACTAAGCTGCCAACATGGTTTGTAATTTCCAGTTTAGAAAGTAGCAGTATCCAAAAGGAAAGGTGGTGTATAAGATTACCATTTCAAGCTGCATTATGCTAGAAAGCCAAGGTCAAATAAAACTTTGTAAAAGACCTGAAATCTGACAGCTGATTTCCAGTATAAGGTGAGGTTTTTTTAAAGTTTTACATGAATCATCTTAAAAATTAAGTTCAAACTTAATTTTAATTGTTTAAACTTCATGAGATAGACCTTTGTAAGCTTAGCTAACAATACCTGCTATGTGAAAAAATATTTCAGTAAAATTTATCATTGAAATCTTTTGAGGAAAAGAAGTTGATAAAAGTACATCAAGCATGAGGTTATTAATATGAAAATAAAAATCTGACCTTGCCTTCCATTTGATGTCTCAATTAATGTGCCACAAAAAAATGTTACTTCTTTCACTTACGCTGAAATGGATATGCAGGAAACTTCTGACTGCAGCATGAATTGTGTGAATTCTGGTGCAGAACTGGCTCAAGAATTCTAGGAAAACATTCACAAGAGCCATAGAGATGGCTGAAAAGTTTCATACTACAAGAAAACTCAGTTTTGTTAGTTTGAGTTCAAATGACTGTAGAGAATAAATTACCTTGTCTGGACACTGCAGAAAAGAGTAAAAGAAATCATTATGCATGAAGGTATGCTACAGAGATACAGAGTTGCTAATGTGTCTCACAGCAGACAATTCATATGTTCACTTAAATTCCTCTGAAATGTAAGGACATTGAACAGCAGGACACAGTCCTGGGTTCCAGAGCACTTTCTCTGGTTGCTTCTGTTCGGTTGGCTTTTGGTTTGGATCTTCCTAAATAAGAGTAATACAATAAAAAAGGCAACTATTCTAAACAGTTGCAAAATTTCCTAATTAGTACCTAATATCTGTTTTCTAATCCTTATATCATCATTATTCATACTTTTGAATATTTGGTTGCATGTCTTGGTTTTAGTTATATGTTTCACCTCAATAATTTTTTTATGCTTTTCCTGCTATTTTCCATTGGGGCAAGCTTGGAAATCAAGTTAGAAATATGCTTCACATTATTGGCAAACAATATAGAAATCCTTTTAACTCAAGATGCTTCGTAAGAAAACCATTGTTAAACCAGAGAGTAGGATTGTAAAGTTATTTATTGCATATTTAATAATCAAGCAGAAAGATATCTGTTCTTAGGTTTAAGAGCTATTTTAATTAGGTAAAGTGTCAGAAGACCAAACACTTCATTGCCAGTCCACTTGTCCATTGTTCGAGAGCTGAACACCAGTTCATTCCTATGCTTCCTCTCTGTATTTAAAGTTTCACTTTAACTAGAGCTAGCCTAGAATATCTAAATCTTTGTGACAGTATTCAGTATTTATCTATTTGAAAGACTACAAAGAATAGAATAATGTGTAGGTAATCTTTTCTTGCAACTTCTTTTTCCCCCTGTTCCTTATATAATCCCTAATGATCAGCCAAAACTGCACTAAAACAAAAGTGTTTGTACAACATTAACTGTTGCTTTAAGTATAAAGAGAAAGTAGGGATTAACCGAAGTAAGCAAAAAACCTTCTTAAGTAACTTAGTATGTTTTTGCAAAAAAAGCCAGTTATTCTTCAGTTGTATTATCACAATGAAAAAGAAATACGTCTCTGTTTCTGCTGTCATGTATATATTATTTCTTCATGATCTGTTATTGTTACCTAGAATTGGTACAGAAACACATGAAAGTTCCTGGGCTATTGCAGATAGAAGAAAGTCTCAGCAGATCATTCAGTATGAATAAACAGATTTAAATTTAATATAATTCATGGCTAAGAATTATCTTCACAGAGATAATTCAGTATGTTATGCATATTAGTGCCAGAGAGGTCACTGGTTCGTATTTTATTCAAAAGGTAATTCTGGAAGGAATAACACTTTTATAGAAATCCTCTAACAATGGTCCTGAAAAAGTAATTCCTTGAAAGCGATGTTGAATTAGGTCATCAGCGCAGCCTGCTGTGCTGTCAGTTTTACCTTTTCCCAAAAGGCTAACATAACCCATGTGAGGATTTTGTACTTTGTAAAGAAGACTGGAGAGAAGAAAGTGCTATTTAGCACAATTTCAACTTAGCAGCCCCGGAGTTCATTTATTCATGAATGTTTAAAAAAAGTATACGATGCTTAAGAGACTTTAATGAAGCAGAGCTGTAGTTCTCGAAGTACTGAATTTCATGGATACTGAACTTCATACAGAACATAACTGTATGATAAACATGATATATAGGACATCAAAGTTTCTAGACTTTTTCAGATTTTAACAAAAAGATCCTATGCCTTATGATTATGTGTGTATCTATTATATTATATCAAGAAATAGAAACCCTAGTTATCTAAAGACCAGTCAAATAAATCTTCTTAGAAGCAATTGATACAAAACTCATACATACGGAATCATCTTCCGAAAGCACCTTTTAATATTAATTCATTTAGGTTCTGTTCTGAAAGTGCTGACAGGAGAAAACAGGAGAAAGAACTTTCACTTTGTTAAGAAATTTATTTTATTTACAGCTTGTTTACATTAAATCTTCTAGCATCTTGTATAACAAGACTGATGCTGATGATATTGGAGTACACTCAAAATAAACAGTTCTATGGAAATTGCAAGTTCTGGGCACCCTTTATGAAATTTAAAAGCCCTCAGAAGCCGGAAGTATACTTTAGTCATTCATCCATTAAAAATAATTAACTAGATCTTCAAAAGGTATTGATCAATGTACCTCAAAGTGTAACTCTAAATTATATCAGCCTGGGATCTGACTTGTTTCAGAAATGAGCATGAATTACTACACAAGCAATCTGCTGATGGAAAAGGCTGAGGTGATGAATTTTAATCAATCTTAAGTCTTATATTTTGGGATTAATTTTTGAAGGAATGTATGAATGTCTGAGAAAACAGACCATTCCAGATGAAAACAGACCTTTGCACAGAAAAGTACAGTATTATGAAAGTGAAAACATAGCAATTTGCAAGTTTGTTTAGAAGAAGTAGAAGAATAATACATCAACAAATATAAGGATTAAATCGCAGTGAGCTGATGACATTTCAAACACTCGTGCTGAACATGCTTTCCTGGACAAACATTCCCTACTTTTGTGACAAGACATACGGCTTCCAGTATCTGTTATACTTCTCAACCAGGAGAAAATCTGTAAAAATTTATGATTTCTGATTTTTTGCATAAAAGTAAAAAGATAAAATATATTAGTGTTATGATGGTACACCTATACTTGAGTTTACTGATACAGCAAAGATCCCTTTTTATTAATGCAGTGTCATTCAGAATAAATCTGAACATTCGATGGATCATTTGAGTTTACCACAAAGCTTGAAAGTATAGATTTAATTGGCACACACTAGATAACGTTAAGAGTAATGACTTCGTAACTAATCAGTCTAGGGAGGACTCAGAGGAACCAACCTTAAAGGTCTTCAGTGTAGATAATTTATGGCTGAAATAGGCATTCTAGGTCTCCCTTTACAATGAGTGAAGGAGAGGATTTTTTAATTAATGAACTAACTTGATAAAATATGGATGTAAGACTAACATGAATTGCATCCTAAAAATTATTTCTCTTCATTGTCATTTAAAGGAGATTGACTTGAACTGTTTAGTGCAAATGTCTTCATCCAATTAGGTAAATATCACCATCAGTGTTAGCTCAATGAAATTTACTTACTAAATCTGAACTTCAAGATTTTTAGTTCCTTTGTTTCTGAGATTCATAAATCTTGTGCATTTTAAGTTATATAGGAAATATAAAAATACAATTTCCAAATTAAATGGAAATCAGCAAGATATAGGATTTTTTTCTCTGCTATATAGATGTGGGAAAAATTAAAAAACTTAAATATTTATGAATAATTTATCTTCAATTCTATTTCCATAATATTACCTTGAAGATAAAATATTATGTTTTTCAATATTATTGGTTATCATCAGGTACCAAATATGACAATGTGTAGGAAAGTCTAATTAGAATATAATACAGTCTAATTATACACACAAGACTATTTTACTTTCTCTTCTATACAAGAATTATATTCTCTTAAGTCAATTATGCAGACAAGTTAATATCTTTTCAATTAAAAAAAATGAAAAATAAAATTACTATAAACCTTTTTCCTGGTCATCCTATAACAACAAAGTAGAAGAACATCTTTTTTACAGCATGTTAACATTTTAGTTCATCTAGAGATCCTGTTTTTATTCGTTACTTATTTATTCTTTTCTCAAAGTATACTTATATTAGAACATGGAATAAGGAAGGAAGGCCTGGAAGGCGTGGAAAGAAGGCACAGAATGAAGGAAGGAAGGAAGGAAGGAAGGAAGGAAGGAAGGAAGGAAGGAAGGAAGGAAGGAAGGAAGGAAGGAAGG
>JAWWMU010000001.1:69883615-69898455 GCA_035048155.1 Cinnycerthia olivascens | reverse complement strand
CAGGGAAGGGGAATTCACCATTCTTCTATACTCTTGTTTAAGTCTGTGTATTTAATATAGATTTTTTTATTTAATAGTATACAAAGTTGTTATGCTTAAAGGTTAGGTGATGTGCACATGACGACCTCAATCTGATTTTAATACAATATATCAAGACCTGTATTCTATTATATGCATGTATGTTCTACTTTAATTGAGACTAGCAAGGAATTTGCTTCCTCTGTACACTGCCATTTTTCATTCCACTCCCACTGTGGGTCCCATAGAGCTCCAGTTTTCACTGGATTGTCAATTCTATGAGCTAGATTAAATTAATGAGTGTGACAATCACCTGAAAGCATCATAGGGAAGGTAAAAACATTTTGTACAAAGTTGTATGGTTCTTTCCAAGTTCAGCATTAAGAGATCTGAAACAATCTGATGAGGCCATACTTCCATTGTCATACCTGGCACGGGGACAGGAGTCAAACTCATTTCACAGGACTGTAATGCTCAGTTTCCTACGAACCCTTATCAAGGCTTCTGCCGCTCTCCCTTCTCACGTACGTCAATCTGACTTACAGTGCCTTTTCTTTGCATAAACAGTGATAAATCAACTAAACCTGACCCATAAGTATTGCGTTATCACATAAAGGGGAACCCATTGTTTTGTAGGGATTTTTTTGTGACATCCATAGAATTTGTATTAATTTGCTATTTTGGTGTTTAGGCAGGGGGAAGAGGGAAGGGTTATAGAGAGGTTTTTTAGGGGGAAGTTGTTGCCAATTTTTTTTTCTGTTTTGTTCTAGGAAAATTACTAGGCACTTCAGACCACCTACAAGAATAACAGTGTAGTTTATAACCTGAAGCTGATGTGCAAGAGATATTGTTTTTATTCTACAAGAGGTTCAAGTAGCCAAATATTTCATAACTTCAGCTGTATTTTAGTACCTCAGCATGCATTTTGTTTGTGTTTTGCTGATTTTGCTAATAAACCAAATCTGGATGAACAAGTGCTCAATTTTATTTTCATTTAGAATGATTTTAGAATGTAAAAAAAAAAAAAAAAAATCAATATGGAAAAGCAGTCAGTGCTTCCTTCTCTTTGTCTGTATTTACAAATGCATTGTGGAGCCAGTGAAATGCTGGTGGTAACAACTGGTGAATCTGACCCAATGAGGCAAGAGCACCCTGGTAGCGGTTATGAGATCTACTGGTTGTTATTAATTTTTTTAATAAAACTTTGTGATATTTTCTTCTAGTTTAGTAAGAAAACTTTTGACTTTAAACTTTTTAAATTAGTGATAGATAGATTATACTTTCTTTACTCCTTTGTGATATTATTACTACAAGAATCTGAAGGGAATTTCCAAATTCTTTCATTATGATGTAAAATCCAAGTTTCAGCTTTATCATAGCTTGTGAGTATTTGGAATTATTGTCTAGATATAAAAATAAAATATATATAAATTATTCATAGTAATAATTTTCTGACATTCTTCTCTGCCGCTAAGGAGGAAGCAACAGAAGGGAATGGGTTAATTTTCCTTCTGTTCTGGTCATCAATTTTCCAAAGCATAGAAAATGTTGGAATATTACCATGACATTACAAATAAATCTGTCCTTTATATAAATAGAGAAATGGAGCTATGGTTCCTGAGATCATATCGCTTGATAACACCTCATGTGGTGAATAAGGAGATCATAAGAAAAGGAGAGACAATTCAATCCACTTAAACTCTCTTGTAGAGCCAAAGAAGTCCTTTGGTGTACAAAAAAGAAATTAACTATTTTTCTCAGTTATTCCAGTCAAACAAAATATATTACCTCTCCCTATGAGTTTTACCTCATTTAATTCCAGGTCAAGTAGAACAAAGGGGTTTGCCACTTTGCTCAGGTAAGATAATGACTTAAATAGTGACTGATTGCACCTCCTGACATCTGATGCCATGAATTGTTAATGAACTGCACAGATTTTCATACTTTTATATCTATCATAATGAAAACACTCCCAGAAGAATGAGTTTGGACTATGTGTGGCTTTTTTATCTATGTCAACATCTAATCTTTTTTAGCATCTAGACATTTAGACATCATGCCACACATGCACAAGTCAACTTCATTTCATAACCAGCAATTTTTTTAAAGGAAATAAAAATACAAAAAAAAAAGTAAGTAAGACTAGTGCTTAAAATACCAAAAAAAAAAAAAAAAAAAAAAAAAAAAGAGTGAGTCTAGTGCTCCTACCATTGCCACATAATAATATCAGAACATATGAAATATCCTACTGGGTCAGACAGTCTGGGTCAATCTATCTAGCTAGATGTGCTGTCTCAGACAGTGACAAGAGGGGATGTTGTTAAGGAAAAGAGCATGAGCCAAGATAATGGCTTACTCCATCCCTTTTGTATTTCTCCACTATCCAGAATTCTTGTAATAGGGTCATTAGAAAGTATATCCTTGCATGGTCCTTGTGGTAAGTTAACCTTGGCTGGCTTCCAGATATCCATCTGCCGCTTTCACTTTCACTGCTCAGCAACAAAGGCAGAGAAAAATAATGAGAAAGAGCTTACAGGTCAAGATAAAGACAGGGACATCACTCACAAATTATAGATACAGGAAACAAATTAATTTACTTGGGGAAGATCAATTTAATTTATTGCCAATTAAAAGGAGACTAATATAATGGGAAATACAAATAAGAATAAAACCCCTTCTTCCCCACCCCTCCTTTCTTCCAAGGATCAACATCACTCCTGACTTCCACCTACTTACTACCCTTGAGTGGTGCAGTGGGATGGGGATGGGGCTGTGGTTAATTCACAATACTTTGTCTCAGTTGCTCCTTTCTCTTTCTGCTATTCCTCTGTTACAGGATGAGTACTTCCCATGGGAAGTCCTTCCTTAAAGAACATCTCCCACAGGTTACAGATTCTGCCAGAAAGTATGTTCTTGCACAGGGTCTCTATGGAATGCAGCTTCCTTCAGGGCATAACCACCCCAACATGGTGGCCTTCATGGCTTGCAGGATGGGTATCTGCTTTGGTCTGGTTCTTGCCACAGGCTGCAGTGGGACAATCTGCCTCACCACAGTCTTCTCCATGGGCTGCAGGCATTTGGAGCACCTCCTTCCCCTTCTTCTTCACTGACCTTGGTGTCTGCAGGGCTTTTTCTCTCACATTTTTCTCCTCTCTTGTACAGCTCTCAAGTATGTTATCATAGAGATGCCACCAAAGTTCCTTACTGGTTCAACTTTGGCCAGAGGCATATCTGTCTTGGAGCCACTTGGGGCTGTATTTCTTACACATAGGGGCAGCTCTTTCCACAGCCACTACCTTTGCAGCTCTATCACTACAAAAATCTTGCCACATAAGCCCCCCAAAAATGTGGTTTTGGAGTTGTCCTCCTGGAAGATGCTAATTGGTTTTTTGGATGTGTATTTTTCATAGACCTTTTTTGCATCCACGCCTTTTTGTTCAGTGTGTTTCAGATGATTTCTAACTTCTATTTTGAAAAATGACACCCTTTATATGCCTGAAACCGATATCCTTCAAGTTTCACAAATTGTTTCGTGACTGTTAATGTTCAATTTATTTACTCTTTTCATGATTTTCTAAATCTCAGGCATATTTCTCCTCAACCTGCTCTATTCCAAGAACTCCAGTTTTATTAAGCCCTATTTTAAGTCAGTTGCAATATCCTGATCGTAAGTGTATAGCGGTCCTATTCTGTACCTCTTCTACACCCACCTCAAAGTTCTTGAAATTAGGAGAGAAGAAATGAACATAGTTCTCAGGATGCTGTTATTTTATTTTGTAGGAAATAATGTTATCTCTCTTCATCCTAATGTCTTTCCTGTTCATTCTGAGTACCTCACTGGCTTTTCTGACTGCCACTGAACCTGGAAATGGTTATTTCAGGAAACAACTGTTTATAACTACAGCATAACTTTCCATAGCTTGCCTTGCAATGTCATAGGTTGCAGTATTTATAAAGCAGAATATGATTGGAGATAATCTCATCTTTTGTATGACAACTGCATTCATTGTTGGATAAACAAGTAAAAGATCATTCTGGAAACTCTAGTCCTGCTGTCTTCTAACTGATTCATTAACCAGAAAGCTGGTGTTAAAAAGAACTACAAATCAAGGTAAAATTATTGCTAAAATATCAAAATGTCAAACAAATGTCTTTAATAGGTATTCTGAGTCTCTATGTTTAGGAAAAATGCAGCATGAAATAGTAACAAAGAACTATGTTTGAAGGCACATGGTATTTGTTCTGGGCTTTTGCTTACATGGAGATCTCAAGTTATTAAAAAGTTGCTATAATAGTACATTTTACTTTAGCATAAGAAAGGGGAAAAGTAGACTAAAGGCAACATAGAGAATATTATTAATATTATTAAGTATATAAAAAGTTTTTAGTTGTTTAAGTCCAAAGGTAGTCATATACAATAACTAGCTGGTCTATCTGACAGAATAAATTAACAACTTTGGAGTTTAAAACTGCATAATTTGGAAACAGCAATAAAGACAATTTGTAAACAGGAAAGGCAATGCTATAAAAGTAATTCATACTTTTTTTGGTCAAAAATCCTATAAATCAAAAGCAAGGCTATTTATACAAATTCTTGACACTTTTTTTCCCCATAATGATAATTTTCCAAATAATGATAACAATAGTCATTCATTGTCTTTTGACTTTTATTATGCTTTAATGCATATACATGAAATGCAATGATTTTAAATAAATTTCTTTCTGGCTGTATATTTTTGCAGGCCACACTTAAATGAGTTGGTCCTGTTTGCTTGGTAATTGTAATCACCGAGCAAATCAGGAGAGTATCTCTAGGAGAAAGTGAAATTTGTTCTAGTTCTATTGTGCTTGTTATGAGAATATAAATTAAATCCATCCATATATCCAAGTTTTTTTTTTTTTACACCTAGAAAATAATACCTGTTTGAGTTAATACAATGAAAATAAGTTGAAGCAAAAAAAATTGTGCAACACGTATTTCAGAATTATTCTAAAGAACTAAAGATTTTCCAAAGACTTTAGTTTTTTTGACTTCAATAAGAGGCAAAATTTTAAATCAGTTAAGTTTTTAGAGACAGTATTTTTCCCTTTGTGGGAAAACAAACAAATATACAAAACAATATACTATTAGACTGCTTTAGGAGCTAGTATGTCCTGGTTCCTAAGACTGGAAAACAAAATAAACCTTTTGCAATATCACTGATAAACTCTTGGGTGACACATTTTTTAAACTATCCAACTGAACTAGACGTGTTGGCAGCCACAGACATTTTAGCTGATTTTGATAGGAACAGATTTTTCTTCCACTCCTTTTCTTTTTATTTTCTATTGTATATATCTATACATAAGGCATCATTTAAGCAGCAGCTTTATTTTTGCTTTAAATGGTTGGAGATTAGAAAATTGAACTAGAAATCAAGTTTAATTGATTTAGAATGTAAGACCTCCATCCTTGACAGATAATTGAATTATTTAATGAAGTTATTAGTAAGAAACTTGGTTTATGGTTCAACACTTTTATTCCAAGCAATATTGCTAGTTATCACTGACAGAGCGATTATGAAAAGTCATCTACATGAAAGTGCTGCTGATTAGCTACTCATCTTTTATCAGACAAATTTTAGCCACAACATCTCACTTGTTCAGCATTAAACTGACTAGGTCTGCACTAGTTTTATAGCTGCTTCTGAGAGGCTGTAAGCACAGAATGCTCTGAGTTACTCATTTTCCCATCTGAAGAATTCTCTCTAATGAGTTGGTAAGTGAAGGCAGCTAAACAGAATAATACATACTCTGGAGGGCATACATGCCACTCCCATTTCTGAGGGTGTGTTCCAAGCTCACTGTATGGAATATGGGTGAAGCTGAAAGTGATTGTTGCCCCAAAATTTTTTTTGAGGATGTCACTGAATTAGATCATCCATGAAAGGAATTTCTTCCCTTACAAAACTAAGAGTACTAAAGAAAGGGGAGCACTTGAAATAAAATATTCTCCTGCAGCTACTGAGGGATAAGTGAATCCAGTGCTGAGAGGGCCGTCAGGTCTCATCAACAGTTCCACAGGATCTATGAAGGATTGGAAAATATACCCATCTGTTAAGTCTCAGTGTGAGTTATTTTGACCATTTGTGATTTGCAGGCTTATTTTTCTCTCCTCTAAAAATAAAATGATGAACTAAAAAGCAAAACAACAAACACTCCCTCCCCTCCTCATGTTTGCACACAATTTAAGATTGTTTTCTGAGAAAATCAGGTCTCCTGGGCCTTAATCTCTTTCCAGTGCTTTCACATCAAATGTTCAGTTCTCTTCAATATTTCTGTCTGTGCCTCAAAGCCCTTTGTGAGACTGATAAATCGGATAACTTATTTTTTTCTTCTGTTTTACAGTCTTCATCCACCTGACATCTATAACTCATCAGATTTCTAAAAAAAGAGGGCAGTTATCCAACAACAATGGAAACAAGATTAAGGAATTCACTATTATGATGATGAAGCGCTCAAACATCACCAAATTTTGAACAAAATATATTCACTTCTTTGAGTTTTGTTTTCCCCCAGTAAGTTATTTCTTGCTATTAACTCAAAGGGTTGAAGTGAAATGCTGATAGTCTGTCATTATTTTTTTCCTAATGAAAGGAAAATACTTTTGATAAACTTTTGATACTCTTATGGAAAGTGACACAAAAATTAAGGGAAAATACCAAACTTCAGTTTTATACCAAAGATTGTTTAGCATAGTTTAAATAATTTATTAATGTTATTATGAGTTTCTATTCCAAAAAAAAAGGAAAGCGATGTTTATGAAAAACTTCATAGCCATATTTCAGTTTCTGAAAAGAGAATCCAAAAGGTTTCAGTTCGACAAGGAATGACTTACAAAACCATGGTATTTTTAAAGTTCTTTGCAATAGAATTTAGTACAAGTAAGATACATGTAACATCTTTTCTGATGCCAGCTCATCCAAGAATTTGTATCCATAGATGATATAGATTTAAGAGGGATTTTGAGAACAGTGAAATAATATGCTTTCTTGATTTTAATTTGAAACAGTCTTTCTTAAGATTTTTGTTATTGTTTAACATCTGTATGAAAGAATAATAAAAAAGTAATGTTTATTGAAGAAGAAAATGGACATTTTTGAGTAATCAATTATCTTTATTGAGGTGCAACTAATTTCTTTCTATTTCTTCTACAAATTCCATCTTCAATCTCCCAAATGAATTTTATCTGCACTGAATAGATTTTTTTAGGGGGAATGAAGGAAATTAGTTACCAAAATCTTTAAAGATGAAGTTCCATTTTGTGCGTGGTGACACTGCACTTATATGTATTGATAAAATTATAAACTACATATCTATGCTTTTTATAGGTAGATAAAGTATTAATATCTTTTACAGACTCATTCTGAGTCTGATGTCTTTTCTGGATTGAATGCTTCAGAATTGCTTATCTTTCAACCTGTGATTCACCAATTAAGCTAAATGTAACATTTCCTCAGTTTCCTGACTGCTTCTCCACAAATCAGTTTTTATTCTCTTCCTCTTTTAGAATTCTTAAATGGTAAAAGGTTTTGATTTCAGATGCTCTTTTACAGAAACTTAATTAAATTTATTTTACCTGGCTTTGAAGTACCAGATGACTTCCTCATTAGTTAATCATATTAAATCCAAATTTGAACCTTAATTTCAATAATTCTACAGTAATAGCCTTTCAAGCATTCCCTCAACCAGCCACTAAGTTTCTTTATTAATTACCTGCTTCAACTTACCTTATTTGGGTCAGCCAGCAGGAATCAGAGAGTTGACCCCTTTTTGCTTCTAAAAGTGAATGCAAACTTTACCTACTGAAAGACACTTTTCTATGTCATCTTTAAATATACATCTTTAAATAAAAGAAAGACAGAAGATAGTTCTTCAAGCAGGTTTTGTAATAAGATTTATATTCCATCAGAATATATTATTGACCAAAAGTGCAAACTTTCAACTAGGAAAAAAGAGTTTTCACAATATGATAAAAGCTATTCTTTACATTTATGAAATAGATGGATGTTTTAATTTCAAATATATCTCAGGAATTTTCATTTTTAAAAAATAATTTTTTTTTAAAATAATAATTTAAATAAATCTAAGTAACTAATTCAACTTCCTCAAAATAAATATTATCTACAGTCTTATCTTACTTTTAGTTAATTAGTTTAGTGAGCATGGCTGATTTATAAAATGTGGCTTCCTCCTTGAGGTTTGCTCCTTCTAGCATACATATGAGCCTAGCACACAAACTTTAGCTTCTCATGGGAGGATAACTGCTGTAATTTTTTTAACCTTGAAATGAGCATTTCTTTCCAGTGGTGTTGCAAAAATGGTCCAGTTCTGGTCAGTTTTGTCCTGGTTTTTTTGTTCTTTTAGGGATTTTTTTTCAATGTCATTTATCTCAGTAGTCAGGTAAAAGGCATATATGCCACTGGCAGTATTTGAAGCAACAATCCTTCCAGTGTAACTTATTTTTCTTGTAAATTTTCAGAATTTCACTTGAAAAATCAAGACACAATTTAAAATAATTTATGTAAATAAGTTTTGTGACAAACCAGAGCTGATTCACACTATTTGCACGTCTTGAAATCAGCAACATGACCAATAATTCTTTACAGATCATGAATTGCTTTTACCAGTGATATATTCTTTATATATTTCTTTTATATATTTCTTTTATATATTTCTTTTATATATTTCTTTTATATGTTTATATTTATATTTATATTTATATTTATATTTATATTTATATTTAATTAATCCCACTTAGAGTGTCTGCCACAATTACTAAAAACCAAAAAATTATCAATATTTATTTTTCCTAAAGAAAAATATAAACCAAATCCTTCTTTTTATCTTGTTAGCATAAACATGAATGAGACCTAACCAGTCTAAAAATCTTAGGAACATTTTTATTTTGTATGAAATATTTTTTTTCCATCAAAACAAAAAAAATCTTGACTTATTTATATATTTCCTTTAAAAACGTATCAATGCATGCATATATGACCTCTGTACTATCAGCTATTGCTTGCAGACAGAGATAAATGGAGGAAGGATTCATGCTTTAGTAAAGGTGACTTTAGTGAAGACAAAGTGTATTTGTCTGTATCAGCTTCAGAATAGAATCCCCATAGGATTCATAGAGAGGAAAATTCCATTTTATATATAAATATATGTTTGCATACGATACATAGATGTATAATGAATGGAATGAAAGATAGACTTACCAGTGTCTCTGAGGCTGCCAGGAGGATAAATGGAATTTCCCTTAGGCATTGTAGATAGCAAAATGTAACCTAACCAAGGGATTTGCCTGAGAGCCTCCCTGAAGCATAAGACTTGGATGCTCCCATCCAGGCCTCCATGTATCTTTAACTGATCTCCTCAAAAGTAGAGAAATGCTTTGTAATTTGGAAAGGGTGCAAGTTAGTGATTGTGTGTCTTCCAGGTTAAGGAATGGATTCTGATGTGGAACCTCAGTTCCTGCATTCCTTAATCAATAAAGACAAATAGACTTCTTCAGTTGGAATTCAGACTACCACTTTATATCCAAAGACTAAATTACACTATTATAGTAGGCCTTCTCTAAATAGAAGATATGAGGATGCTCAAAACAGGATGACTATTAATTTGCAATTCAAACCAATGAAAATATCTCCACAAAAATGTTACTAGCATTTTTATCATGAAATCAGAAGATTTTTGGCACTCCTACCCCCAGCATGTGACACATACTTATTTATCCTCATTCACTTTTCCTAACATAGTGCCATATTTTACCTTAATTTATTATTTCTAAATAGATGACATTAAAACTTAAGAGTGTCAGATATTTAAATATAGAGACCACTTCAAAGCTGAAGAAAATTGAACTTCATCTCTTTCTTTCATGGCAGATGAATTACTTTTCATCAGTAATGAAAAAGGGAAGTGAAGAGAAATCAGCAGAGCTGAATCAAAACAATCTTGAATTTTGCTAAGAGTTTATTTTTGGAAAATGTTACAAATACTATGAGGTGTAGGACTATTTATCATCAGGCTCTCCCATTTGCTGGGTAATGCTATATGTAGGGCAAGAGGATAAGATACCTATGTAACAGAAGCAGACTGCTTTTCCATTTGGAGAAGTGTTAGTTGTCTTCTAGCACACTACTATCTATTGCTGGATTTCTTGTCTATTGAAACACAGAGAATTTAGACATTAAGTTCAGGGTTTTCCTCCAAAACCTAGAATCCTAAAATGTGGTCCATCTGTACATAATTAGTCACATTAGTATCTGTGTATCAAAAGACAACTTTAAAATGGATTATAAGAGTTTTAAAATTTAATAAATATATATGTTTATGTTTCTTCAGATCAAGAACGTAAGGTTTAGCTACACTCTGGAAAAGAAACAAATAGATTTCTCTATGAAGCATCTGAATTTCCAAGGATAAGTGGATTTTGTAAGTGCAGAACGCATCCTGTCTTGTCATCCGCTCACAGACACAGAGAAGACCAGGGGGTATAGAAAGAGCATTTTATCTCACTAAAGCTGAGTGGCTTCTAAATTAAATCTATAAAATGATGAGGTAGTGACGATGGAGAAATAAAGAAGTCTGTCAATAAAGCTCCAGAAGAGGAGAGACAATAAAAAAATGTAATTTGCCTTTAAATAAACATATGCAAGGAATTTTAACATTCATAGCTTATCAAAAATAACTTTATTGTTTTGATTTTGTTGTTCATACTCCTGAGTTACTTTGTGTTTAGGTTTAATAGAGGTCAGATATTGCCAGAGGTGAGACTGGCAATGAAAATGTTATGCTGTATGATATTAAGTTGAATAATAGGATAGCCTGAGAAAGAAAAAAAATCACCCAATAAACTGTTTTTCACAGAAGTATTCCTACAGAAAGTACACCAATTGCCCAATTGAAATAACATCCTAATAAGCATGACCTTTTTCCTATTTCTTCATGAAATGCTTTCGTAGTCTGCAGTCTTCTGATAGAGGTCAATATCTTGCATATAAATTGCTTTAGAACATGAAAAACTGATTATTGGTATGTTTTAATTGCTATATGTGCACAAGCATTTGGGAGTTTTCAGATCCTTTTTTTTTTCCCCTGTTCAAAATATTTTAAATTCTTTTGCCTGTAGTTTTCTTTTGGGATGAAAAATGAGGGAGTCTTAAATTCAAGTTAGTATATATGTATTGCTGGTCAGTGGTGAGAATTTGTTGACTAGAGAAAGGTATCTCTCAAATAGAGAAAAAAAAGGAAAACTTATTGCTGGAGAAAATATGCATTAGATTTTTTATAGTCCTTTTATTTTCTATTTGGGATACTGGACACAGAAAACGAAAGGTCAGTGAAAAAAACGTTATCATTAAAATATGGCCTTAAATTGGACATGGGCCCCACTTGTCTGTCTTAAGTCATGAACTTTATGCTTCTTATTGATATTTGGCAAATAAAACTAATTATATAAATAATAATAGTTACAGCACCACTTTCATTTAACAACTAAAAGGCATTAAGAGGTGGGATTGATGTGAAATGTCTGTAGTTATCTTTCCATTTGCTCATAAAGAACAAAGCATTTCAATATAGTTTTTTTTTTGTCAAATCCATAAAGCCCCTTGAGTCTTTATTTTTTTTTTTTTTTTTAAATAACTCTTATTTAATGATGAGAGTAAGAAAAAATTATAAGCATTGTTTCACAAAATGATAGATGATTCATCATAATGGAACAGAAAATATTTTAAAATTTTGGAAATAATTTTCATTTGATGTTCATTGTACACAATGCATATTTAAAATAAGGCCATTAAAGGTTATTTCAAAACCAGTACCTTTCATAATAAATGTTTCTTGACATTACTGACGTATAACAAATAAACTGTGACAGTTTGCAGATCTGTCAACATGGCCACCAACGTTTTGATCTGTCACAAAATGTATGTATCAACACCATCATTTCCTCTTGACACCTTCTATTTTGCTTGCATGTGTAGGAAAAAAGAACAAAAAAACAAAAAGTTGTATAGCTATGAGGTATTTTGTCAGCATCAGCAAAGAGCAGTAATGAATATACCAAAAGAAACTTATAGACAAATAAGAAGTAAATTTTAGCTGACATTGAACCACCTTTTGGGTCCCAGATACTCCCTCTTGAAGGATGCTGACTTTTATTTACTGAGCTACTGCTGAGTAATCATAACGAAGCAATGAGAAAATATAAATCATACCAATCTAAACTAGCCTGGTACATGTTAGTTATGTTTCCAACTAACAGATTTTAGAAAAAGCATCAAATATGCAGAACATTAAAGACACTTCAATTAACTGTTGCATGTAGCTTTGCACCAGCCCTGTGTGTGTGATCATAACGGCCTGTTTTAGATAGGATTGTTATTTCACTGCATACATGGTTTAAATAATGCATTTTAATATACATTTTGTGAAAGTAGCTTTAATTCTTCAGACAAAGTAAGTAATACTTAAAACTTCATTTTGAGGAACTGTCTCACTTTTTTCTTTTTTGTCTGCCCTGACAATCCAGCAGTCTGTGCAGCTGACACTATATTAGGAGCTGGCCTTTGTTTGTAATTCAGTGGGACCACAGCTGATGAATTTCATTTGTGGAGTACCATATAGGACATTTTGGGCCAACTGTGTTCATCTTACCATAGTTTTTCATGTGCTTTTCCCAAACACGACATTTCACTGTATTCTAAAGGATGTATACTTACAAGGAAGTGTAAAGTCAGTCAGACTCCTTTGAGACAATATATTTGGACAAAAAAAAAAAATGTATACGTCATGGCGATATAAAAGAAGACTGCTCTCAGACTTTCTGCAATGCATATGTTTCAAGTAGCAAAAAATGTTATTGCCATATGTGACTTATGTGTAATTGAATTTCTTCTGGGACTTGGATATAATCCACATAAGAATTTTACTCAAATCAGGGGGAATAGCTTAAATTAAATTTCATACTTGTGTCCAGTTATCATTCTTTGTTTCACATCATATGTGCGCAAACTGCTTTATTTCCAGACGTTACAGAAAAGGGAGATAAAGTCAGATGGACACCTGATGCACTCCAGCTGCAAAAGGGCACTCAGTCAGTGGGGCCAGGCTATAGAATGTCTAAAGTAAAGTAAACATCAGATCCCCAATACCAAATGTTTTGGATTTTAGATCTGCTACTTCTGATCCATGCTACTTGCACTTACAGTCTTTTTTTCCTTGGAGAGCAGGAAATTTTGCTGCTGATAATACTAGCAAGCCACAGAAGTGCTCTGGAAAGGATGCATTCCAAAGGAAGGACACTCCTGGAACACCGTGTTCACAGGTGAACAATGCTGAGTTGGGGTGCCCTCCCAGGGGCTGAGGCCCATGGGCAGCACATGCCAAGGCAGGGACACTAAAGAGCAAAAAGCAGCAGTAAGAAAACATTAAAGCACGTGACCCCACACCCCAATTCAAACACTGCCCATCACCTTATTGGAGAGAATGGGACAGAATGAGAGTTACCTGGGATTAAAACAAGGAAAGCTAAGACAATGAATGAGAATAGATGTTTGTCTGAAGTTGAATGTTGAGAAGGGAGAAGAAAGCTATTTAATTAGGTATTTATTTTATTGTGACATTTCCCCCTCTGCAGTACTGAAATCAATGACCAGAAATCATTGTTAATTGCACACAAATTTTATTAAGAATAAATTCCCCGAGTTAAGACTGTTTTCATTCCAACAGTATATCAGCTACGAGTGCTTATCTTTAAATGAGTTTTTTGTAATGAATGATTGAATGCATGCAGAAATGTTTTTGTGATGTGGTTTGCTTCTTTGCTGTTTTTATATGCAGCTGCATTTTTGTTACAACACAGCATGGGCATAGTACTGGGAGACTTAAGGGGTAAAACATATTTCTATGTTCCTAATCTATACATTATATGAAGGTTAATATATATTACATATACAATTTTACCCTGACTCCAGAATGTTGTTAGGATTCCAAATGATGTATTTTATTTTGTTCTTATTGATTTATTTTCTTGAGCTTGTTCCCTTCTCTAATTACCTATAGTTACATACCACAGACTTTTAGAGAGAAAAGAAATCACACATTAAGCAAAGGAAAACCAAAGCAGTATATCTCTCTATGTGTCAGTTAACATTTTTTTAGTAAGATACAAAAATTCAGAGCTGTGGATCCATTTGGAGAAATGATGCATCCACTTTATTCTACATTTGTAGCATGTTTCAAAGTATAGTTTCATATGAAGTGAAAATGTTTTGAAACTCTTGATCTTCTTGTTGGTCATCCTTTTTTTTTCCCAACCCATGCAACTCTTTTTGCCACAAAAGCCAGGGCATGATTGCATTTGGGTTGAATTCTCCTTCAAATGTTCATTAATGGCAGAAAGAAGTATAAGTCTTAGCTACAAAATATGATATTGACAAATGAGAGCAGAGATATATTTCTTCTTGACACATTTTAGGAACATCTTTTGCCCAAAAAAAATTATGTTCTGATTAATTACTGTGGTTTTTAGTCTTTGTTTGGTTGGTTTTTTTATAGTGTTTTCTTACAAAGCTGCTTTTATTTGTACAGCATTTATCATATCTCAAATAATTTAGGCACAATGCTGTGTAAATTAGTAAGCTACAGAAGTAGCTGTAGTAACTGGGGTAAGTCCAGGGGAGAAAATTGGATTGAACCATACAGGGAGGCCCAAGCTCAGGGCCACACAAGCAGCAGCCCTGAACCCCACTAGGACCCCGACAAGCAGAAGC
>JAWWMU010000001.1:69867876-69883596 GCA_035048155.1 Cinnycerthia olivascens | reverse complement strand
AACTTCACAAACTGCAATAACTTGTAACTTTTACAACAAGAACTTAATTAAGTAATCTCGTAGATTCATTCATAACAGTTTACAGGGTAGCTTGCCCAGGCAGGTCCAGCTGGAAGGGCCCCTCTGACTGTCCAGGGGGAGCCAATAGATAAACAGACTCCATATCTGGTGTAGAAGAGCACAAAAAGATCCTTTCAGTCCCTATTTCATTAGTACGTTAGTGTAAGCCTCCTCATTCTGTAGAATCGAGTTCTGGATCTTGTTGAACAATGAGTCCACATTTTCCCTGGTCTTGCTTTTGTCACCTGAGTAATGATAGAAGCTTTTGTTCTTACCTCTGTAGTTGCAGAAGCAGAAGGTCATGCAAGTCTATCACCTTATAATTAACTCAAACTACCAAACTGACAGAAGTACACATCCCAAGGTTCCTTTATTGGCTTAGAACTTATCCTTAGGTGTGTCAGCATTTCGCATTGCAAGCTATCTTTTCTTTAACATACTGTGCCTTCTAGAGTTCTGTGAATAACCCGGAACTGACTTTTAAAAGCATTTCTTACTGTCATTTTGTATTAGCATAATAGAGAAGAGTTTTCAGCCTTGTTTGACAGAACAGGAAGAGAGGATAAGAAGCAGCTTACCCAGATCATGAAAAGGTGGAAGAGCAGCTAATTCTGGAAACCATTTCCTGGCATATGGATAACATGAGATATCTGCATGGTTTTATCAAGGAGAAGCATGCTTGAGCAACTTGATACATTTCTAGGATGAAATGACTGGCAGGGTAGAAAAAGGAGGAGTGGACACTGTATGCCTGGAGTTCAGTACACTTTTGACACTCCCACGAGATCTTCATAGACAAGCTGTTTATGTATGGGATGGATGAACAGACAGTGAGGTGGATTGAAATTTAGTTAAATGGCTGGGCTCAAAGAAAAAAATCATCTGGATCATGGGGCACAAGGAACCTTCAACAAGTTTACAGATTACTTTGAAAACTCCAGATCTTATCAGGAGATACTGGATTGACTGTAAAAAATACCCATTAAAAGCAGATGTATTTGCTAAAATATTGGTTTAAAAATTGAAAAAAAACAAAACATCAAAACAAAACAAAACATCAAGCACTACTTAAGACAACTCATCCTTTTCTTTCCATTACCATTAATGATATAACTCCTTTTCTGAAAACAGAGTTTGTCAACCCTACCTCTTACCAAGTGACACTCCAGCAGACAGCCTTCAGGCAGACAGAGAATTGTTTGGATGAATCTTCATCTAGAACTTAACCAGAGCAAATGAGAAGCCTGTCTTAAAAGGAAGTTACTTTTCAGAGATGCCCTGCCTCTGAGACTCTCTTAGTGAAAGAGGAACATGGCCAGGTCAGGCTTTCATCTTATGTTTCGCCAAGTGTCACCAGAAAGCAGAACATATATCCTGGTTCCGACAGAACTTGAACAGCCACAAGCCAAATTCCATACAGTGAAGTTTGGAGAGCAGAGCATGTTTGTTTTTTCATTTTTGTTTGTTGTTTTTTTTTTTTTACTTCAGAAAGGAAAGAAAGGAACAAAAATGGTAAAAAGCTAAACATGCCCAGAAATGTAAGTGGGATCAGATGTGACAATTTTACATCTCCACATCTATGCCCAATGATGCTTTAAAAAAATAAGTTTAAATAGAATGTATGTTTAGATTTATATAGTGTAAACAGGAAAAAAAAAAAAAGAATGTGGTATGTATTGTGAAATAAGTGACATTTTAAAATTCCCTTAAAGAATAGCCAAAAATATTGTTAGAGCCCTACTCTGAGAGAATTTGTTTGTACGTATGGCATTTAGGCCTACATTATGTGAAAGACTTCCAAAGCGTAAGATTATGAATAGACTCTACTGTTGTGGTTACTCTGATCTGTAAAATTCAGTGGAGTGCCAGAAACTGCCAGCTGGAAAGAGGACAGGGGAATATCAACAGGCTGCATTCAGAAAGAATCCTGATGTGTTGATGTAATAGCAAGATAATGAAATGATTTGCCTGCCTTAATATTTCATTTACAAAGAAGTCATTTAGCCTTTGAAGTGAAGGACTTTGGAGATCATATAAACATATCCTCGGTTGAAAACAGACCCTTTAAGGGCATTATATTTGGCTTTGTAAACATTAATTCTAATACATTAGTAGCTAAGGTTGATGGAGGACAGAGAGGTGATTCAAAACAGCCAGAATGGGCAAGTCCTGCTTCGTCAACGTGTGGTCTTCTATCATGGAATGACCTGCATCAGTGGAGAAGGGAAGGACTATGGATGCCACCTATCTGGGCTTTTGTAAAGTCTTTGGCATGGTCCCTCAGAACATCCTTCTCTATGAGCTGGAGAGAGATGGATTTCATGATGGACTGTTAGATGGATAAGAAATTGGTCACATCCAGAGGGTAGTTGTCAATGGCTCAACGTTGATGTGAAGATCACTGACCAGAGGTGTCCCTCAGGGGTCCATATTGAGATCAGTACTATTTAATACCTTTATCGGTGACATAGGCATTGAGTGCACCATCATCAAAGCAAGCTGAGTGTTGTGATTGACACACCTGAAGGACAGGGTCTCATCCAGAGGGACCTGGACAACAAGCTTGAGAAATGGTCCTATGTGAACCTCATGAGATACAACAAGGACAAGTGAAAGGCTCTGCACTTTGATCAGGGCAAACCCTGATAACAATAGAGGCTGAACAGGTCCAGGACAGCTCTGATGACAAGGACTTGAGTGTGCCTGTGGGTGGGAGGCTGGACATGACCCAGCAATTTGCACTCACAGCTCAGAAACCAAACATGTCCTGGGCTGCATCTGGAGCAGCGTGGGCAGATGGGGAGGGAGGGGATTCTGCTCCTCTACTCCACTCACATGACACATCACCTGGAGTGCTGCATCCTACTCTGGAACCCTGAGCATAAGAAAGATGTGGACATGTTGGAGTGGCTCCAGAGAGGGCCACAAAAGTGATTCAAAGGGTGGAGCACCTGTACTAAGGGGAAAGGGCAGTAGAGTTGGATTTTTTCAGCTGGGGCAATAGAAAGCTGCAGAGTGATCTTATTGTGGTCTTTCACTACTTGTACATGGCTTACAAGAAAAACTGGGCCAAAATTTTTATGGGATATTTTCTATTTGATCCCTTCCTGTCTCGGAATGTAAAATAAATCATACTTTTCAGTCAGTTCTGGAAAAATCAGATTTCTCTGTCTAGACAATGAATAGACAAAGAATATTGTCATCACAATATTAGTGTAACAGAGTAACTGAAAAATTCACAGACATGTTGTAGAAAGCAACGAGCAAGAATGTACAGTTTTCAAAAGGCACTGAAGAGACCTGTCCCATAAACAGTTTGTGTTAACTCCCATAAATTAAAGTGTACTGTCTCAAAATCTTCATATTTTGTTTAAATATTGACATTTTAGCTGATAATGCTTAGAAAAACGTACCTTTCTCTTTGTATTCTTCATCACTGCACTGATGTAACTGTGTTAAATGCAGCAACAGAATTAACAGAAAGTTAACAGATGGTGGAAACCACAATTTCCACCATGTCATAAAATTTGACAAAGGCCTTCATTATTTCTCCTTTACTCATCAGCTAAGTTTGCACTCATCTCTAAAATGCATGTTACATACCACATATTTTTCCTTGCACAATACTGTTACACAATTTCCTTTGTTTTTGGATTTTTTCAGGATTGTCTTTAGATTAATACTAAAAGATACTAGGCGGTAAACTCGTGATCATTCTACAATTGAAAAACAAGCTATTTAGTATCTAAATTTGTATTTGTTTTCATAAAATCTAAAGAAGTCTGTTTTGTGGAAGACTTTTTTATATATTTTTGTCCTAGTGCAAAAATAATCTTGGGGAGCATCACAACTTTGAAAGAAACCCCACCTATACATGTAAGGCGCAACAGTGTAGTTACCAAATTTGTGCAGAATACAGTGCTGCATATACTAATAAGCTGATATACTAAACATGTGGAGATATATATATGTGCAGAGATAGCTGTAGACCTGTATAACCTCTGTCTTTCTTTGTCTTTCTCATATATCTACCTATATATAAAATGGCATGGATATATATGTATATATGCAAACACTAACATATGTAGTAACGTGTTGTTCTGCAAATGGGAAGAAACACATCCCTATGACTTTATTATTGCTTCAGAACTCATGCTGCACTGACACTTTAATTACTAAGTGTGGGTACTAGAAGGTAAATCCCTTGGGCTGACTGGTGACCTTATGCCACTGTGAAAGCAAAACAGATGCTTAAAGCATAATGCAGCAGCTAATAGGAGGGGAAAAAAATAAATACACCAGAACAAAACATGAAAAATATGGCTGGATAACAGCATAACCTCCAGAAGAAATTGGTGCATTTTCAATATGTCTGAGAGTGGGGTGGCATTTGGGTTCTTCAGCTCAAACAGAAGTGATTAATCTTAGCTTCCTAGAACATGTTACTTACCCTGACAAGAACAGAGCTTGTTTTTCTTAGAGCAAGGATAAAGGCTATTGCCACAAGATTTTGGCATATTTATTTCAAATTAAAAAAGCTACATTTCTATTTTGAATATTGTCAGGAACTGCAAATAGTTTGACTCAGTACTGTGGAAAGAAAACCAACTGAATCAAATACATCTTCATTTTAATATCATTAAAAATATTGTTGTTTCATTGTAGGAATGAATTTTATTTTTCATTTCAAAACACCAAGTATTTTTATGAAGGGGCTTTTTTGCACTAGCTTTACTCTCATTTGAAATGTTCTTACAATTTAGAAAGTACTATTAAACAATGCTAACATACAACAACAAAAGGTGGTAAATTAAAATTAGGAAATAACTGCTTCCTTTTATTTTCATATTCTCACAAAGAAGAACACAAATATTGTTTTTAAATTCTAAAAAATAACTGAAAATTCTGAATATCATACTTCTGTAAGTTAGATAAAGAAAAAAATAATATTTTTCTTCTCAGCAGTGTAAGTTATACATTTTACTGTCACTTTTTCCCTTCTTATGCCCATGAACATACATTTTTATATATTAGTAGAAATATAATGAAAACAATCCACTCCCCTCCTCTAAAGTTTTTTATATATATATATATATATATAAAATATGAATTTATGGACTGGCAAAATATATGGCTCTTTTGTTCATTGATCTGTAGTCTTGTTTATTTTGCAAAATCTTTCAGCTACATCTAAGTTATAAATTCAAGTTACAACTTAGAGCTGCTATTGTTAAAAAAGAAACCTGCTCAGTTATACAGTGTGAGAAAAAAATGTTTCCTACCTTCCCATTCTTTATTTTATTCAGTTTAGTTTGTGATTTGATTTAGTAGCAATAATAATATAACTGAAAATGAGGTTTATATCAATTCAAGTGCTTAAGTCTAATCCAGACTTCCCTGCACTTTTCTCTTTTTTGAGAAAAATGCCAATTTTTTCAGAAATGTCTGTTTCCTGGAATAGAAGACATCTGTCACCTGTAATCATGCCAAAGTACCTTAATAGCTATCTTGGTCGAATTACTCCTTTCCAACATGACATGAAAAATCTGGTTGCTAACTGTATGCAGAGCTTATGTGCTTTTGCCAGGCCAGCCATATCTGACATGCAGGTTGTTCTCATCACTGCTCACGTGCTCACAAGCCACTGAATGAAATCTCTGTACTTGTGGGGGATTCTCTCTTGCTCATTACACAAAATAGAAAGAAAAACCTGTATGGTTAGCTGTCAGTACTATTAGACTGATTGTAATTAATTTTAACTTCCAAATTATACAAAATACAGGTTTACAGAACTTTAAAACAGTAATCAAAGTATACTTACATTTCGCATTGTTAAACTACTTACAGCTAAATTTACTTTCTTGGTTTATATTGTAGTGGACATAAGAATATTGTCTAAATTTTAGGAAAGCTATTTCCACATAAAACACACTGAAAAACAGACAAAAAAATAAACAAAGGCAGCATAAACTTCAAAATCTGCATATTTCCAAAATATATCATAATTTCTAAGAGAACAAGTATACTTTTGTGACTTTTGAATACTTCACAAAGAAATGATAAAAAGAGAAATCTTTATTCTTTTTGGACAGGGAAAAAAAATAGTCTGTCTTTGAGGCTAATAGTTATTTAATAATATTTCGTGCCATAACAGAATCTATAGATACCATACAAAATAGCAAAATATTATTAAAGTGTTGTAATATACACACACACCTTCTGGAGTTTAATCTGTAACAATGTGTCACGTACATGGGGCTTATTTAAAAATTCCTACGCGGAGACACTCTACCCCTTGATTTAGTTAGTTTTTCACCACCACCACCACCCTGAGGTTATCTCTCACTCTTTCTCTCTTGGGGAATACCATTGGGCACTTTGGACTGCGTGTCTGTTACTAAATTTCCTTTCCCAAAGAACTTGATTAATTTCAGCTGTGATTAGGAACCCAATAAATTATGTTTACCTTCTTAGTTGATCTAAGTCATTGGGAAAAAAAAAAAAAAGACCAATGAGATCCTTTGACCCAAGTGATCAGGCACTAAGATTTCCTTACACATCTAAAATGTGTACTGTATTTAAGAAATTTCTCAAAAATGGTAGCTCTGTTCTGCTAAGTGTTTATATTTCTGTATCAAAGACAGAGGTGTTACTCCTTTTCACACATGCAAGCTGTTCACCCAGGTTTTCTAGGGAGATTTAGTGAACTTATTCTTATAATCTATTTCATGATTACCCAGAGTAGGCTAAATAAATTCTAAATCCATTTAGAAAGTAGGCCACAAAACTGGAATTCAGCTATCTACTAATCCCAGATGTTACCTTCTACTGATCTAAGTTATTCATTCTAAAAGGTAAAGATTAATTTTCAGTTTTCTGCACAGGACTAAAATTACATTAATTAAAATTTTATGCTTAAATAAGATTGATTCTAATTTTCCAACATGAGGATTTCCAGTTTTGTGCTATAAAATTTTATAAACATTAAGCAAACACAGATTTTAACTTTTTACTTCAAACTTGCCTATCAGGCTGCTATAAAATTCTTAACACAATGAATTTAAGAAATGTATCCCCCCCTTTTTCAAGCAAGCCCATTTTGTTTTAACTGAATATTAAAAAAAAAAGGAAAGAAAAGGTTTAAATAAGGCATATTAGTTAATAATCGCTAAACTGCTAAAACTAGCATATTAAACACCTTTTAGATGGAGATTATGACAGTAAACTACCTTGTTTCAAGAATTTCAAATTGAAATTGAAATACTTAGTGGCTTTTTCTATTCTTTTTATTCATTACTGTAGGCTAGTGAAGTCCTTTGAAACAACTTTAAAAGTAAGAAAAAACACTTAAGGATGGTATTGAATCCATGATAGTATTTCTTCAGTGAGGCCCACTGAAAGTAAAGCATTGACATATTGTCTAATTAATCTGATCATTCTGCTTTGTATTTTAAGGTTGCATGAGGACAAACACATAATTTGACTTTATTTAACTAAAAACTACACCAAATATATGACTGACCTGTACCACTAAAGACTTCAACACAGGTCAATCTCATGAATAAAACCCCAAGACTCCTAGTAAACACATGCAGCCTGAACTGAAACTTTGTCTACTTTTTGCAATATGATAATTCATGTTAAATGTACAATAACACAAAACATGTTTGCTCGTCCTGTGACCAAAGTTTAACTCTCAAATTCTACTTGGAAAAGGAATAAAAAATCTGCCTATAGTTTTCTTCATAAGAAAAATTTTTAACCCTGATCCTCTTGTATCTTTTAAAATTGAAATCCATACCGTCCTTTGCGTTTGCAAGCCACACTCTCTTCTGCTGTTTCTAGTAGCTCAGCCACATGTAACAGTACTACAGTCTAATGTCATGTCACTTACTTTACAAATAAAGTTACTAATGAAATATGTTTGCCTAGCACAAAGTCAGACCTTTAAATTACATTCAACCATTCTCTCAGCGACAAAATTGTTTATACTATGCAATGATATATCTCACCACGGTAAATATTTACAATATTTAAATAAATGTTTCAAGGGAGTTTGCCATATTAAACTCTATAAATTCAAAAATCATTCAAACGTTTTCAGCTTACAAAGGACATTTATGAATATATGTATGTGTGTCTTACCTTGTTTTTTTCCACCACTTTAATGCTAACTTTATCCATTGTACTACTATGTAAACACTCCATTGTCAGAATCATTGATAGTTCATCACTACTTCATGTAGCTATTTATCCTCTAGAACTCTTCTGAAGTTAACCTTTGTTGGTTGTTTTTTCAAAAAAAAAAGAGAGAGACAAAAACCAAACTAAAATGGAAATGTGTTGTTTTAAGGGAGTTAATTTATTAGGGTTTTAAAGAAAATCATTCCTTGGCTTTTTCTGAACTTTAGAATTTTTGAATTTATATTTGTAATATGATTATTACACTGGAGTTTTTGCTTGTGTGTGTGAATGAATATAAATTGCTTAAGACTGAAAAAATATACAAACTAATTATTCCCCCTCTTCCTTCTCAATTCTCCTGTGTGCTTCACTGGTCAACTCAAAGCATGAACCCAGTGAAGATGTGAGGTGACTGAAATTTGTATCTGGTAGGAGATGGGAAATAGCACACACAGAAAAGGACTTTTTTTTTCACAAGAAAAATACTTCAGAGGACAATAGCTACTGAATATCACTTTGCATTCTAGATTTCCTTCTACAATTTAATAGGAAGTGTTTTCTCTTGACCTAGGTTATTTCTGATTGGGGAAAAGTCTTTCAATTAGCTTTATGTTATTTCTACTTGCCTCATTTTGGTTGTGAGTTTGTTTCTTTTCCATATCCTAACTCCTTTTGATATTTCTGATCGACTCCTATGATATTTTTGTCAGCTTTGTATGTAATGCTTAGATTTCTAATTCCAATCTAGGCATCTAGAATCCCTTATAATGTCATTTTTACAGCTAAAATCACATTAGATAAACATAATTTCTTGACTCAGATCCAGTCCTGATTAATCAGCTTTCCTAGCTTTCCAAGTATTCCTGCAAATCTACCTCTAATCTGCTCTGTTGCTGTTTCCTACTTTTTTTTTTTTTATCTCATTCAAATTTTTACATCTTTCAACCTTAAATGAATCTTTTCCTGTTACTCATCTCTACTTCTTTCCCTTCATTCTGCCAGGATAAGTTATTTTTCTGACAGTTTGATTTTTCGTACTGGCTTTTTGTTCCTTTGACTCTAGTAACTCTTCTCATCTCTATACATGATTTGTGTTTTCCTGTTCCCCAGCTTTCTGCAAGTCTTTTGTCCTAGACTTTTTCTGAACTAGCCTCTTTACCTAAACTTTTATTTTTTTGTCACAAATTTCTGTTCCTACTTTTTTCTCTTCATCTGTTGTATTATACAAGCTCCTCAGATGTCTGGAAAATCAGCTGACAGTTTCGTTAAGAGTCTTTAACTGCGTAGTTATTGATGGTAGTTTCACAAGTTAGGTTTAAGCTTTGCTTCCCATTGACTGTTCCTGTGCTTGCAAGTTATGTTTCAGTCATATGAAAAAGATATTTTAAAAATTCTCTGCAGGAATGTTTATGTTCTTTAACTACGTATCTCTTTCCCAGCCTTTTTCTGCTTCTGGTGTTGTTGTAGCTTTGACACCATTATGTTTGTTGGAAAGGTCAATAATTTTAGTACTTGTGAAGTAGTTGTGCTATTATGAAGTCCTCTTCAGCAATTTCATTCTCATATACTCTACATTACACATCAGTTGTTCCACAATTAACTAGTGATATACTGCTTATGTTTCAAGGGAGTATAGGAAAGGCAGACTAAGAATTAAGTTTAAACTCAAAGCATAATATAAGAAGTTAGTTTTTTTCCTGAAATGACAATAATTTTTATTGTCAGTTGTAAATGCTTGAAAATCAATTGTATTCATCATAAGCATATGTATATATTTTAAATGCAAATTAATTATTCACAGGTGATCAGAGGAACTTTCTACAGGTCTGGCATTTCCTCTACTAAAATGTATGCAAACTATAGTTGTGAAAGGAAAACTTCACTATTCATGCATCTTTTCATGTCCTTTATCTATTATATCCACTTAAGAAAGAGACACTTCAGGTAGCTCATTTAATGGTTGTGTTCAATGTTCATCTGTAGAAAAGTGAAAAATCAATCACTAAAGCCAAAATAATATTTGGACCTTGAAAGCTATGTGAGGAAACCTGCCAAAAGGTTAAAGAAAAAAGAGGATGCAGAACCAATTAAGGGATCCACAAATAGGAATAGAGAATATTTTCTTGTACAAAAGGCAAAAAAGAATATAACTGCTTTTCTTTGATAAAGAGAGAAAAGATGTGATTAAAAAATAGCATGACAAATACATACTAGTCAATGGAATAGAAGAAATAAGTAGGGATTACTGTTCCCTCTCATTTCACTTGAAGGACTCAAAAAGCCAATGATAGTAAAAAAAAAAAAAAAATGGATTTACTGTCAGTAAACTGCTTAAAGTTTGAAGTTCCCTGACAAAAATGTACTTCATTAAGAAAAAGGAATTCTGTAGAAATAAATTGATTTTAGCTAAATGTGAGCAGAAATAAATAGTGGAATGGAAATGCCAGTAAATGGAGTTTTCTTCCTAATGCTTAAGAAGAATGGCTCTGATCACATGGCTTGCTCAGCCAGGAGGAGGCAGAGGGGAGACCTCACTGCAGTCTACAACTTCCTCATGAAGGGAAGAGGAGGGACAGACACTGATTTCTTCTCAGTGGTGATAGTGATCCTCCCAGTGATAGCACCTGGGGCTATGTCATGAAGCTGTGTCAGGGGAGTATTAGGTTGGATATTAGGAAAAGGTTCTAAGATGGCTGGGCACATGGTTGGGCTGTGGAATGGGCTTTCTAGGGAAGTCTGTGAATGCCACCAAATCTGTCAGAGTCCGTGAAGTATTTGGACAATGGTCTCAGGCACATGGTGTTACTTCTGTGGATGTCCTAAGAAGGACCAAGAGTTGGACTGTGATTATTCTTCTGGGTCCCTTCTAACTCTGGATAGTCTATTTTTTTATGTTAGAGACCACATTCAGATAACCATTTTAAAGTGCTTACCATAAGTTTGCAGCTCCAGGTTATTTGTGACTATTTTGATTCCATTTTCAACATTGGAAGTGTTGTCAGTTGCTCACATTTAGATGTTGGCCTTTCAGGAGTTTAAATGCAGGTGTATAATTCAAGAGCTGATTCCTATTGTTTTTGATTTAGCTTTGTCACTCTCTTAACTACCAAACAGATCACTTGAACACTACTTAGGAGATTTGTCTAGTGGGTCCTAGGAAACATCCACAAATTACTGAAAATTCAATTTATGAGAAATCAAAACTCTGAGACTTCCTAGGAATCTCAGGTGCCAGGTTCTTCAGCTCCTTAAGAGCCTCCTTATCAGAAGCACATTTGATTCTTCAAATGAAAGATTTTCAGGATTTCTCAACTGAAATATTAGGTTCTTAGTCCTACTTGTTATAGAAGCCATATGAAAACAAGCCTCTTAACATTAAACATTAAAGAAAATATAATTTAAAAATTTTCCATCTGCCATGTTCAAGAATTATTTTCTTTCATTTTGATTGTCATTCTTTTTATGGAACTGAGGATAAATTGTCCACCATTTCAGAACTTAAGCTTCTCAATAGCTTCATTGTTCAGAGGATTCACCACCATATATTTTTGACAGCCTATATTAAAATGAAAATATAAATGTAATAATATGGTCCTAACCTGTATACCAGTGAATATTCACAGCATCCTGTGTTCTGATATTAGGTAAGAGCTTCTAAAACTATAACTGATCTACTGTTTGTTTCATAGGTTAATTTTGTGAGCCCTTTTAGTATACAAGAAATGCAAAATCAATAACTTCATACTCCCAATTTGATATTTATTGAATGAAATTAGATTTGGTATAGTTAAATTATCTTACATAGATTTAGTTCCTCAGAGATGAATGCATTGAACCTGAAATGGTAATAATAAAGCAGTCTTTAGACTTTTTATTTAGACCAAATATCTTTTCATATATTAAAAACTGAAAAGTTGAAAAAGTATTGTAAAATTTGTATCTTATAAAATGCATTGAAAATGGTTAACTTGGTCCAGAATATCCAAAAGTAACTAGAAATTTGCTATTCTTGTTAAGCACTCATGAGGGAAACCCTAAGTCTAATGAAAAAAGCCTTTGTCAAACACCAATCTTAGTAACAAACAAGATGTCCATGAGCTGAATATCTCATATTAGTGTCTTGTAAAAACTCCTGTGTAGAATTTATTAACACAACAATGAAGAATTATATCAGTGTCAGCATATTTCACCACATTTTATTCTGGTGTATTGAGTTCATTCACCCATCATTGTTTGTTAAGAATATGGAGAAACAATATTTCTCAGTGGAGACTTTCAGCCAATTCAATAGCATTCAATAGCTATGCAATTATATTGATGACAGAAAAAGAAAAGCTATAGTTCTTTTTTATTATTGCTTTATAATAAAGGAAACATACTTTCAGCACAAAATCCTTGAAGCTGATCCAAGATCTAATCTAGCTCTACCATAATTATGTTGATTTCAGAGATCTCAGTGTATAACTGCTCATGAAACACTGCCATCATTCATTGTCTCCTCATTCAAGCTTCCAGACAGAGATAAAGATATTCTTACAATACTGCAAAACATCTGTTTCTCCCTGATTAAACAAGGTACTCAGATCAGAAAGAAAACAAGAACAAAAAAAAAAAGAGAATGAATAGATATTGCTGCAAAAAGATTATCTAAACATAACAGCTTTCTGATGTGTAAAACACAACCAGATATGAACAATAAAAGATGGAATTCTAATTCTTCTAAAGTTATTATTAACACTTAGTGTATGAAGTTTAACTTTTGTTCTTTTATTCTAAATGCATATTTTCAATTTTAATTTCTTCAGTATTGTACTAAACTCAGTAAAAAACCTGAATTGAACCATGTAAAATTAGTCCACCCTTCCTCCCCTCTAGGGTGTTTTGTAGTTTATTACTTTTCATTTGCCCAGGTATTGAAATGTCTGTGTCAAACAGCATTACAGACATTTACTAGTATCATTTCCACATTAGACTAGAGATGATAAATGGAAAACCATTATAAACTGGGAAACTTTGGCTTGTCTTTAACAAGGTGTCTCTGATCTATCGAAAAAAATTTAAGAGTCACAGTTGTCACAGATTAGAAATCTAGTACATTTCTTTGAAATAAGTTAGTAAATCTTGCAATCTCTACCAACTAGCAGAGATTTGTGTTAGACTATAATGTACATAATTTTTTTTTTTTTTGATAGTTCAGCTCAACAGGTTTATCCTCAGTTCTTCTCTCTGTTTTTGTTTGTTTAGATTGGGATTTTTGTGTGCTGCATTTTTTAGGGTTTCTTTGGGGGAGATGGGAGTCTATTTTTGTTTCCTTTACTTAAGTGTAGTTTGAACTTTTGAGGCACACTATATTAACTATCACTGCTACCATTTTGCTGCCTTATGTATCCCTCAAGTTATCTTTGAATCTTACTTTCCATATGCTTTCCCCCATAAAGGGGTGGTTTGTTTTTTTTCTTCTTTACCTTGATCCATACAGAAAAATACTCCTTTGAGATTCTGTTTCAAGAATTGACTAGATTAACTGAAAACGTCACAGAGTTTTTAAATTTCTCTGTAAGATAATTTTCTCCAAATTGTAAAATCTCTCTCTCAAAGGTTCTGAAGGATTATTCTTTCTTTTTTTCCTTAAAAATAATGTAATTCTTAGTATAATATATATATGTTATCACCTATCTATACCTAAATTTGTTATATCTGTATTATGTAAAACAATGTTAGTCTTGCCAAATAAAATGTCACAGAAAAAAAACAAAGAAACAAAAACCACACCCAAAACAAACAGACAAACCAATCCAAATCAAATCAAACCCCCCAAAAAACCCACACGATGTATTCCTGATGTCCTGTATTCCTTGGACTTTCTTTATCTCCATTGCAATTTCTTTACAAACTAATTCTAGGCATAGTTCTGTGTACATATCACTGCATGGGCACTGCACAAAATCCTACTATAGATTAAGTTTTTTAAGTTGGGCATTTTTTCTATTTATTTTTCATGCATCTTTCACAAATAATTTTTCCTTCAATAAAGGTAAATAAGAGAAGATATTCCAGATAGAATTTTAGGATTCTAAAGGAATGTGACACTTCCATGTTTTCATTCTAAGGCTTAGAATATATGCAGATTCCACTCTGTTAAAAGGTCAGAAATAGTCCTGGAGAGATATTTGTCTTTAGAATTAACAGGCCCATACTCTCTCTTAAAAATCATATCTTTCATGAATTCATGAAAACTCTTTCATGATGTTCTGTTTAAGACCTCTCTATATTTAGGGGTCTAGCAACAGTGAGAGTTGCCCTAGGGTAATTTATTAGAGTTAGAAGTATACAGGTGGATATATTTTTCTTCCTATTTTGATCAGGCTAATTTAAATGAGATGAAATCTGTGAGTAAAATAAAATTGTTCATTGAACTTAATATTATCCTGAAAACCTAAGTAATACCCACCAAAATGTCTATTACTGTATACACAACAGTAAATCAATAAAGGAAAAGCTATCATTAACGTATGAGACTTCACTTTTTATCAGCATTGCTAGTTTAAGCCATGGGATTCTTTAAATTAGCTTATGCAGTATAAAGAATATATTTAGCTCTTTTGTATGCAGGTTTCCTCCTGTGTTTCAAAGAAAGTGCTAGAGTTGTTCATGTGAGTTCTGAAGAGGACTCAGAAACATTAGAAGTCATCAACAAAGAGATAAATAAACAAAGATTTTACGGGGAAAATACAGAAACAGCCTTAGAAACCCCATTAAGTGACTGAGGTTATTAAAGTTGGCATAGTACTTACATAATCTCTCACCATCTGCCTCTTTTTTAGTGTTTTTCCCATAAATAACAAGCAAATTAAAGCCCAGTTAAATAAAATTATTCTATGGATTCTGGGCATTATACTGTTAGCTTTGTAAAGAGAGATTAAGTAGAAAATTTGTTTGATATATCTCTTGAAATGGATTCATTAACCTGGATCATTACAGAGATGCATATTTAGAATTAAAGGAGTATTAAAATTATTCATTTCATTCCCTTTAAAACTAGTACAGCCACTTATTTTATATGACAAGATATCTTCTAATTCACAAAAGAATGAAAGTGAAATCAGAGATGCATATTGAATGGGAAATGAAACAGGTGGTAAGACATTGTAGTAAAGAGTAAAACAGCAGAGGAAAAGGCAGTGATATACATCTGATTAAGAGGGGGGAAAGAAAAGAACCAGGAAACCTGCAGGGAGCTGAGGAAAAAAAATAAAAACTTATTAAAAGACAGGAGGAAGGCTGTATCCTATGAATGGTTATGTGCAATTGCTCTGCTAATTCAGAGGAAAGGAGACAGGCCAACTTGCCAGAAAAAAAAAAAAAAAAAAAAAAAAAGAAAAAACAAACCATAAAGGGAAACTATGAAAGTATTAATGCATTATTTTCTTTCATTAGCAAGAATAAAAGAAAAAATATCTTTAGAGGAAGCAGTAG
>JAWWMU010000001.1:69838413-69858293 GCA_035048155.1 Cinnycerthia olivascens | reverse complement strand
GGGGGAAGGGGGAAAGGGGAAGGGGGAAGGGGATAAAAGGCACCAGTTAGGAGGATAAGTAGTAATATAATTCCTGCCCCAGGTCAAGCCCTTTCTCTGGAACCCCCCTTCAGCACTAGCTGTACTTTGTCCATGAGAATGTATCTCAAAGAGTTGTTCTTGATCTTGCAGGAAGAACCAAGATAGCATAGAGCCTTGTACCTCCCAGGGCTTGGAACTTTGGAATTTGTCTTGTCTTTCTGCTTAAGGAAAGACCATGGAAAAGTACTGGAAAAAACTAGCCACTAATAGACTACAGAGCTACAAATATATGCGTGAAGAATATAGAGAACATATAAAAGAAAAAAAAAAGGCAAAACCTAAACGGCATCACTTGAATATCTCCACTGAGGGAGATTCCACAACCTTTCTTGGCTGCCTGTTCCAGTGCTTTGTCACCTGTACAGTAAAAACCTTCTTCAGTCCTCCTGTTTAAACAGAACTTCCTGTGCTCCTTGTTCTGCCCACTGCCTCTTGCCCTTTTGATGGGCATCAGTGAGCAGTTCCTGGCTCCATCCTCTTGACAGCCTCCCTTCAGATAGTTATAGACATTGATTAGGTCCCCTCTCAGCTGTCTCTTCTTGAGGCTGAACACATCCAGCTCCCTCAGGGTATCATTATAAGGGATGCTCCAGTTCTTTAATCATCTTTGTTGCCCTCCCCTGGACCCGCTCTAGGAGCCCTGTGTCTCTCTTGTATTGAGAAGCCCAGAACTGGACACAGAAATGGTGTCCACAAATTTACGCTCAAATTCCCCACACCAAAGTCAAAAGAACCTCATCACAATACCAGCAAAAATGGACAATTATCACATACTCAACCTCTTGTCCATCACATTAAAACCACAAAGACTGCCCATGATTACTTAGCCATGGATTTTCCATCAGGCTATTAAATCATTCTAACAATTCCACAGCTCAATGATAATAATAATAATAAAGAAGCAGGATTTCCCACTTTTATTGACTCAGACAGTTTCATCAAGTATGTGGCTGTCTTGAGAGAAGCATCAATAAAGCTATCTATTCAGTCATTAATACCATGATGGCTTTAGTTCTCACACACAAACAAGACAGAATTTTAATTTGGTCTTTGCTACAGCTGTTTTTCTTAAGGAAAAAGGCAACTGATATAATATTATTCTTAAATTACTATTTTTGAAGATAATGTTTTCAGGACCTGTAATTACTCTGCCCAATGTTTAAATGTTCTGATCCTCAATAGTTTAAAGAATAGTTGGTGAATTTATCTACATGTTAGTTTCTTTGAAAGATGACTTGAAAAAAGAGAAGAGTTCATGCTGTACAGGAAGGTTTCTTAATTCATTTCAGCAAGAATGAACCTTTTGTGATTTATGAAAGAATATTTAATCCTTACAGGTTCTGTACTTTTGCTGCTTTAATAAATTAAGCCAATTGGACTTAGAGCTAATTTCTGTTAAGGATTCCTTATGTCTACACAGATATCCTAAGGGATCCTAAGCACATGACCCTAAATTATTTTGTTACTAGTGTATGCAGCATAACTATAGATACAGAGGGATTTTTCATTTATGAAATATATTCAGTGAAATATTATCTAAAAGTATGCAGAAGTATTTTTTTTTTCATTCTCCTTTTTGAGATAAATGGGAAAGCTGACTCTAGAAATGAACTCAAAGACCAGAAAATCCAAGAGACCTCAGAATTATCTGACTTAGTATCCATTCTTTACAAGATGTTTTTCTTCAATCCTATGTTCAATCTATTTTTCCCGTTTGAAAGTACATTCACTCATTTCTGTGGTTATAGAATTCCCCTTATGCGCAGTTCCAAGAAAGTCATTACCTTCTGAGCTACTGGCAGACAAAAGTGTGAGTGTGGTAATTTAAAAAGTTGCCTTTTTTGCCAAAAGTTCTACAGCAGTTTGGGTAGGATATCAATACAAATTCTGCAATTACATCATTAATCTTTGTTGTTTCAATACACCAAGAAAAATATAGTGCCATATTAATTCCTTTAAAAATCTGACTAACTACCTCTGCAATGACAGATTTTCAATCTCATGCTTAGTGATAAAGAAAAGCCCTTCCAGTCTGGGATCATGAATTTTTAAAAATTAATAGGAACATTACCCTAGATCTTGTTTGCTATAATCTTGACTGCTCAAGTGTGACAGCAAACTAAATCCACCACTCTCAGTCTTTCTCCCAGTAGAAATTCTGGTCACACTTTTCATGTTCCTATGATAACATACTGCTTTATGTTATCATGGAAAGTATCTGGAGTCCTGCCCTAAAAACTAGATCCTACGTAATGGCCATCTGTCATTAGAAAACCTTAATTGTGGAAAAAAAAAGCAGCCAACAAAAAGAGAAAGATTTCCTTTTCCCTTCTGTAGACCAGCATGGTCTTTGTATCTGCTTCTCACTGAAGACTATGTGGGTCTGCAGAATTATCACTAGGACCTTTGAGTCTCTAAAAAATGTTTATTTTTCCTTTTGACATACAACAGTTAGGGAGGGATGATTGCAAATCCCTGGCTGAGTGTTGTATGTAAATATACGTGAAAAAATCATGTGTGCTTTTGAGAGGAATCAATATTGCAGCCCAGGATCCAAGCTCAAAAATATACAAATAGATTTTTCACAATCAAGCTAGAAATATGAGCTGGTTGCAAAGCAAACAAAAACAAGATGTACACCAGAAGAAAATGGTTGCTTCTTATAACATTAAAATCTTAAGAGTGATAGAGTGTTACATATGGACAAAAACAGCTAAAATATTATATACTGTGTTATATGCATTAGTAATGTATATATACTATTGTAATTAATAATACTTGGTCATAGATAACATTTTAGGAATGATTTAGTAGTGGAGAAGCTTCAGAAGCAGGACATGATATTTTAAAGTCTGATTGTATTAGCTCCAGTGAGCTTTATTTTCTAATTAGAATCATTAAATCTGCTGACTGTTAAACAAAAGGCTTAGTACCTAACAACAAGAAAAATGAAGTGAATGATAAAACTTGTGATTTGTCAAAGAGTATGAACTGGCAATTAGGAAGTGCCAGTACTAAGAACAGGAAATGGGGCAAGTGTATTTCCGGAACTGGATGAGGAACCTGTAGAAACTCAGGTAGGGAAAACCAGGGTTGTCCAAAATTGTTCTTCCTCTGGATGTTGGCTGAGAATATTGAAATACCACAACCAGACTGAGACACTCTGAAAGAATTTTTAATTCATTAAGATAGTCATAATTCTCATGAAGCCTTAAATGACAACACATTGGTTTTCTTATATCATGAGAGGAAAATTGATATCCTAAGAAAGTTTCACACCTGAGTAATGTTAAGCAAGTGCCTAGAAGGAATATTTCTATAATGCACAGTAAAATAATTTCCAGTAATTACTGAAAAACACAATTAAAGCCAGATTGCTTTATGACTTCCAAATATTGGCTGACTGGCAGAAGCAGTCACAGGTTTAGGTTCTCCAGAAAATTCTCTCTGCTCCATGCTTGGAAAGCCATATAAAATTGTCTCTTTCTCAAGATCTGATCTTATTCTGGATGGGTTTGATTAAAGTACACCACCCTTCATTTTGTACGAAAACATGACCAGCATTTCTTCTGAATTACCATTTTGAACTTTTATTTCCCCAGGTTTCTATAGAAAAGCCTGGGACTGATCATTTGATTTCCTTTAAAATGAACACAAATGTGTTAGTTATGATTTTAGGTCCTTTTTGTCTGCCAGTGGGTAGGCATTCATGTGTGTTTCAGAGAACAAAAAGAGAGACCTGCTGTGTCACTCACAGCGGAGACAGTGAAGAAAATCTAAAAACTGCTATAGCAAGAAAAGTTGCTATTGCACCTGGAGACTTTGAAGTCAATTTTTCAAAGGTTATTTCTTGTCAGATTTTAAAAGTTAATATCTGTGAACAGGAGGGAACCTCCAAACAAACTGCAGTTTTAGGGATCTCAGAATACCTCTTTTCTCTCCTCTTCCCTAGTGCAAAATGATGCATCTATAACATAGGAGATGTGAACACAGGTAGTGGAATAAAGGGGGAGATCTGGTTATTAAATTACAATGCCTGTCATAGTCTGTCATGTCATAATGCTGCATGTCATATGTCACAGCATTTGTAGTACAGTTCTAAAACAAGGTAACAAACTTGGTAAACAAGACCATGCAAAAAAAATCTACTCGAAAAGTAAAAAAAATACCTCAGGTAAACACTGAGGGGTTATATAAGTTCAGCCTGTTCCACTGTAGCCATTAATATCTGGTATTGGACACTGTTAGAGATAAGGTATTACACAGAAAATTTCTATCAGAAAGACATTCTTAAAATGATCAATTTAAATGTGGTCACACTGTCAGTGTGCTCAAAAAAAAAAGAAAAAGAAAAAAATGTCTGTCACAAGCTTTGTTTTGAAAAGTACACTGAATATAACAGTTAAAAGTAGAAGAAGAAAAGGCTTCTACTTCACAGAAGAAAAGGGCTCTTTTCACATCAGGTATGAACAAACGATGAAAGATGAGGTGGGAAGTCTTCTCTGCATGCTGATAACTTGCACAGAAATCAGTAAATTTCTTCTAATAAGAAAGGGTTTAATGTGATTAAAATACAGGAAGGAGAAGCAGAAGACTTCAACATTTTTAAGAATGAGTGACTCTTAAAAAACTTAATTTCTTTCCTGTGGTGTTTAGAAAGGATTGGAAATTATGTAGAGTATTCGCACATTAATCACAGACTTATTTTTTCTGTATTAATAGGAAAAATGTTTACAAGACTTTCTTTGTGACACATGTACATAAACTCTAATTTCATTCCTAAAAACCAGCTTATATTTTATTTAATTTTTGATAAATAATCTTTGTTTAGAAGAAAAACACTTTTCTTTCCTTAAATATTTTACCATTAAAAATATTTTGTATCACATAAGCTCTCAAAATGCTTGTTAGGGGCCCTGTATCTTAGATAAGATTAAAAAAAAAATAAAAAATTAGACACTTAAGGGACCTGGAAGACACATTTGCCATACCTACATATACAAAAAACCTTTTTACCAAGGAAAAGCTCAGAATCAAGACACTGAATTGCTGAAACAGTAATTTAGCTAATCTTTAAATGGGCGGATTTTATAAAGTACACCTACCTCAGTATAATGCAAAAAGATAATCTTTAAGTGTGTGCAAGAACTATAGTGCAACTTCACAATAAAAACAATGTAAACCAGTGTCATATGATGTGATTATCTGATACATAAGCAGTTGAATACCTTTTCTTTCACATCTTCTGCAAAACCTTTCCCAGTGCAAATTAATATCAATATGCTACAGTGGGTAGGACAATAGTTTAATAACTCAAATAAGCATACAAGTATGTAGGTGACTTCATATAAGAATTCCTTGGCCTTGTTTTATTTTCTTGGGTCATAGTTAAATTTTAAATGTAAGCATTGTTATTCAAAACTGGTTTTGGGTTTTTGTTTGTTTTTTTGTTTTATTTTTTTTTCATTTTTATGTAGGCCATTTTTCACAAAAAATCAGTTTAAATGTTCCTGGGCATTACTGGTCATTGTCAACATACAGGGTGTGGTGAGGACAAGCTCGGGTCTCACCCTTTGCAGCTACAACAGAGGTATCTGAATTTGTGGTTAAAGGAAAATATTTCACAATGAAAGAAAGAAACTCAAGTGTACAGATAATCTCTTCTGGTTTTTCTGATTTTTACCTCAAAATATTTTCTGGTACTGATATTCCTAGCATCAACTTATTTTCTTTTTTCTTGAAATTTAACTGTATTGAGAGATTTCTAGGCTAGTGGTAAATTTTACTGACTGCAGAAAGTGTCAGCAGTTCACAGAAGGAAAAGGTGGTTCTTTTCTCTTCTTTATCACTTGACAGAAGATAAATACAGAAGTTTGAAACTAACCCAAAAAATTGTTAGGTACACAGTGATGGAAAACACTTCAATCTTACACTTTTAAAGTTATTTATTCTTGTATTTTTCTAACTGATTAAACAAGGTGTGGTTCCAAAGTTGAAAAAAAAACAAAAAAAAAAACAGAGAGTGATGAAGTCAAACAGGTTTAAAAGAGGAACTCCAGGTAAACTGAATCTGATGTCTGAGGAAAAAAATTTAGATCTTTGTTTTGAAGTTAAAAAAAAAAAAAAAAAAGAAAAAATGAAACCGAATAAGAGCCTGAAAATGTGATATGCTGTTTTTCTTTTCCCTATTTGTAGATCTACTACATATTCACAGGGTAGTGACAAGTCCATTGCACCAGAAGAGACATTTCAGCACTGACTAGGGCTTGTAGTCTCACTGTGAAAGCCTCTCAAGGCCTCTTCAGCACCGCTGTTTTGATGAAATTCAATTTCCTGAATGAAGATGATGAAGGGAAGTTTTTTTTCTTTGCTCTAACTATAGTTGAAACCTGACCAGATAATCAGACAGGAATCAAGGTAGAAGGGCATTGCTGTGAGGCAGGAGCAAGTGTGGGGCTGTGTCCTGATCAGAAGCACTGGCAATAGAACTGGCTCTCTATGGGCAGCCCAGGCTTGCCACATGGGCAAAGGTGGGACTGCCTGGGGAAAACAGGTTGGAGAACTGTCTCTCTTGCTACACTCTTTTAGGAGCACAGAACCTAAGCTGACACGAGGGAGATGTTTGTCAGCACAATAAAGGGCAGTCCCTTTCACACAGTGAGCTAAGCTTGTGAAAAGTACTCTTAAGTAAACTAAATCCTAGAACCTTCCCCTTCAAGTGTGCGATGCATTTCGAAAGTCTTTGTAGCCTGTGATAAAAGCAATGTGTGTACTGAACATTCATGAACCAAGAAATTCCAAACAAATATTGGCAGACTCATACCAAAACAAAGAACTCTGCTCACCTGTTTCCATCTCACTACAAAGTATGAAAATATACAGCATATAAGAAAAGTTAGCAAAGTTTCTGGAATGTTCTTAGATACTCCAGTGACAGACATACTGAAAGAACACATATTAAACTGCAGCATCCAGCTGACAACAATAAACATTGCAGCATATGAAATGAGAGGAGCAGCTGCCTTCTCCCCATCTTCTTCATCTAATCTAGCAGAATCTGCTGCAAGGAAATGTAATTATGAATAAATAAGCATTTCCTGTCTTTCCCAGGACCTCAGTGCTGTGCACAAGATACAAGCAGAACCATGATCATAGCAAGCCATGAATGACAGGAATGAAGTGCAGAATGGGGTGGGAGAGAGGGAAGGAGGGAGAAAGCTCTTGTTGTTTCTGATCTTGAGACAGTACTGTACTTATAGTGCATGAGCTGGAATCTCAGCATGACTGTTTTGGGGAATGTATGCCACCCCTGTATATAACTGCAGGGTAAGGTAGTCCATACTGATTTACCACCAAAAAAGCAATGCTTATATATATAGAAAGGCTGGTTTACATTACAAAGGAAGGATACAGGAATTCAGATTACTTTTGTATTCACAGAGCTATTAAAAATCAATCTTTGTCTAGATAAAAATGTATGAACAAGTGAGAAAATGTGTGTTATGTCAATACGAATTCCAAAATATTTTATATTGTTTTATATTTTATTCTGAGTGTCTATATAGTTCTTTTTTATATATATATATGAACCTATCATAATAAAGCATCTAGAATCATGTTACAATGAAACATGGTAGTTGCCTGAACTTCTCATTATATACTTAATCTACTAACCTTGCTCACAGAAATACAAAGTATTGTGTTGAGATTTCCTTGCATAGACTTTTTTTTTTGTGCAAGGAAGTGATGCTATCTAAAAAGTTTTTTACATAAATCTTTGCCTGAGATTTTCAACACTACTTGAAAAAGTTGAAATCCCTGTATGTATTAAGAAACAGGTTTTCAAAACCATTTCAAAGCAATAAGTATCTCAGCCTTTCACATTCAGTGACTAGTAAATAGTAGTTGTCCTTGCTCATAAAAGGTGCATTGCATTGAACATTTCCACAATTCAATAACTTACATAAAACCAAAGCAGAAGTAGTGTACTGATAGATTTACACCCTGGGCTAAATTCTTCTGCATAAATATAAAGTCTATCTCAGTATCATCAACATAGAAATCCCCACGTACCATGTATGAATTAACTATGAGTCTGAAGAGCTATGAGCAGCAAAACCTGCAAGCATCTCCTTATTAAGCAGCAATATTTCTTTACATGGGAATAAAAATATTTGTCAAAAAAATAGCAACTTATTTACAGGAAATGTCATGGTTTTTGTCTGTGCAAAAAAGCCACTATAAACCCAAGCAATTAATTTTGACTACATTATTTTATTTTCATTGAAATTGATTTTTAAGTATCTTTTTTTAGCAAGAACTGAAACATAGAAAAAAAAACCACAACAACCATTCTTTTCCTTTAAACTCATATGTATAAGGTTTAGATTTTTACTCTGAACTCAAACTAAATAAATACCCCTTATGGTATATACATATGTCCTGCAAGTATAATATAAATCCCAATGCACATTTCAGAAAACTTTGGAAAAGTTTTTAACTGATTACCTTCAGTGTCTTACCCTACACAGTTAAAAGTCATTAGGAATGGGTAATTTATGAGATTGCATTGAAACATAAAATTTCAAATATAAAGAAATAAAACATAGTTTTGGTAGACCAGCATCTTCATTCAGATTTGTTGGCTTGTGGCCACTGTGATGTTATAATTGTGTAAATTAGATTGTAGATTACAGAAATGGATAAATATATTCTTTTTACTATTTTTCTTAATACAACAGTCATGTCTATTGTCTTTGTACATGCATAATTATCTGATTTATTAATTCCTGGATCTATTATTGCCAAATCTTTATTCTTCTATTCTATTTTGGACTAATCACGTTAACCATTAGCTAATTAAAATGCTCAGATGTTTGGAAATGTTTATAGAGAATGATACTATCTCCATCTCAACTGCGTAACTGATATATAATAATAAAAATTACCTACATTACCTTATAACTTAACAATGAATATTTGTTTCTCTTAGGTTTTATTAATTGCTTTTATATGTGTGAACAGTGTATTAATTCTACTTAAGCATCAGCTAATTGTAAAACAATACCTAGTCTTTCCTACACAGCACAGTGCATAAGAATACAGGTTTGGTTTCTGTTTCCAGATTAAAAAAAAAAAAAAAAAAAAAAAAAGTAGTCCAGTACCTGAACATAGGCAATGTACCCTTTCTTCCCACCATACCATATAACAGTCTGATACCTTATCTTTTCCTTCTTTTTTTTTCCCAGTAATGCATCACACTAATATTATCAGTGGGAATTCATCTCCCATCATTTGCACATAAATGGGGCTATATCAATTTAGATTCTCTAGGAGCTCTGGGCTTATTTTGGTGTGCAGATAGTTTTCAGACAGGTACTCTATTCATTCAGGGCTGCCTCAAAGTGCAGTGATTTATCCCTTGATACAGAGCACTGACATGAGAACACAGAGGGTGATTAATTCTGCGCGATTTAGTTGAGTGAACATGTGCTGTCAAATAGTAAAATGAAGTGTGTATATTGTATAATGGGGGAATTGAAATAGAATCTATAAACTGTCAGCTTATTGTAAAACCCTGAGCAATTTCTACTAAACTCTTCAAAAAAAAAGCTCTATTGCAAGTTGTTTCAGCAGCAGCTGCAGCTGTTTAAGACATGCTGGGAAGAAGCAGTAATGGCAGTGCTTAGCACTTCATTACATGTCATTAATTCATGTCACCATTATGCTCCTCTATTTACACTGTGCTGGCACGTAACTTATCTCCTTACTTGCCTATGAAATCTGTCCAAGGATTATTTCCATTAACATCCATTGCCAGGTTTCTCTCAAATAAGATTGGAACTCCCTGTTAGCCTCCTGCGTGGGTGTTTGGAGGTTTGCTTTTCTGCTTCTCTGAGTCTTGCAGCCCTCTCTAGGAGGATAATCAAGCCCTTCAAAACCCAGCCAGATTCCCTGCAAATTTTCAGATCTCTTGTCAGGAACATAAGGTTCATAAGGTGGTAGGAAATAGCATCTCCTAGGTCAGGCTGTTGTATAGTTCATCCCATCATACTGAGGCATAAAAAGGGCTACATCCTCTTCACTAGGAGGAGAAGTAGAACTGGTTCCTCTCTCCTAAGGCCAATGTTAATGCTCTTCCTTTACTAAATTGCTTAAGAATGATGCAAACTGCAAGAGACTGAAAAGGTCACCTTGCAATGCCTCCTGTTAATGTTAGCCCAGTGAACAGTAAACCTGAGGCTAAGTACAGAGAAAATTCATGTCCTTAACAAACTGCCAAGTAACCCTATCAAAGGATCCACCAGACAACTTTATATCTTCATCTAAACACAACGTTTTAATTGTTATAGCTATTGCATGTGATTAATGAAGCTACGTTTTCTTCACCTTTGCTTCATATGTCACTGCTTCCAAACAGCTGTGCTCTCTGATTTTTGCTCTCTGGCAAATATGCAACTATTTCACTGGGTGTGTCTGTACCTTATATTTTCTTAAACTTTAAAATTGCTTCTGTGAGCATTTTTGAAACAAGGAAAGGAATCCAGAATTATGATGTCGAAATGAAAGTTTATCTTGTGGCCTGACATACTTGCCTCAAGAGTAGGTATATCTCCAACAAATTTCATTTAAACACTTGGATTTCTGTCCAAATCTGAGTCCCCAGTAACTCTAATAGGACTACAAGGAATCTACAGAAGCAGCCAAGTGCAAAACCCATAGATTTTGCAAAAATAGGTTCCATGTCAAGAACTATATTGAAACAGTCTGCAGGCATAGGGATAAAATAACTTGTCACTATTTTGTTTTGTTTTTACATGTATATATAATCTATTAGAAACTTAGTTTTCAGATATTTGCCTATGTAGAGATAGCTAGCCCTAATAAAATATTAAAACTTTTGTGATATTGGAGAGTTTGCACTTTTTTTTTCAAGAATCTTGAAACAAACCATTCATTTTCATGGAAACATACAGGGAAATCTTAATACATACCACTTGGAAATTCCACTTTTTTATGTCATGATATCTGGGAATGAAGGGGAAAAATATCAAAAAGAAAAAGTCAATTCCTGACTAAAACTCTGAAGCCCTGAGCTGAAAAATACCAGGGGTACATGCTCAGTTGTGGTAGTACATGAATGTTCCTCAGGGACTAAGCATGATTTGCATAATCAGAATATGTCGGATTCTAGTACCAAGCATATAAAAATGATATTTTGTAGATTTTTTTTTTTTTTTTTTGGAAGATGAGCTCAAGTAGTTTGCTTAAAGAAAAAATCTGCAGCATGGAAATTACTCCATATTTTTACTTCCAGTTTAAATTCTTAGAAAAATAAACAACAAAAGGAGCAAAATAAACACACCCCCACACAAACGTTGTTTTTTGTAATAGATTGCAGTGTTGCAATGTAAACACAGATACATATTTGGCCTGAGGCAGACAACAGTGTTACTATCATTAGGGAAAAAGACTTTAGAGGGTTCCAGGTTTTCAGCCCAGCTGAGTAGATCAGGGAGAAAATATGTTTCCCATACATATTGCGATGCACAGAATGTACTGTGGCTCCTTCCTGATCAGTCCTCTATATGTCTATGGCAATTCAATATCATCCTACCATCCCTGCCTATTGTGAGAAACTCCATCTGCTCTGTGATATCTCATTTTTCCTCATAATGCAGGAGAGGTGTTGGGAGATGGAGGTCAGAATTCTCCCTCACTTTATGCATGTTTTTTTGTAGATGGTGGTTTTCATCAGCCGTGTGGGCAGTTGTGTAATTAATGACAAAGCTCATCCTAGTGCAGACACACCAACTCCCACTTTGGCTAAATTATTCTCATTAACTGACTATTGTGTGGAAGCTGTGATACACGTTTATGTATCACAATCCTTGCACAAAGTTTTAAGACTGTTATTGTTTCGTGATCAAGGGAATCACAAAAGCATGGACTGGCATATGTTACAATTCTTTCTCTTCTAGTAAAATGCATTCATCTCTACAGCCAAGCTTCTCCTAGAGGGAAGAACTGCCTGTTCTCTGCTATTATGAGCACTTTCTATGTTTTAATCTATGCTCTTTACTGCACAGCTGGTAGGAGCAACAAGCCTAGGACTGAAGGACAGAGGGAGGCTTTCAAGCATCATAATTAGAATTTCTTAAAATTCAGTATTTTAAAAAGTGTGAGAGAAGATGAGGAAAACTCAATCCCTCTTGAGCAGGGAAATTGTTAGTACACATCAGTGGACTCTTCTCATTAAACAAATGCATTTTACTGTTCTTTCCTTTTCTCCTTTATGTTATTTAGAAGGATTTTAGCTATTTCTTAGCACTTCATTTCATAGAACCTTTTCTCAAACTTTCTACCAACTTTAGACTAACCAACCTTCAGTTCTTGACAAGTTTTCATCTATATAGACACATTACAAAAATGAAGGTCCAGGGCTATGTTTTTGAAGTCCTAATAGCATAAAACTTAAATTTAAAGATATGATTGTATTAAAAACTGAAAGTCTTTAATATTCTTCAGTGGAAGGAAATTAAATAAATTTTAGATCTTGTATTCAGAGTGCAACTCACACCACCTAACTCTTGAAGATCTACACGTAGAAGTCCAGTAGCTGCTCCAGACTTCTCTTCTGATTAGCTTAGGAAAGTTTTTGACATCTACCTTTAAATGGTTGAATCACACTACTGAAATCTCTTTGTTTCTCTGCTGCAAAAAAAGCCCAGATAATTACATTAGAATTCCATTCTCTAGAATCACAAAAGAAAAATATTGTAATTCAGTAATGGGCACGAGGTAGGATCATGAAAAACTATGCTTGCTAATCAGGACTAGTCAATGAATTCAGCATGTGTTTTCTGAGACTAATAATAATGAAAGAAAAGAAAAAGAATTTTCAGAGTAAGGGTCACATCCAAATAAACTGATTTCAAGATTTAAGGTGTAAATTATTCCTTTTTAAAATATAGATAGAATATGCCTCCGGCAAGGGACACAACTTCAACAGATTCTTTAAGTGCTTCAAAAGTCTGTAACATGATTATCTTAAAATAGTGTACAAAAGGAAAGGTTTCACGTATTATGATCTACAAATAGTAATTATTAACATTAATTTGCTTTTGTTTATTTTTGTACATTGTGCATGGAAATATAAACCACTGGAACTTTGTATCAGAGTTTATATATAATGTATGTCTCATGTACGCCTTAAGGAATCTGCAAAATTTCTGAGGAAAGACTGCTTTTACTGTTAGTTAGGTTTCCTTGTCTTTGCCTGCTAATCCATCAATAATACTTCTTATCAGGTGAGGGAAGCAATTGTTTCAGCTATTTTAATTTCTTCTTCATACATCTAAATCTTTGTATTTTTCTAAGACATCACATCAGATGTATTCTTTTTACCATCATGAAGCTCATTAATTATTTTGACATGTAATTTCAGTACAGATCCCATGGAGGGAAAACCAAAAAAGGATGATATGCTGTACATTTAGTATACACCCAGGCAAGAATTGGGAAAAAGGATTTGTATTAGCTAATTTAGCAGTATGTACTCAAGTGCAAAAAGAGATTCAAACGTGACTTACTTAATTTTAGGGTCTTTAATAAGAAGACTTTAGTCCTGCACTGTCACTGACTGCAAAGAGAGCCAAGGAAACCACAGCAATTAACTTAGGTGGCTTGGTCAAGTGTTTAAAAGAAATAAGTAAAATACGTTTTCTAGGTGATCTTTACTAAATGTGCCACACTCTGACTTAGAAAAGCATCCTGGAGGATTCCATGTCTCCATTACTCACTGAGGAAAGCTTCCAGCAGGTAGCCTACTGTCTACAATACTGCAAATCACCCAAATTATGCTATACAATAGCATAATTTATAATATATAATAACTATATAATATATATAGTTATTTTGGTAATAAGGCACTAGAAATGGCACATCTGCAACTGACTGGAAAACCAGTCATCGTATAACTAAAACTTTATCATATAACTAAAGACAAGAGTAATTAAGGGTACAATTTTGTGATTCTGGGATGCCCTAGCTTACTGCTATCTCAGACTACTATCAGACTACTTTAGTTTATGGACATAAACCCAAAATATTGATATGTGCAAGAAAGACCAAAAAACTGAGGAATTTTAAATAGTATCTTACACAGCTTATTACACCCACAGGTGACAAAGAAAAATGTACTTCTTTACCCTAGGGGATACAAGAATTTAGAGGCTTGTTGTAAACCCTGGCTCTATTCCTCCCTCCTAGAAAAGCAAGTACGTGCACACATAAAAATCTTCCATAAAATAAAGACAGAACATAAAAACCTGCTAGGTTAGGAGGAAAGTTTATCTAAACGATTTTGCTGCCTCTTACAGTAGTCAATACAGGTATAAAGAAATAAAAATGAATAAGAATTACAGTGGTACTTTATAAGAACTTGCTTGCCTTTCAAGAGTTTGCTATTCACAAAGGTGATAACTGTAATGAATGCTCTTTTATCAGTTTTCATAAATTCCTCCCTTAAGTTTCTATTTTCTCTTGTATTTGGTGGTAAGTATCATTAATGATGAAAAATATTAGGAAAGACTTATTATAAGTATTGCTTTTATGCTCCTATACACAGATAATTGTTATTAGTCAAAACTCCATTAAAAAGTAGGCATAATGCCAATTAAATTATGCTTTCTCAGTACAAACACAGCACAAAAAAAAATGTATGAAGGGAGAAACAAATTACCTGTATGTTAGTAATGGCATGGAAGCTGATACTTTTTACCTTGGTAAAACTCCAGTGACAAAAGTGCTGAAACACTGATTAAGCAACCTGGTATTCTAATTGTCTAATTCTCACTTTACTAATTTGTATGAAAAGGAGCTTTTAGTGGCACTGACTACTTTCAAAGCTCAACCTTTCTTTGCAAGTACTCAAAACTATTGTAGAAATGAAATTGAACATGCATAGCATATTTGAATATATTCAAACAAGACTTAGTTATTTCCTCGTATCACAACACCAGGATTTTCCATGTGTGTCTAACACAAAAGTTGAGTATTATATGTCATAAAAGCATTAGCAAAAAAGCATTTGCTCTTCTAAAAGTCATACAGAACTGCAAAATGCTCATTTTTCCTATTCCCTGTGAGATACAGACTACCCTATGACCAACATGTCCTCTGAGTGATTCCCTTCCCTTTTTTTTCTTTAAGAGACATTTGAAAGCATGTGATGTGGTTTATTGGACCTCCTCCATCCCTACCAGCCTTGGAGAAAGACAGACAAAGCTCTGCTTTCCCAGTGTCTTTCTCTCAGCCCAGCCTCCACTGTGGTATTCATACTGTTCTTCCCTTTCTTGCTGTATGGCCACAGATGATTGTACTGAGGCTGCTGCAGAGAAAGGTGTCCTGAGTGAAGGCAGATCACAGGGAAATAGGGGGGAATGATCGTGGGGAAATGAGACATAATTAGGAGGGAAGTGGCTATCTGTGTTATGGACGAGGATCACCTGCCCAACTAGGAGGTAGAAGGGAAGAATAGAGTAGCTCTGCTTCATATTCCCAGGAAAGAAGAAAGAAGGTAGGACAATAAAATGATGTTAAAAAGTCTAAAGGAGAGTAAAAGAGATTTCTTTCAGCAAGACTGTGGAAGCCATGTAAATTGTTCCTAGGCCTCTAATTGCACCTTCATTCCCTGAACACTCTTCTAACTTTTTCAGACTCCCTTTCTCATTCATGACCTGCTAAAAAAACAGCTCTAGACCTTGGCAAACCTCTCCCTTCTATCATCAGCCTTTCAAAATACTAATAGACTTCAGTTTCTCCTTAAATTCATTTTGCTGTCACCTCAAACTCAAATTTTGCCTGCACTACTAAAAAACTTTGAGCTGTTTCTCAGTGTACCCTAGAGCAAATCAGTTGGGCAGCCAAGCAAGCAGTCAGATTTCTTCTCCTCACCAAGAGCCTGTAACGAAAAGACGCAAAGAAGGAAAATCAGTCATATCCTTCCTGTCTAAACAGTTTCTGACAGCTCATTATAATTATTGAATGTCAACAGTGAATTCAGCCATATGCAAATATGCGGACAGAGATGTTTCCTTCACAAGACTCGGCAGACTCAGAGACATAACAAAGCCTCAAAAAAATGGACAGGGGTTAAAGAATTTGCACAAATATGTATGCATGCACTAATTTGCAGTCAGTACCTCAAAATTATTTTTTAAAATATAAACTTTGTCAATGGCTCTTATAAGACTTCACAAACGTCCCTTCTGAACAAAGGTACAATATAGTACAAGACCAAAATCAGAGCATAATGTCAATTGGTCTATGACAACATAAAATGCTTCAGAACCTTTGTCATTGTCAACATTTCTGCAAAAAACTGGGAAGATTTTGTAAAGAAAGGAAGTGCTTGCTGCAAAGCAAAACATCTTTGTCATTCATTTATATCAGACCTGTTATAATGCAAGTCAAACCCTATACAATGTGGATAACACTTGTTTTAATTATGTACTTACATCTTAGTCCCTATTTTTCTCATAAATTACACTTTTCCCCAAATTTTCTAGTTTTACTTGCAATATTTACATAGTAACATCAATGTTTACAGTAATTTAAAACTTTACTTTTAGAAGTCACAGTTCTTGCCCTGTTCTTATTCTAAGGTGCTTTTAACATTTCCAATGTCCTTTGTCCACTTTATTCAAGAAGTCTTTATGCATAAAAACAGATGGTCCAAACATTCCATGAAAATTAGCTATCACTGCATTTTCTTGTGCAGAGAGGGAATTGAATGAGGTACCTAGAAAGGAGGATGAGGACAAACATCTTGTTAACAGCAACAGAGGCTTAAACATCTTTAAATCTAAAAATCCAAAGAAGGCAGTGTATCTATCTAAAACTATGCATATTCAGGGCTTCAGTCATATACTTTTGAAGCCAGGACTGAAAGTCTGAAACATTCCTAGGGTTTACCTACATATATATTTCTCTTTTTACTCCAGAGGAGTTGTTTCCTTATGAAATATTTGTACATTTTAGGGAAATGGCACAAACTACCTCTTTGCCCTTCAGATTACTTCAGTGTCCTCAATGTTCCCCTCAATGCTGAATATGAGCTGTAAAAATATTACTTGTTCACTTGTTTGTGACTGTTATTTATTCACTAACTTGAGAGTGCTGTAGCTTCAGTAATGAGATATATCAAGGCAGCTGAGAAATTTTCTCTATTAGGGATCTTGCATTTATCAAGAGATTTAGTAGCAGGGATTTCTTTTTGTCAGCTTTTCTGTGCTTTTTTGTAGTCCAAACAACAAAACCCCCATGTTTGACACACGTAGTTAGATGGTTTAGTCCCTTTCAAAAGATTTTTGCCTGTAATTTAAATTAGGTGGGGCTTCTCAGGCTCTGAGCAGGTTAGAGAAAAAGTACTGAATGAAGGCTTCCAAGGTCTATAGTAACACTTCACAGCTTGCTTGGACTCACCCATGTACAGGACATGCATATGTCATAAGAAACTTGTATTAGTGTCTCTTTATGGAATTCAAAAATGTTGACCTTACTCCTATACTGTAGCCACAGAGTTCGTCTCCACCTGGTAAACAACAAGGAGAGAAGTTTACAACAAAGTCTTCATGTCTCTTTCTCACAACAGCTGTAGGCAAACATATTGCTACAGTGCTGTTGCATCCATCCATGTGGTGCCTGAGCAGCTCTTGGTAGCCCATCTGAGAACACAGCTTAGCTTTATTTTAGTGAAACGTTTTAAATGTTAAGGTTTCAAACTACTTCCAGGTGCTCTGTTAAGGAAATAACCCCTCAAATATATTTCAATATCAGGCAATTTGGGTTCTTTGTCGTTGTTTCTTGTCATGTGAGAACCTGATCCCATGTGAATTTGTGAAGATACAGGGTCAAGAAAGAAAGGGCAGTAATTGGAGATGGCAGATTTGGTTCATTAAGTATTTATTTATTCTCTGTATGTTGGTGTTTGTCAGCATCTTCACCATATCTGTTCCCTCGCTAATTTAGTGTCAGTTCCCATCAGTGCTTTACTTTTTTTTCTGAAGAATAAAATAGACTGACAGGGTACAATGGTAACAGAGCTGATCCTGCAATCTGAAAGAAGGCAGTGAATGTTTTTGTCACTATTTTTAAATGTAAATGCCTGAAAAATTTATCTTTACAAAAATATTTTTTTAATGCCCTTATAAAAATGGAAGCAAATATTATATCATAAAAACATCATATTTTGGAATCAAACTATTTTTTTAAATTAATTTTGACTTATGTTATAACACCAAATTAAGATATAGAAACAAAAGATCAGTCTACAGAACAGAAGTAAGAGAAATAAGCAAAGTGCATAATAATATCTAGGTATTCAGTGCAAGTTTTAAGTGTTATTTCAGAGGAAAAGGTTAAATACAATACAGGTACTCTTAAACTTCCATCCATTTACATATTTAAGCAGATCATTACCCCATTTGATTTCACTGGCAGCATGTCTACTTCCTGCTGAGATGTAAATATTAACCTCTACACGTCTTCCTTATCTAAATGAAAAGTCATCTACTTAAATTCTCTGTTCTTTAGTTAAAAAAAAGGTCAAGTGAAAGCTGTGCAATTTTTTTAAAGAAAATATCTAACATATTGTAAATTCAACTAAAAAACTTCAAGGATAAAGTGAACAATAATCTTGCAATTAAAGACCAGTGCAAAATTCTAAAATAAATGTATAAGAAATAAAAAAAGCATTTTAAAAGAAAAAGTTTAAATTTGAGGTATCCGTTTTAATTATAGCTTAGATATTCATGCTACAATGAGCCATATAGGAGTTCTTTCTGAATGAGTACACAAGCACTTCTAGTACAAATTCTGAGAAATGTGTTCATTGAAAATGATTATTCATCTCCACAAAGTAACTGAAATATTAATGAAAGGAGAACAAGGAGAAATTAATTGAAACTATTCCAAATATTTGTAAAATTTTCTCTCTAATAATTGTCTTTATTTTATTTAGCTTTGGAAACATTACTTAAGATATAGGATCCTACAAATTTAAATATGTAAAAAATTGCTAGGACTGAAACTTGTGTCAACAGTTGTAAAAGTAACCACTATTACTATTTTTGCAAGACACTGATAATAATTATTCTTAAATAAAATCCTGTCTTGGAAATCCTAAACTCAGAGTATACTTATATATACATCCATAGGGAATTTCTAGTTCTATTCCTTCTGAAGGAGAACAGTTGAAGTTAAAAAAAAAAAAAAAAAGAAAACGAATTTTTCTAATATACACTTCTAGAGGAAGTTAAGGCTTAATTCACTTTTGGACCACATCTTCAAATAGTTCATTCCTTTTTGTTCTGTTAAAGGAATTGTTTGTTATCAAGAAGATCTTGAGCAAATAGTCATTTTCCTCAGGTTTCACACTCCCCTTTACTAACCTATAAATGTCAAATAAAAAATGGTGGAAAACATTTTTCATTGTTCCAAGCCTCAATGCCTTTAAAGTTAATTTTGGCAGATTACAAAATTCTCAAATAGGCCCCAGAAGTCTAGCATACAGATGTTTATCTGCAGTATTTTTTTTTTTAATTTTGATTAATTATTTTTTAAAATAAAACCCACTCCAATTGTCAGTCACATAAAATTTCTTCTTCTCTTTAGAAAATTTTGGTCACTTGTTTCAGCTTTCAGCTGGAGGTCCTCAGGAGTCTGTCCTTCTAGTTCGGGTTTTCTTCTGCCTCAGCTTAATATTGCACAAACAGAGTTATATGTGCATCTCTCTT
>JAWWMU010000001.1:69818671-69828971 GCA_035048155.1 Cinnycerthia olivascens | reverse complement strand
CAATAGATAAATTAGAATTAATTATAATTCCTCTTTTTTTTTGTTGTTTTGTTTTGTTTTGTTTTCCCAGGTCTTGACTAATAAATTATCAACAGAATAGAAGCAATATACTAAAGTCAATTATCTGGACAGAAAACTGCATTGAATAATGTACAAGCTACTTCTGCCTCTTGATAGCATATATGCTATAGGAAACATTAAAAAATAAAATTGAATTTTTATGCTCAGATAATAAACTTCAATGGATTTTTTTTTTTTTTTAAGAAAGAGAAAGAAAAAACAAAACAATTCCATTGTGCACCTGGAACAGGTTATGTTGGCTATGGTAAATATTTGAAAACAAAATTAACTCTTTCTTTTTCATCTCTATATATCAAAGTATATAAAGGCTTTTCTATTTAACCTTTGAAACTTTATAAGAATAAAAACTTGAAAAGCAGTTACAGTGTACTAATTTTTTATACTCAGCTGGAATTTGCAAAACTGAATAATCATCACAATGTATATTCATGCCAGTGATGTTTGCTTTGTTTTCTGAATAATAACTTGAAAGCTTTTTATGCTCTTTCTGCTTTTCACTGTCATGTGAAACTCTTCCCGACAAAGCAAAAGAAATGTGAAGCAATAAGGAGAATGTACATACAGTTTCTTTGTTTTCCCTGTCTTTTAAAACACAAGACGTGGTTTTAATTTTTTAGTCCATCTTCCAATGTTATTTTCTTTTTAATTTTAAAGAAACAGACTTTCAGATCTGTTTGTGATTTCCCACATATATAATCTAGGTATGGATCTGTTTGCTGGCTTACAATAACATTACAGACTCCCTCTGGCACTGTTGATTCTCCCCTGTCTCCCTACTGGAGAAAGGTGTTACATCTTTACAAATATGTAACCAGATATATGCATCTGGTAGAATTTTTTTTTTTCTTTTGTAATTGTATTTGTTGTGTCCTAAAGCAACTAAAGCATCTTTTATAGCAGCTCTACAAACCTCAATCATGTTAGTGTGAAGAAAATTACAAGGGAAAAAAAAAAAAAAGCCAGAAAAAAAGAAGGAAGAAAAACTAGTAATCTCTCATCACTTTTGAAAGTACTTAGGCTTAGCATTCTGATGTATAGGCTCAATACTAGCAATTTAGGGACTTATTCTGTGTCAGGAGAGAGTATCTCCATTTCCTTTAACAGAGAATAGTGAGGAACTATATAATTTTCTTCAGATAGTAACTTAATTGAAGCAGAAGTTGGGAACTGAGAAACATACATTATGGCCACTGATTTTCTGCTCACATAATCTGTTTAAAATATTTCTACTGAGGTATAAATATAAAACCATCAGTACTGGCAGATGTCTTTAAAAGCTTATCTGCTGTGTCACTGAAATAAAAAGAGATGTCTTTACAGGGATAGTGCTAAAGGAAATCAAATAGTATGGGTCAACTGTGATTTGTGGAGATGCAAACAGGCTACTAAAAACCCAAAGAATCCTTCTCTCTTTGTCAAAGGTTGAATTAAGATATAATTTAAAGACTTTATATTCTGTATTATTTCCTTACAAGTTTAGTTCTTTCTGTCATAGAAATGCTGCAAGTAGAGAGGGCTCCTGTCCATGCATTCCTGGTCTTCTACACCAAGCTTGCTTCAGTTACATGAATAATGTATGTGTGTGCATGTTCACATACAGAGAACATCCTAAAGGTCATTCCAGGAGAAAATGTATCCTAAAATGACTAAGACATGAAATGCCTTGCAATTAAGAATGTCTTAGATGACTATTAACCAACATATGAATACAGAAAGGTTATTTTTAGGATGTTGATTGCCCTGGAAAATGGTGCCAAGTAAAGACCCTGAACAATTTAAATAACTACTAAGAAAGCATGGGTAGAAGAAGGAAGGAGTAAAACTATATAAATTTATGATCCTGATGTTCAAATGCCATTTGAAGATCTGTATTGTTATAATTTTTCACCTACATAGCAGCTTTTTGTTCATATGTTACACTATTTCTGTTAGCAAAAAAATTTCCTAACTCACAGTAAGATGATATTAACAATCCACATTACTTTCCACTTAAAAAGAAAATAGTGCATAAACATCCAGATATATCTCCAGGGGGGAAAATATTATAATCTCTTACATAAGTTATTTGTTTTGATAAGCCCAGTTGGCGACACCTGTGCCTGATTGCAGATGTGTATTTAAAGCTAGGCCAGGCTGATCCTAAAACAGAGTTACTATTTCCATCCCATCCAAGATCCAAGAAAACTAGAGCAGTTTCTTATTGATTTGTATAAACACAATTTCACAGGTATATTTTTGGTGTTGTTATGAATTATAGAAATAGGTTAAATAATTAATATTCTTAAGTGTGTTTTGTTTTGGGTTTTTTGGTTTTTGGTTTTTTGGTTCTTGTGAGTTTTTTTTGTATGGATGGACTGATATGAAAATTTTGGATCAAAACAAACAGAAATAAATAAAATTGATACAAGAATTATCTGTTCATGCCAGTTGGGGCATTTTGCTTCAATTTTTGTTTTGGCAAAAATCCAAACTTTTAGGTTTTAAAAATGTTTTCAAATTCTTTTGAATCATGGAATGAGAATAATTTATTTCCTGTGAGACACCTGAAGTAATAAATCTAAATATTTTCCAGCACTCAAATGAGATATTGTTCAACATACCTCCATTCAAAAATATGCTGAATGCATCTTTTGGCATTCTTCTTCTTTGTCTAGACAGTTAAGCTAGATGAAAGCAGTTGGACTTGAGTTAAGCAGTTGGACCAGATGGTCACTGTAGGTTCCTTCTAAATCAACTGTTCTATTCTGTTCTATTTTTCCAAACTTATCACTTTGATAAAATTATTCCTGTATTAGCATCTTTCCATTATACCTACAATAAAACACTCATCCAGATGACTGTCACAGCCTATTTTGGCCTTAATTGTTATCTCTGAAAGGTTAACAATGCGTGAAAAGCCCAATTCTCATGTCTCTTCATCATAACCCATGTAGGTTGCATTTCAAATACTACCTTAGGGCTTTCTGTCACGATTTACCTCATGCATGGAATAAAATCTTGAACAGTAGCATAGACAGCTCATTGGTCTTTCTAAAATGTTATTTAACCAGGCTACCTGGGATATAGAAATGGTAATGAGTATAAAATTAGCATTTTCTTAGCTACAAGTCCTTAAAGTGCACATTTTCCCTTCCAGAAATTAAGTATTCTTTTAACTCCTGATTTTGATTCCTTGATTCCTTGGTTACATTTTGATTCCTTGACACTTGTGCATTTATTGCACAAACGTACCTTCTGTACCTGGCTATCTTTTTGACTGCAACATCCAGCTGCTTCTAAGAAAATCCAGGCTGAAGTTTGAGAATGGGGGGATGACTCCAAGAACAACAATGCAGATAAGATTTCACTAGCCCTGGCTCGCTCTTCTCTACGTGTTTTTCAGCAGGATTTATGCCTCACAGACCCCATCTCCTCTCACAGCACCCAGTACAAGAAATGTATTATTTCACTTTTCCTCTATAAAACTCTTGCTCTAGTGGGACATAATTTTCCTATGACTATAGCACACAGTATTTCAAGGGAGTACAGCAATTCTCTCAGAGAGTGATAGAAAACTCCATCTGGATAAAAATGCTTTGGAAGCTGGCTATAGCTGCTCTGCTCCATCTGTTAGCCTAAATTCCAGGGATAGGCTTTGTGGTGTATTCATGATGTTTTAATCTGTCTTCCCTCTGGTTTTGATGTCTAGTGTAAGTACCTGCCTAAATATTCAAAAGAAACTGAAATCCTGTGTGTCTGCAATGGGAGAGCAGTAGGGAGAGTAACAGACTCAGGCAGACTCTACCTCAAGGAAAAGGGTAAAGAATTGAGATTTTTATGTTTCCTAAAAATAAGAGAATACTTCATACTGTTTTTCATTTGTGAATTTACAGTTTAAATTTCTTATAGCTGGGATTTTTAAGATAATTTCTACCTCTCTGCCATCTGATCACAAAACCTAAAATTAAATAAATAAAAGAAGTCCCAGATTTCTAAAACCTGGGTTGTCATAAGGTTCATTCCTCTCTAGAATTATGTGTTGGATTTTTCTTAATTGAATATTTCTTTAAAGAAACCCTAAATATTGAAATGTATGAATAAAATTCTGATCAAATTTCAGTGACATTTAGAGCTCTCTGTACCCTTCCAGAACTCTCTTTTATGAAAACCTTTTCTAAAGTGGCTTGAAAAGTAACTTTTATTTCCCCCACATAACCATTTGGATGGCTAGTTGACTACATGCAGAAAAAATGACTGTGATCATAAACAAAAAAAGAGGTATATCACAAGAACCAAAGGCAATCATTTGTTTGTACCATTAAAAAAATTTCTTCCCTTCTCTGAGAATTGCTAATGCAAGCTTTGAAATACATATTCTTTTCTTTGTGTTCTGCATGGAGGAATCATAGAGGTTTTGGTTGGAAAGGACCTTTATAATCATTGAGTTACAACCCAAGTGCCACGGGTTCTTGGGAACGTTTCACTCAACCAGGTTGTTCAAAGCCCCATGGACTTGAATACTTCCAGGGATGGGGGATCCCCAGCTTCCCTGGGCAACCTGTTCCAGTATCTTGCCACCTTCACAATGAAAAATTTCAGGAACATCAGAGCTGGGAAATAAATGAATTACAGGGAAAAAGATGTGGTAGCCTGTATCCCATGCACACATGTGATTAAACTTACACAGGGCTAGGTTTGACATTTGAGTAGTCTTCCACCACAAAATCTGTAAAGGTCTAGGAAAAAGAGACATACACTGAGCAGTGCTCATGGAGTAGATACAATTAAGTTTTCTCAAATGTGTACCACTTGTGCATGAGGCATATGAATAGGGAGGTCTGGTAAGATGGCAGTGGTAGGCTTAGAGCTGCATGGCCTTTGTGCCAATGCACAGGATGCCATCTAGGCTGCTAAGAAAGAAGTCTGGATGTAGTTATTGTATGTAGGCAATAATTTTCACCTTAGCCTAATTTACTATATATTGCTCTAAACTATTTTTCAAGATATATAATTCTTTTTATTATTAATTTTACTTTTTTCTATACACTAATTATCTTTTTTAACCTTTTTCCACCTTGAAATGTTTATTCCAAGCTTCATGACATCCATGTCTAGTTAAAAGTCATTATTATGTTGCCTAAATGTTGATGCTATTGGATAGATTTGCTAAGGTAACACTGATTCCTCAGTGATCCATTACATACATGAATATTAAGACAAAAATTTTGAAGAACACAACCATATTCCACTTTTAATCATAGCCTCAGCTGAGGTGAAACTACATCAATGTAAGGTACATCTGTGCTAGTATTAAAATTAGGAGACATCACCTTACACTAGTATTTATATTTAATATCAGTAATAAATAAGAATTGTTTTATTTCCAGATGTCTCTACATTTTCCTGTGGCAGAGCCCCTTTTCTTTTTAAAATGATTCTCTTCAAAATTCCTGTAAATCATTGACAGAAGATTTGGCCCCTAGAGTAATAATTTTTCAGAAGCAAACAGAAGGGTGAATTGAGTCACTTTTGAGAATCACTATACAGTCTTTAATTTAATTGAAAACAGACAGCTTTGTCTGCTTGATGATCTGTTAATTAGGATGTCTGTGCTTTATGGGCACACAAGTCTCTATTTTGCTTATGTTACACAGCTATAAGGTACAACTTTCCCTTCTTTTACATTATTTTAAAGACAGGTACATGAAAAACTTCAAACACTGTGATTGTTAGATTACAAAAACGGTTATTTCCAGTGGGAATTTTGACTGTGCCATAAGTGAAGTTTGGTATCAATTTTATAATATTTTTTGACTTAGAAATCGCTATGTCAAAAAGAATGTTCTGTATCTCATGATATGAAGTTCTGTATCTCTGGTTGGTTTCTAATTTTTTTTGTTAATTCTCCTCTCCTCCCAACCCCTCTCTCGCCCTCCCTCCTTTTTTCCCTGAATGTCTTGGTGAAACAGTTTATTGTGAAATTTCAAACTTCTGTATCAGATACACTGGCTGGATCCATCCCAACCAGAAGATCATTAGCAAGGCAGCAAATGCTACTGTGAACAAGTAACCACTTTAACAAGACAGGCTTAAGAATTTCAGCATTTGAAACCTTCAAAGCCTTTTCTCTATTTTTATTTTTGTCATGCTACAGCCACAGTTCTTGATCTGGAGTCAAAAGCAAGTGTGACATAATTTCCCTGGCCTCAAGCATAAAAATTGCTAACAGCATTGTGTCTCTATAATGGAATGCAGTATCTGTGTGTGTCTGTGTATGAAAGTAAGTTGACCCAAAAAAAAAGAGATCAAACAAGAAAACTCTTACTGTAGATGTATTTTTCCTATGGCTAAAAGAGTATCTGTCAAATGAAAGCGTCTTGAGCTTTTAATTAAATATTAATATAAAAGTATCCCATTTAGTTGCTTTCCTCAAGCCCTAAAGACACAGTGTGAACGTGTATGCACAAATTATATTATTTTCAGCAAATAGGGTTCCATAATAGAAATGTTTTTTTTAAGTGTTCATCATAAATGTGAGCAAATGGTAACAGATGTAGTGGCAATTCTACATCTCATTAGTTTGCATACTGCCTGGAAGGTTACAGACAAACTTAATTTCAAGCGTCCGGTACCCTTATCCTCCTCAACACACGCATTCAATTAAATTCCCTTCCTTTCCAAGAGCAGCTTTCACAAAGAAATTGATTCAGCATGTTATCCTGTGGATGCCTGAATCAGAGCTGTTAAAATGCTAAAATGCATGTGACATGCTCTGGTGTTGCCATATGTAAGTCCTCATCAGCATCTTTCTAGTTCAGAGATTATCTGCGAAGTATGCGTGAACTGATCAAACTCTCAACTTATAAGACGAAAATATTTAAACTTTACTTTTTCAATTCACTTCAGCATAGAATACTTAAAGCACAAACAGGTTAAATATTCAGGCAAATTTAAAAAAGAAAAAACAACAAAAATAAATTTTCAATACTGTGTGACTTTCTTTGGTTAAATAAATTGATAAATGAAGAGTGTTTTTTGCAATCATTTCAAACAACCAGCTAAAAACATGACCTCAAGCCAAATGTGAAGCTATAGAAAATACGCACAGACTGATTTCTATGTTGCACAAATTTAGAACTGACTGTGACAAGCTTCCAGCTGAGCCTCACTGGCCACACAATGGTCTCAGTGCTGCAAATCGTTATTTCTCATTGAAATCAGCAGGACTCCCCATGTGAGAGCATGCTCTCATTTGCATCAAATATTTGTAGAAGGCAGTTCCTCAATCAGATGTTACATGTGATAAAACCATGTTGGCCCCGTCTAGAAAATGCCTTTGTATACTTTGGGGCCTCTGCAGATTTGTTTTATTCTCAGCAGTGTTTGACAAGCGGCTAAGTGACCTAGCAATACAGACCTCACACTTGAAACCTTTCAAACTTACAGTGAACCTCTGATTAAAGAAAAAAAAAAAAAAAAGAAAAAAAAAGAAAAAAAAAGCAGGAAGAAGGGGTATTCAGTAGCACAGCATCCAGGAGACCTAGGTTTCAATTCTCACTTTCCCTCACCCCCTGCACTGGCAAAGCTGTTGAGGCAGCTGTTCAGTGCTGCAGCCGTTTAGTTGCCATTCAGCAATGACCTCCATACAAATAGTTGGTGGTGCTGATGAGAACCAAACTGCGAGTTCCCGCTCAGGCCCTGACAGTGATCAAGATGGAAGGAGGTTCCCTGGCAGTCTGAGATGCTAGAAATCCTATCTCAGAGTCCAAATATTATAGTTATGTCAGTATTGTTAACATCTGTTGTTTTTCCACAAGTGTTGGTATATGCTTTCCATTTGAAATCCCTATCTTGTAATGAGGTAATTATGTTACAGCTTTAACTTTCAGCTACAAAAATTTCATTTCTGATTACAAAAAAACAGTAAAAACAGGTTCAAATATGTGAAGATGTAGCAAGTTTAATATTTCTTTTTACCTAATTTATGTAAAAATAACTACAGAAAAAAAACCAAAAACAACTGTCCCCACTTGCTATTCAAAGCCACTCTTGCTCCTAAAATACATATTTAAATATAATTTTTAATCTATTGAAATATTTGAGAAAAGCATCATTCTCCTCTTGTCATTTTACATAAAGCGGAAAAGTTAAATTCATCTTTCCCTGCCATTCCTGATTTCTCTGTATTTCTTCATTTTAGGATTTTTCTCTTAAAGGCAGAGATATCTCCAAGTATTTTTATAGCTTTTATCATTTTATATTATTGTATGTAAGTGAGAGACTTTTTATCAACATTTCTCAGGAAATGGACTCATCACCCATCAGGAACGTGAATCTCAAATTAGATTCCAATAATATAGTGTGAGTTTGCCAACATTTCAAAATATTTAAACAAGTTTTGATATCATGCTGATTGCCAAGGGACATTACATTTAAGGAGAATTTCCCAGTTTTTACTTTAACAGTCCAATAATATTTTACACCTCTCCTGATGTGCAGTACTGTGACAGCACTGCTGCAAAATTTATGAACATGACCTGCTTTATTTGATTAAGCAGAACCACTCAGAAGAGCAGTTTTCTTTTTATGGCAATTGCATTAGCTGTAAATGATTGGAAGAATGGTAAAATTTTGGCTGAAATAAAAATTCTTAAAAAATTAATATGGGAAATTTTTAATGAAAAGTCTTTGCAATAAATCAAATCATATGAGTAGTTTTTTGTGTGTGGCTTGTTCTGGTTTTTTGTTTTTATTTGTTTTGGGGGGTGTTTTAATTAGGAAAATAAATATGGCATTGTTCCTTAAAAAATAGGTACCTTTCATTTTGCTGTAACGATCAGAGGATAGTCAGAAAATAAAAATTAAAAAAAAAACTAGTTTTCTGAAGGAATTGTCTTTTAAAAAATATTTTATTAAAAAATAACCAGAATAGATCTGTCTAAAAACATTTGGAAAAAGTGCTGTAAATAGAGGGCTGGTCACTGATATTTACTTATGATTAAGGGAAGATAAGAAGATATGCAAGTTTGAATAAAAGGGTTGTGCACCATGACTCTAATAGTTCTGACAATGTAATGTCCACAAACTGAGGAGTTAGATTAAAATAAAGGAAATTCCTTGGGATTTTCTCAAACTTTTTAACCTACTTTTAAATAGTATTTCTATTCTAAGCAGAACTATATGAGCAAAGATCATGTTCAGAAATCACGATCAAAGATATATATATATATATATAGAATCATTCTGGTAAGCATGTTATTGTATACACTAGTTTACAAATTACTAGTTGTCAAATTTCTACAGGAAGTATTAAAAGAGAGTAAGATAATAATGATAGCTATTTATTTGTAATCCAAATAAGTATATATTTTTTTAATATGGATCACAAAGATGTAGATCTCTCAGCAGAGAGGAAGACAGAGACTTTAAGTCAATGAACTTATGAATTTGCTGTGCTCTTCTGTCAAAATAGTTATAGCAGATATTCCCTTGGTCTATTTTCTATAAAATCTGACCCAAAGATTACTGAAAAATAGTGATTAATTATAGCATAATCCTTGAGTATTCTTTTATGACACAGTCTCTCTGCTATAAATAATCTCTTTTCCAACCTGAAATAATAATAACAGAGTATATGTAAAATTCTTACTTCCAAATTATATATTTTTGGTCTCCACAAAATGTAGTGCAATTCGCCTCTACTACAGGACAACTTGACTCCATTCTTTTTCTTACCAAGTGTTTTCTAAGGATTTGGTAGTTTAATTAATATAAGTAAAAATATTTACTGCACTGATTTGAATTCATGAAAATGTGAGAAACAAAAAACAAAAACAACCAAACAACCAAAAATACTCCTAACAAACAACAAAGATAAATATGGTCTGCATAAATGTAGTATAATGTATACTATAAAGATATAGCATAAATATATTCTATTTTAAAATATTCATTTATATATGAGTTGAATTTCTGACAAATACATGTCCTTGTATTCTGAAGACATAAGCAGCCACATGCTGTTATATGCAGTCATCCCATTCAAAAATCCCTGTAATTCCTGCTGAAACACACCTGTTGCATCTTGGGGTCTTTCTTTCCCTAACCAGTCAGGCATTCAGAAGCAGTCCATGGCTTCCTGCCAGCACAGATGGAGCATCTTTTTTTATCCAATAGAAATTAAGGCTCAAGGAAAACTGCTGCATGCTTAAGTCTCACTCTGATTGAAGGTCATTGAGCC